>JAVTVY010009057.1:0-430593 GCA_036873755.1 Hanleya hanleyi
TTGACGTTCAGGCACCGGTGGAGCAGCACTTGGACGACTGAGTGTTGAAAAACAGGATATCAGGTAGGACAAATCGTAGAACACACCTCCAAATAAGGTACCCAGAAGCACTATCGTACACAACAGCGTACCGACTTGGCCTTTTCGAGTCTGTAACATTAAGGGTAGACGTTCACGCTCCATGGTATCCCCATCTACACTGAGGGAAGCTGGTGATGTACGGAAGAATTTATAGACGTTTCATGTCACGGCCGGATACCCAGGAATTAAACGAATTGGGCCACCCTTGCCATTTGACGAAATGATAGGGGATTCCCCGTCGACGTTCCGTTTTCAAAATCTTTTCCACCGTGTAGTAATCTTTCCGTGTTTTCACCACCGGTTGTAATTCGGTTTCATAAAACGTGCCTTGCAGTGTTTCGCCATGTAAATCTTCCAGTTGATAGACGTGTGGCTGTCGAGGTTTATGGCGAACAATGACAAAGTGCTCGTCACTCCAGTTGGGCAAATAACTTTTCTCAAATTGTCCTTTCACTTTACTCACGCGTACCACATCTCCACGTTTGTAACGGTGTGACGTGCGTGATGATGATGATGATGATGATGGCTGCTGGTACAGCGTACGGCGCACTTGATGTTCGTTGCCTTTTGTCACATCGAGGGGAGCTCGCTGGATACTGCGATGATAGGCTCGATTGTATCCTTTCACCAGTTGCGGTAGTACATCGAGGTAGCGTCGAGTGTTTTTGGCGGTAAAATACTTATACATTCGCCCTTTGAAGGTGCGATTGAATCGTTCCACCACAGAGGCTTTGGTCTCGTTATACGTATGGAAGAAAAATACTTTCTGTTTCTTAAGAAAAGCTTGAAAGGGTCGGTTGAGAAATTCTGTACCTTCATCCGTTTGCAAATACAGGGGTTTGCGTCCCGTCTTGAAAATCTGCTGGAATGCCCGTATCAAATTCTCTCCTGTTTTGGTACGAACGGGTAGTACCCAGGCGTACTTGGATAAAATATCGATACAGGTCAACATGTACCGATATCCATCATTGTGGGAAGCAAATCGACTCATATCGACCAAATCCGCTTGCCATTGTGCGTCTACACCTCCGACGATCACTCGGTTACGGCGAAAATGTCGTCGAGCTGCTCGATGTAAACTATACGTGTCTTGCGTTTTTAACCAGTCTCGTACTTCAGTTCGATTAATGCCTTGCGAATGGGCAGCTCGAGCCAACGCCGCCACAGCGCTATAAGCGGCTGCACTGCTAGGATTGTAATATAAATCGGTTAACACCTTGTTGACAGTGGTACGCCACGTGGATTCCGATCGACTACCCCTTTTTTTGTTTTTTCGAGGTGCCATACTGGAGGTTGTGGTGTGTTGACTTTCTCAGGGAACACTGACACTCTAGCCCTCTGTGCACCCTATACATAGTACTTCATCCACTTTGGGCATTTTCCAAGGGCCTAGCATACATGTATGTTATTTCAATACATGCAATGATTTAACATAGGAACGACTACTCACCTCTATATTCTATAGTATTATTACCCATCTGCAAAAAATCTCAGGATTGTAAAATTAACCCAGGAAGGGTGGTGGCGCGCGCACGTCGGCGTAAACATTGGGGTACTCTCCACGCGTTCATTTAACATGGAAATTGGCTAGTGTGGAGAATGTACCAAATCAAGGGGATTCTGGCGTAAGTGAGAGAGACTGTATATCATGGATACTTCTCAGGGCCAAAACCTCCAATGTTATTTCAATACATGCAATGATTTAACATACGAATTGACTAGTGCGAAATTTCGTGCAAAATGAAGAGATTCTGGCGTAACCCAGGAAGGGTGGTCGCGCGGACGTCGGCGTAAACATTTGGGTACACCCACCAATCAGCGATGCGGTGTGACTCTGATGCTATTAATACACAATCACAATGATTTTAACATGGGAATTGGCTAGTGCGAATTTTCGTGCAAAATGAAGAGATTCTGGCGTAACCCAGGAAGAGTGGGGAGTTGAGATTTTGGCGCCAATTAGAGCATCACGCGGTTCTTCTCAGGGGCAAACCTCCAATGTTATTTCAATACATGCAATCATTTAACATAGGAACAGATACTCGCCTCTATATTCTTATTCATCAGTATATTACCAATCTGCAAAAATCTCAGGATTGTAAATTAACCCAGGAAGGGTGGTCGCGCGGACGTCGGCGTAAACATTTGGGTACTTCCCACGCAATCATTTAACATGGAAATTGGCCAGTGTGAGAATGTACCAAAATCAAGGGATTCTGGCGTAAGTTAGAGACTATAAACTATATTCATCATAAGTATAATGATAATGATGCATGCACGCCACGCGGCCCTTCTCAGGGCCAACACCTCCAATGTTATTTCAATACATGCAATGATTTAACATACGAATTGACTAGTGCGAAATTTCGTGCGAAATGAAGAGATTGTAGCGTAACCCAGGAAGGGTGGTCGTGCGGACGTCGGCGTAAACATTTTTTGGTACACCCACCAATCAGCGATGCAGTGTCACTCTGATGCTATTAATACACACACACACAATGATTTTAACATGGGAATTGACTAGTACGAATTTTCGTGCAAAATGAAGAGATTCTGGCGTAACCCAGGAAGAGTGGGGAGTTGAGATTTTGGCGCCAATTAGAGCCAATGAAATGTCTTTGAAAGAACCAATCAGCCATCATTAAAAAGAACCAATGAAATCCGTAGGCGGTAATTCAAACTACCAATGAAAAACTACTGTATTTTCGTATAAAGCCAGCGGGAGCGTGCATAGCGTCACTCCAAACACATACTTTGACAGGGAAAGATGTACCACCACCAGCAAAAAGTGCGAGTTGTAGCCAAGATGTCCACCACGCGGGGAGCAGCCAAAGCCAAAGCCAAAGCGAAGAGAGAGAAAAAGGCAAGAAAAGAGAAGATGTACTGGATGGAGGCCATGAAGTCCTGGGCCGAAGAGAACATCAATATGACGATCGACAAGTGGGCCCAACTTCATGGCCTCATGACGGCTGCTCCCCGCAGCAGCAATCTCAACGGAGAAGATTTTATCACTTTCTTGGAAAGTATATTACGGCAAAGAGAACACGAAGAAGAAGAAGCAGAGGAGATGCAGCCGCCCCAAATTCCACCCAGCACCATTGGACGAGACATCCCGATAACACCGGGGCCGTCGGCGAGCCACTATACCATGCTGCCTGTTTCGATGTTCATTCCACTACAGGAAGAGTGAGAGGAAATCCAACGGCCCTTTTCAGGGCCAACCATTCCAACGGCCCTTTTCAGGGCCATCCAATCCAACGGCCCTTTTCAGGGCCAACCATTCCTCCGAAAGAGGAACTTCTAAACAAGGCACATTCAATTGAAATCCTACAATCTCCTCTCCTCTATATTCTATAGTATTATTAGCCATCTGCAACACCAAAAAACAATCCCTGCCCCTATCAACGGCCCTTTTCAGGGCCATCTCCTTACTTGAAACATAGACACAGTGAACGGATTGTAAAAATTAACCCAGGCAGGGTGGTGGCGCGCGGACGTCGGCGTAAACATTTTAGGTACTCTCCACTTCGACTATCGACTCTATTAATAGACGCAATCATTTAACATGGGGCTTTGCTAGTGTGAATTTTAGTGTCAAATCAATGGGATTCTGGCATACATGTGCATTAAATACAGTGCACGCGGCCCTTTTCAGGGACAAACCTCCAATGTTATTTCAATACATGCAATGATTTAACATAGGAACGGGTACTCGCCTCTATATTCTATATATAGTATTATTACCAATCTGCAAAATCTCAGGATTGTAAATTAACCCAGGAAGGGTGGTCACGCGGACGTCGGCGTAAACATTTTGGTACACCCACCAATCAGCGATGCGATGTCACTTTGATGCTATTAATAGACACAATCATTTAACATGGGAGTTGGTTAGTGTGAAATTTTCGTGTCAAATCAAGGGATTCTGGCCATCAAGGAGATTCTGGTCAACACTCGTTTCAGGGCCAACCTCAATGTTATTTCAATACGTGCAATGATTTAACATAGGAACAGATACTCGCCTCTATATTCTGATATAGTATTATTACCAATCTGCAAAATCTCAGGATTGTAAATTAACCCAGGAAGGGTGGTCGCGCGGACGTCGGCGTAAACATTTTGGTACACCCACCAATCAGCGATGCGATGTCACTTTGATGCTATTAATAGACACAATCATTTAACATGGGAGTTGGTTAGTGTGAATTTTCGTGTCAAATCAAGGGATTCTGGCATACATGGGCATTAAATACAGTGCACGCCACTCTTTTTAGGGACAATTCTAATGGTATAAACATAGGAATGGGTTTTTTAACATGGAAAAAAATTCATGTGTTATTTTTTTACCTATTGTTACCTTTAGGTGTGTGCATGTGCAGGAGTTGGGTGTTTTTTTATTTTTTTTTGTGCTGAGTTAGAAGTCTCTCTTTCGGAGGAATGGTTGGCCCTGAAAAGGGCCTTTGGAGATGTAAGGGTTTACATCATTGGGGAGAAATTTATCCGCCGCCGGGTACACACGGGACAATCCATGGTGACAAAAATACACTCTAGGGGTGTATCATTGAACATAGGGTCGTCTTTTGGGTAGGTCTGTGTGGCGTCCATACAGCGTAGACACAGGGCTTGGTGGCCACAGGGAAATATTGCATATTTTGCAAAACGTGTAGCGCATTGTACACAGCGTAAAAACCGGGCTGGTGTCCATTTTACGGGTGGTGCCAGTCTTCTTTTTATGGTAGTAGCGTAGTCATGCAGGTGTTGAATTTCTTGTTTTTGTTGTTCACTCCTTTTTCTTTTTCTTCCTACGCTTTTCTCCTTTCCCTCTTCTGGCTGTATTCTCGTTCCCTGGCCTCCCACGCCATGATCGGGACCGGGTAGCAGTTGAACTTGGCTATCTTCTTCTTGATCATAGTGTTGGAACACATGTTGGAGCATTTGTTGAAACGGTGGCCTTTCCAGGGGGGTGACATCATCATCATCATCATCATCATGCTGTAGTACCGGTTCTTCTTCTTCTTCTTCTTGTTGATCTGTAAATAGGCTGGACTGTAATAAATCATCTACATCTAGCCATTGGTCCTCTATCGGTGGGTGTTGTGTACTTTCCAGCGCAGTGACATCATGCTGTGGTACCGGAGAGTGTTGTTCATCTGGGGGCTGTAATATATCATCCAGCCATTTTGTGTTCTGCATCGGTGAGAGTGATAGGTGACTATCACTCAGCAAGTCTTTCATCACTGCATCAATATCCATTATTTCAGACATCATGTAATTGTGAATGAACAAGATAAAAAACACTGCTATTTATACCGTACAGCACGCGGACGTCAGCGAAATGGAGGATGCAAACGTACACGCTGCAAGAAAATTTGTGTTTCTTTGACAATTTTAAACCCCGTGTGATTTTGCAATAAATGCCAGGTCAGTATAAAAATTATTTCAAATTGAACGGGGGCAACTCAGGGATGTAGCATTTAAAAATTAAGAAAATTAGCAGTAGACTAAGCCACTATTTTAATGATTTCATCCATTTTAGACGCGTAAGACAAAAAATTAACCCAGGAAGGGTGGTTGCGCGTGCAAAATCTCAGGATTGTAAATTAACCCAGGAAGGGTGGTCGCGCGGACGTTGGCGTAAACATTTTGGTACACCCACCAATCAGCGATGCGGTGTAACTGTGATGCTATTAATAGACACAATCATTTATCATAACACTGCATTGCCCCCGAACATCTCCGAATCACAGCGCCATGTTGGTTTACAACAGGGCCGACACCCACCGTGTTGATTTACAACATGAGTGCCTACACATATATATATATTTAGCGCGATCAATGTTATTACCATTCATACACAATAATACATCATGACTACAAGAAGACTAGTATTCGAGGATCCTAGAGACCATAGGGAGGTCATTACACATGAAGAGGATGGCGGTGTCACGATTATTACAAGCCTACAGCGAGTGCATCAACGTCATATTGCCGATACGTTGAGACGACAAAGTGCACAACAAGACCAAGAGGTGACGGCGGCTATGGATGAAGATAATAATGATGACACGGACGAAGAAGAACTGCCCACCGTACAGTGGTTAAACTGTAACAGAAACTGTCACAAACCACCAGAAAATACAACGGCTACCCAAACGCCAATTATAACAACACCGGAAACAGAGATGCCAGCTACAACAGCACCACCTGAACAACAACAACAACAACAACAACAATACTCTTGCGACGAGGTAACCCGCATGAACGAAGAGATGCTGCGCCTACACGACCAGGTGGCCAGCCAAAACGAACAGATGGACGAAATGAGAGAAGACATGAAGCAAATGGACAGAGTCAAGGTTCAACTACAAAAAGACCTGCATAATGAACTAAGTAAAGCCAACTGCAGTGTGTGTACAAACGAGGACACAGAGTACGCCCTATTTCCGTGCGGACATTTATGCGTATGCGAAGAATGCTGGGTGACACTAACGTGTACAGGGGCTGAGTGCCACTGCAATGAAACCGACGAACAGCATTTGCAAATAAAGTGTCCCGTCTGCAGAAGGCAGGTAGCCGGAGTGAAGAAAATCTACCGCTCCTAAAAAACCAAGTGTAGTAACACTTTCCAACGGCCCTTTTCAGGGCCACCCCATTCCTTCGAAAGAGAAACTTCTGAGCACAAAAAATATAACATCAGCTCCCCCACTAAATGAACACTAACACGCATTTTTTTTTTAAAATTTTTTTTGAAATTTTTTTTTATTTAACACAATAGAATGAAACAAACATGTTTATGTGAATGTTTTCAACTTGAAAAAGTAGTTCAATATTTATACAACAACAACAACACTAACACAATAGAATGAACGTATTTACAACAGTGAAACTGGAAATATTGAATTTTAATATAATTATACGCTATCAATGGCGCTTCAATGAACGAATAGGAATAGAGTAAAATGTGTGAAAATGGCTTCATGAAAATGTTCAATAATTCGCCTTCACCACAGTGAAACAGTGTTGAATTTTATAATAATAATAATACGCTATCAATGGCACTTCAATTAACGTGTAGGAATAAGGTCAATGTGTGAAATGTTTTTTCATGAAAAGATTCAATAGTTCCGTTTTCACCACAATGATCAGCGCGTATTAGGGAACGGTACTACTGTCCAGTTACGCAACAAGACTTGCTTGAACTCGTCATCGTTTTTCCGTCCCTGGTGTACATAGATGTAGGTAGTAATCTCTTCACGTGGAATGGTAGGAGGGCAGGCAGCTTCCAATGCCACGGCAATTTGCTCCTCGGTCACAACCTGTAATGCTTCAGTGATCAGCGCGTATGAGGGTACACTAATGTCCATACACGTATGCATTATTATGGGACTGTTGTTGAAACACCCTGCACAGGCTTCCAGACGCAGTTGTCGAACGCGAGGTCTCACCAAAGCCATAACGGTGTCAATGTACTTGAGATAAATAGTGTGAGACACCTGGTAATCCAAAGCTTGACGAATTGCAGCTGACACACTCTGCAACTTGCGCCACACCGGTATTTTCAAAGTGACACCCTGAGGACAAGGAGCAAGCTGTTGTGTATCGGCCGTCATTTTCCATTTACGGATATGCAGCAGCAGGTCGTCGTTGAAATAACCAACACTCACATAGATGTCTTCACCTAGAGAAAATTTCACTTCGTTACCCGCCTGCTCGGCAATCACCGCGTCCACGGCATAATAAACGGTCTCCAGTCTTTGCCAGCACTCCGAAGACAAGGCAATACGCCTAGCGGGTCTGTCCATATAAGCCAGTACATTAAAATGTACTTGTGCGTCTTTCACACTGACAGTCAAATTAGCTGAAAGCTGCCATATATCCGTGTGGGCCGACTCATAGGCCTGCTGGATTATGTTATTAATGGACTGCATAGACATAGGAAGTTGCACCATGGGGTCTTCTTCTTTTTCCTGTTTCCCTCCCTCTTCTTCTTTTTCTTGTTTCCCGCCCTCTTCTTCATCTTGTACATCCATGGACTCAGGCACTGGCTGGAGAACGGGTTCAGGTGTTTCTAAAGGGGTTTGTCGGGACCCTCGCTTGGCACGTGCACCGCGTTTGGCTGGTACACCACACTCTGGGTGCATGTCCGTACGTTTGGTAGCTGTACGCTGTTCGGTAGTATCCATAACTAAGATACCCTCTTCTACAACGGGAATTTCAAGTAGATGAGCCAATTCTTCATTTTCCGTCAATTCCAGTGCATGCACGAACGCTAGAAATGCATAGGGACCACGACGCACTAGAGCATCGAGCAGAGCTCCGTTTTGTCGTGAAGGAGTCTTCTCCGCCTTGATATCTTCCACACCCTGTTTCAGCAGTATTTTATCAACCATAAGCACATCACATATTGCCCCCGCATGCCGCATCTCATCAACCAGGCGAACACGGTTCTGTTGAAGGATGACTCTGTCGGCTGAATTCATCTTGACTATGGGCTCAGGCTCGTGAAGAACTGCTACCGTGTAAAAGTCTGGTGAATTTGCACTGGTAAAATGGAAAAAAGTACACGCAGGATCCACAACTCATACAAAGTAGGCAAGCAGAATGACTGGCTGGCTGGACAGGTAGGCAGGCAGGCAGGCAGGAACTGGAACTGAACAGGCAGGAACTGGAACTGGGCAGGCAGGCAGGCAGGCAGGCAGGCAAATCAGGTCAGTTAAACACTTCCCAAAGTCATCCAATGATTATAACCCATTCACTAAAAATCACCTACTTTTATATGTTTTTCACCCCATTCCCGAACATTCACGAACACACTCCGACATCTTGCTTTACAACAGGGCCCACAACCACCATTTTCCTTTACAACAGGGACGACAACCGCCATCTTGCTTTACAACAGCACCGACAACCGACATCTTGCTTTCCACCATGCCCAAACAGACCCGAACACACACGAACACACACGAACAGCGCCGAACCACACCGAACACACCCGAACACGCCCGAACCACGCCGCCATCTTGCTTTACAACAGGGACCACCCAACACCCTCTTGCTTTACAACAGGGACGACAACCCGAACAGTCCCGAACATTCCCGAACCACACCGCCATCTTGCTTTACAACATGGCCGACCCTACTGTGACGTCACAGAGGTCATATGCAAATTTCTGAGGTCAATGCGACTCAGATTGCTCACTATACACTACTAACATTGTTACAAATTTGGATGAAAAAATGCGTCAGAAAATTTCCTCTAGTTTCTCAATTTCATACCTGATTGAAGGAGGTATGCATAAATTCAATGAAATTTGGCTGAAAATGTTCCCACAGATATTGAGAATCTTCATTCTGAATCTCAGTGTGCAACGTGACCGAAGTTTGGCAGACGATGATTATTTCTCGCCACCAATTCCGGGGAGCAACACGTTTATGATAGCATGACACATGGCTCACAACTACAATAGCACTGATTGACTGGAGAGGATAATGAACACTCCCCAGTAGTATGTAATGTGCGTATTGGCCCGTATTTGGTTCAGTGCGCATGCGCAGAAAAAAACGGAAGCGGGCAGGTCTGTGCGCGCAGGTGTTCTGCGCAAGTGTGTGACGTCACTTCCGGCGTGACTCAATTGGGCGTGACCTTGGACGTGGGGATCTTTGGCCTTAGACGTATGATTCAATGATAGCAATGCATGTTTTCCATCCGGGTACTCATCTTACATCCGGGACCTTGTCAACATTCGGGTTTCCCAGTGAGTTTTTCCCGTCGTTCCTCCGTCTTCCATCCGGGTACTGTGGTTTTTACATCCGGGTCCTCATCTACCATCCGGGTTTTTCCCTGTTTTACATCCGGGGACCTTGGTTTTTCATCCGGGTCCTCATCTACCATCCGGGTTTTCCCCTGTTTTACATCCGGGTACTGTGGCTTTACATCCGGGACCTCATCTACCATCCGGGTTTTTCCATGTTTTACAGCCGGGGACTCTGGTTTTACATCCGGGTACTCATCTTACATCCGGCGACTGTAGAACATCCGGGTACTCCTATGTTTTCCTATAAAAGCCAGAATTTTGACGGCATTGCTTCATTCATCGGCCTGCCTACCTGATCGGGACCTGCCTGCCTGAACCTGACCAGGACCTGCCTGCCTGCCGGCCTGAACCTGACCAGGACCTGCCAACCTACCTGACCAGGACCTGCCTGCCTGCCGACCTGACCAGGAAGGTGACCAGGACCTGCCTGCCTGCCGACCTGACCAGGAAGGTGACCAGGACCTGCCTGCCTGCCGACCTGACCAGGAAGGTGACCAGGACCTGCCTGCCCGCCTGCCTGATAGTCAGAAGGCCGAAAGCATGAGGCGTGGAGAAGACTTTCCAGGAGATCCAGCTGCGCCTCCGGCTGAAGCATTGCCCGAAGGCCAGCCTGTGAGTGCGGTATACCGACGCCACTGGAACACGATACGCCATTGTTTTGGGGACTGCGATCATCACTCCAGTTGGGCAAGTGACTTTTCTCAAATTGACCTTTGACTTTACTGATCCGTACCACATCACCGCGTTTGTAACGAGGTGAAGTTATAGATTCTTCAGGAGGAGAGTACAGAGTACGGCGCACTTGATGTTCGTTGCGTTCCGCCACATCGATGGGGGCCCGCTGGATACTGCGATGATAACTCGAGTGTA
The DNA here is from genome assembly GCA_036873755.1 of Hanleya hanleyi. Classification (NCBI taxonomy): domain Eukaryota; kingdom Metazoa; phylum Mollusca; class Polyplacophora; order Lepidopleurida; family Hanleyidae; genus Hanleya; species Hanleya hanleyi. The sequence continues at coordinate 10,767 of JAVTVY010009057.1, forward strand.
CCCCCGGACGAGCTGAGGTAGCACATCAATGTACCGTCGGTGTTTTTGACTGTAAAATACTTGTACATCCACCCTTTAAAGGTGCGATTGAACCGTTCCACCACAGAGGCTTTGATCTCGTTGTACGTGTGGAATAAAAACACATAAATGTTTCTTGAGAAAGGCTTGAAAGTGTCGGTTGAAAAATTCTGTTCCTTCATCCGTTTGCAAATAGTAGGGTTTGCGTCCCGTCTTGAATACAAGCGTCTAGTTCGTCATTCATAATTCAGCCATCGTCCATTAAAGAATATCCGCGTCCATAATCCAAAGACCTATTCCATATCCATATAACAGTATTAGCACCAAATTCAAAAAGACAATCGTAGTATACATAAACATAGGTCAGTTTTCTGCAAGAGAGAAGCGGTCAACAGTTTTCAATGATGCCGACAAGACATCATCATGTTACAAAACTATAAATTCCGTAGCGCTGATCAGTATTCTTAATCCATAATAATCGTTGTAATGTCGTTATCTAAAGAATGATGAAAATCTGCTGGAACGCCTGTATAAGATTCTCGTCTGTTTTGGTGCGGATGGGTACCACCCACGCGTACTTCGATAAAATATCGATACAGGTCAACATGTACCGATTTCCATCATTGTGGGAAGCAAATCGACTCATATCCACCAAATCCACCTGCCATTGTGCGTCTAGTCCTCCTACGATGACTCGGTTACGGCGAAAATGCCGTCGGGCTGCTCGATGTTAGCTTTAAGTGTCTTGGGTTTTTAACCATTCCCGAACTTCAGCTCGACTGATGCCTTGGGACTGCGCAGCTCGATCGAGCGCTCCCAGAGCGCTATAGGCGGCTGGACTGGCTGGGCTGTAATACAAATGCGTTAACACCTTATCCACATGCTTGGCCTGTGTCTTGGACTGACCCTTTCGGGTCCCCCAAAATTGGGGGTGAACGTAAGTCTTCTGTGTTCGCTTCATGGTAAGACACTGAGACTCTAGACTGTGTGGACAATATACATATAGTACTTCATCTACAATCGGGACTACTTCTTAAATGGCCGTCCATAGATCAGGGTCCAGGGTAAAATGTTCGCCTTTCAGAAAGGTGAGTTGAGCAAAAAAGCAACCGCGGAAGATGTAGTGCACCCTTTAACACACGTTTCAAGGTGGTCCATCCCTCCCGTGATAAAGATACCTGCGATTTGGGTTCATGAGTACACTCCGCTCGGTTATCGATGAGGTCGACTCGTTTGGGGTGCAAAAATAGGGTGCAGCCAGGTGTAAGACACCGGGTAGCCACATGGGTCTTCTGCTGCTAGCTCTAGCTTTTACCTCTTCTTTATCTCAGGGTGCAATAAGTCATCGACCTCGGAGATAACAGCTTTCAGCGCCATCCATAGTGGAGGGCGGAGTGTTATATGGGCGTCGTTCTTTCAACGTCGCTCCAAGCGAGGAAAAAAGGAATCACCATTACTGCGAATGTGAACACAGATCCGCGAATGTGAACATTGATCCCCACGTGCATGAAATCGACTTCGGGCTCTGTGCTCTGTAACAACCGTGTCAACACAGTCCAGCCTGATGGCAATAAAAAAATCTTCACCTCCCGCGGTTCTTCTTCGACGAGCTTGAGGTGATCGTCATTGACGAGCAGGTAGACGTTGGGCGTCAGTTGGAACAACGCAAGCTCATGGTCGTGAATGAGAAAAAAGGCTAGAGATGCCTGTTTTTATATATTTTTTTTTACCTATTAAAATTCGCGTAGCGTACCTACTAAACCAGACTAATACCTAAAGTCCGTACCCACACAAGTCTTGAGTGCAGGTTTTTTTAAGTCTCTATAGCAAAGTCCGTGTCCGTACACGTTATAGTTTATTTTTTTAAATGACTCAAGTCCATTCCCCACCTTCGTGAAAGTCCGTGATGATTCGGTGCTCCGCATGTTATTCTATAGGAATTCATTTAACATGGGAGTTTTCAATACCGAGCTTGAGGGATTGTAAATTAACCCGGGCCGGGTGCACAGACTCATTTGGACCAATGAACGGCCGATAAAAGAACCAATGGATTTGCCGGAAAAAGAGTCAATCAATCAGTTAGCTCCTCGATTCTTAGACAGCCAATCGACATCCTCCACCCTTTGGCGCGAAAGCGGAAGCCATCGCATGTGAGAGCTCATTTCCACTCAATCCTTCGAGGAGGAAAGACGTCGAGATATATCAGCAGAAAGCAATATGAATAATACCGTAGCCAAGATGTCAACTACGAAGGGGGCAGGGAGGTGGAAGAAAGAAAAAGTAAGAAGAGCACAATTACAAGCGTCTGGTCCGTCATTCATAATTCAGCCGTCGTCCATTAGATAATATCCGCGTCAATAATCCAAAGACCTATTCCCTATAACAGTATTAGCACCAAATTCAAAAAGACAACCATAGTATACATAAATATAGGCTTGTTTCCTGCAAGAGCGGTCAACAGTTTTCAATGATGCCGGCAAGACATCATGCAAAAATATCAAATCCGTATCGCTGATCAGTATTCTTAATCCATAATATTCGTTGTAAAGTCATCTAAAGAATGATGTATCTCAGTCACGCTTTGATTGTGACTGTTCATATGAGTACCATGAGGATCTTGAAGTACATGGGTTCATACGGCCCCTAGCCCCGGGTTAAGCGGAATTGAAGACTGGCTGGGGCTGTTGTTCGTCCAACACGTACAGTGTTGCCTCCAGCCAGTCTCCTGCCGGGGAGCTCATTTTTCTTTTGGATTTGTGCTTTGAGTTAGAAAGCCCCCTCTTTTGGGCGTATTGGGTGACCCTGATAAGGGGCGGATGGAGGTGTAAGGATTACACCGATTGCTGAATTTGACGCAGTTCTTCCTTCCTCTTCGTGCATAGGGGACATCTCAGCGTGATGAGTGCACACGGGACGGGCTTGCAAGGTGTTGACGTAGGGTCTGCTGTCTCTCCAAGTTTGGCGATACAACAGGCGCATAACGCTAGGTGTCCACACGGGAACAGGGCGAATTTGGCGCAGTGAGTAGCTTGTGGAATAATTTCACACATGGCAATTGCTTCACGCCACTGTTAGGCCCCTCTGCAGTCTTCTTATCTCTGCGCAGTAGTCGTGGAGAAGTTGTTGCCGCTGTTGTTGCGAAACTACACGCAGAGACGACTGTTGTCGTCAAAGTCTTCTTTTTTCTTTCTTCATCTGCCGTCTCCGCGTCTTCTTTTTCTTCTTCGTCTTCTTTCAACAGGTTTTGTATAACGTCTTCGAGCCATGCCTCGTTGGTACTATTGTCTTGGTGTACCATGGTCGCATCGATATCAATGAATTCAGCTGTTGCGTGGTCACGTTTTTATAGCCTTACCACACACTGAGGGTCCGGATGTACATACACTCGGGTCCATACTCTAATGTTTGTGTTTTCAGACTAGCAAAATTTCGGCTTTGGAACGAAAAAAATGACACTTCTCCATAAGTTAGCCTTCTGAATTTTGTAGGGTATATTATTGCGTGACAAGGATGAAACCTATAGTTTTTCTTGAGATAAACCCCCGTTTATTTAAATTTAGCGTCCCTTTTACACAATGACAATTTCGGCTTTGAAACGAAAAAAAAAATGATACTTTGGAATAAGTTAGCCTTATAGAAATTGAAGGGATATATTATAGGGTGACAAGGTTCAAGCCTATAGTTTTTGTAAAGCTGTACCCCCATTTGTTAAAAAATTAGCGTGTCTTGTAGACTGGGAAAGAAACACAACATCTCTCGTCGGCAAGACAAAATTAGACCAGGAAAGGGAGAATTTCACCGACGTCCGCACGCATTACCCGGATGTACATACATTCAGCCCCATACTCTAATAGCTGTGTTTTCACACTCGCAAAAATCTGGGCTTTGAAACGAAAAAAATGACACTTCCCCATAACAACAAGATCCTAGACTCATCAACACGGTCACTGGAAGACTGCGGAATCTTTGAGGGAGCGAGCCAGACAACAAGATATAGAGATACAGGACTCGACGACGACAAGACCGAAGAGGACGTCGATACAGACGTAGAAGATGTGGTGACGTCATCTCCTGAGCGTACAGCATTGGGGTGGTTGAACACTTGTCTTCGACACCCAGCAGCTACCTCCACACCAACGGCTCCCACAACAACATCAACTCCTTCACCAGCAACGGCTCCCACAACAACAACTCCTCCACCATCAACGGCTCCCCCAACTCCACCACAATCGACGACCCGGATGGCCCACCTGCGCCATAGTATACAACTAGAAGAGGAGAAGGCTGCACTCCGCCTGCGATTGAACACAGTCAAGAAATTCACGTGCACCATATGCCAGGACGCAGAAGGGGTGTACGCCTTCTTCCCATGTGGACATCTCGCCCTATGCGGAACCTGCTTACTGGGGTTGATGTGTAATGCTGGAAGCTGCCGCTGCGAGGAGACAGATGAGTTCCATATGATCATGAGATCATACGTCATACGTCGCCCGGACAAGATTCATCTTCCGTCCGTGAACCGTCCGTGAACCGTCCGTGAAGAACTTAGAACGGCTACCCTTCTCTACTCCTAACGGCCCTTATCATAGCCACCCATCTCTCCCGAAAGAGGTGACTTTCTAACTCAAAGCACAACAATCCCCTTTTCTCTGCATAAAATGAACACTCACATACACTAGTTCAATTTTTTCTAATATTTATTAACAACAACAACAATACGGTAGAATGAACAACAGACAATAAGGTTTTTATAGTTTACACGGATGTAAATGTCTCTTCGTGTTCAATTTCTAATAGGGTTTAACACCACGGTAGAATGAACATAAGGTTTTATAGTTTTACATGGTAATAATGGCTCTTCGTGTTCAATTTTCTAATAGTGTTTAACAGCAATACGGTAGCAACAACACCATGACGGTAGAATGAACATAGAATGTAGACATTATATACACGGTATTGTCTGAGTGTCGCTGAAAGTCTTCCCTGTTTTTATCCCCCTGGTTCCGGGATATGAAGTCCGCAATAATCTCACGTGGAATTCTCGGTGGACAGGCGGCTTGAAATGCCTCCCCGATTTGCGTCTCGTTGATGTCGTGTAGCGCCTCATTCATCAGCGCGTCTGACGATGGCATGATGTCTACACACGTATGTGCGTTTAGCGAACTGTTGTTCTGGCAGCTTGGACATCCTCGGATACGCAAGTGTCGAATCAGGGATCTAAGGTGATCCAGGTAGGTTTCGATGTACCTTCTATAGATATACCCAGGGCTTCAGAAAATTCCCCTGTCAGGTCTTGAAGTTTCCGTCGCGCAGGTAATTGCAGCGCGGTGCCCTCAGGTAAAGGAAACCACGTGTCTTTGTCTTCCTTCAACCACCATTTGCGAATATGCACCAGCACAAGGTTGTTGAACACAAAATAGCTTAGGAACACTTCGTCCCCCGCAGGAAATTTCACTTCTGTGCCCCCCTCAGCCTCAATGAGCACATCGATGGGTCTGTAAAGTGCCTGTACTTTTGCCCATGTCTCAAACGTCAACGCGATATGCTTAGGCGGTTTCTTGTCCCAGGCTCAATTTTCACGGTTAGAGTTAAATAGGGGGTCAGCTCCCAAGTGTATCCGGGCCGCCAGGTAAGCCTGCTGGATGATATCATTCACCTCCTGCACAGACATGGGGAGTGCCGGCTGGACCGCTTCCCCCACTTCCTCAGGCGCTTGCTGGACTATTTTTAAGGGTGCTAGTTGGGGACGGGCACGTTTGGCAGGTGGAAGTGATGCTGGCCCGGTCCCTTCGTGGGCACGTTTGGTAGGTGGAAGTGATGCTGGAACACTCTCTTTGGTGATGTCGTAGTCTATGAGTAGCGTTTTATCTTCTGTTTCCTCGGGTTGAAGTAGGGACGCTATTGCTTCATTTCCCGTTTTCCTCAGTGCCTCCAGGAAGGCCTGAAATGCTAACGCACCACGGCACGGTAGCAGGTCGATAAGGGCTCTGTTTCGCCGCGTATTGGTCTTCTCCGCCATGATATCTTCCCCACTGTGTTTAGTGATTATGTTTTCCACCATGAGCAGATCACATATATCCGCCTCATGCTGCATCTCGTCAATGATGTTGATACGATGCTGTAGAAGCTTAGCTCGATCGGATGAGTCCATGGCTCGGGCAGGCAGGCAGGTGCTGGTCAGGTTCTGGTAGGCAGGTAGGTCCTGGTCAGGTTCAAGCAGGCGGGTAGATAGGCAGGTGCTGGTGAGGTCCAAGCAGGCAGGTAGGCAGGCTGGTTGGTCAGGGGCAGGCAGGCAGGCAGGCAGGTAGATAGGCAGGTCCCGATCAGGTAGGTAGGCCGATGAATGAAGCAATGCCGTAAAAATTCTGGCTTTTATAGGCCAACATAGGAGTGCCCGAATGTTCCAGTCCCCAGATGTAAGATGAGTACCCGGATGTAAAACCAGATTCCCCGGCTGTAAAACATGGAAAAACCCGGATGGTAGATGAGGTCCCGGATGTAAAACCACAGTACCCGGATGTAAAACAGGGAAAAACCCGGATGGGAGATGAGGACCCGGATGTGAAACCAACGTCCCCGGATGTAAACATGGAAAAACCCGGATGGTAGATGAGGACCCGGATGTAAAAACCACAGCACCCGGATGGAAGACGGAGGAACGACGGGAAAAACTCACTGGGAACCCGGATGTTGACAAGGTCCCGGATGTAAGATGAGTGCCCGGGTGAAAAACCTGGAAAAACCCGGTGGGAAATCCGGATGTGGAAGGTCAGTGACATTAGAGATGGAGATCTAGTAGAGGGGTATGTAGATCGATGTAGGGCGTAAAGAAAGCATTCTTATGACATCTACTGTCAGTGGTGTATTAAAAGGTGGGAAATAATTATATTCTTGCAATATATATATATATATATATATATATATAACCACAGCAACATCGACGAAGACATCCCCTGTCACCCAAGTCACTGTGCATCCTCGGGACAATTTGCTCATTCTAGTTCAAGATTCAGTGTATCACATCTTCTATTTGCAGATGATCTTATGTTAATCTCCGAATCGCCTGAAGGTCTACAAAGATGCCTGAATAGTTTAGAAATATTTTATATTTTTCAAATTTATAAACTAAACGCAAAAAATTTTAAAAAATTGTTATATCCAAGAGAGGACCTAAATGTGTACATCACAACTGGCGATTAAATGACACAGAATTAGAAATTGCAGACAGCTACCAATATCTTGGAGTGACATTTTTCAGAACTGGAAATTTTAATGAATGTATCACTATGTTAGGAAGTAAAGGATTACGTGCATCTTATGCCCTGTATAACAATCAAGAACATAGAAATATCCCATTAGATATCCCATCCCATGTCATCTATATAAAACTTTAATAAAATCAGTTTTATTGTATGGTTCGGAAATATGGGGGACAGATTATTTACTTAGAAAAAAACACGGATACTCTAAATTCCGAAAAAACTCAGAATAGACTGTAAACGACTTCTAGGGGTTCATAGAACCACGAATAACAATGGTGCGAGAGCAGAATTAGGGATATATCCATTGATGCTAGACATTGCTGTTAGGGCCATAAAATGATTATATTAACAGTTACCCAGACAGGCTAATTTATCATGCCTTAGAAAAACAACGTAAATTATGTCAGCGTCGAACTGGTTGGCTGTAACTTAGTAAATATATCAACGATACGTTAGGTCTAGATAATAAACATTGCTCTCCTTAACTCTCACTTTGAATATCTATTCAACCAATCTATGCAGGACCACGCTGATGAATCAAATAACAAAATGAGAACATATCGTATATTAAAAAACACTATTAAGTTAGAGGAGTATCTGCTTCTGCTTCGTAACACCAAAGTGAGTACATTCTTAGCAAAACTGTGTCTCTGTACCGGTAATCACAACCTGAAAATTGAGACTGGTAGACATACACGCCTCAGTGGAACAGCGCTTACGCTCCAAATGAATTTTAAGGGAAGACGAATTCCACTTTGTTATGCAGTGCTAACTTTTCGATACTGAGACAATCCTTTTTGACAACCTAAATGAGACAAACCGTCTTTGGTACTTTGACACCAGATCGTAAATTTTTGCATTTATTAACCAATATAAATGATCGCCTTCAAATAAACCTGATTGGTGATATCCTACACACTGAGTACAAAAGACTTGACCTACTACCATGATATATATGTATTATTGTATGCATTCTGTTTATCTTCTGTGAATGTTCATGGATGTATTTAGCCTATATATTAGTAGTTTTTAGCCGTGATTTAAAGTCATATTTTGCCGGGGAAGATAAATCTTGGGGAGTTCCGAAGGGGCGGGTTTTGGAGGTCAAGTGCACTATAGTTCCGACAGGTGGCGCCACCAGGTCAGGTGACCTTTGACCTCGAATTACTCCGCGGTGATGCGGTCAAAAAGCCTCCGCGGACAGAAAGTTCTCCCAAATACGTGGGGAGCCGGGGGAAATTCTCCAGCAATCTTCGGGACATTTTGGGGACGAGAGGGGACGTCAGTGGACCGATTGGGTCGAGTGAGGTGTCAAAGTGAAGCGCTCCTCCAGGGCCATCAAACCATGGGTGGAGGTATGTTTTCACAGAAAAAAATATATAAAAAGCGGAACACGGATTTTACCCTAAAATAGGGGAATGATTCGCACATTTGCAGCTATACGAGAAAATGCCTGTATGGCGTGTGGTGGTGGTCATTTTTTTTATTTTACTATGGGTTGTTTGGTCTTGTTTTTCTCGTCTCGCCACGTTAAACACGATGGGAAGGGTCCCGCAGCTAAGCGGTGAAATTTTTCGAAAAGTTCAAGGAGGTCTGGACAGGCCCATAATGGCTCAGGGGGATAGGTCCATACTGGGAAATTCACACATGTTCATTGCTTTATGGGTTGTTTGGTCTTGTTTTTCACGTCTCACCACGTTGAACACGATGGAAGGGGTCTCGAAGTAAAGCGGTGAACTTGTTTGAAAAGTTCACGGAGGTCTGGATAGGCCCATACTGGCTCAGGGGGATAGGTCCATACTGGGGAATTCACACATGTTCATTGCGATATGGGTTGTTTGGTCTTGTTTTTCACGTCTCACCACGTAGAACACGATGGGAGGGGTCTCGAAGTTAAGCGGTAATTTTTTTCGAAAAGTTCACGAAGGTCTGGATAGGACCATAGGCCCATACTGACTCAGGGAGATAGGTCCATACTGGGCACTCGACTCGACCGTTTTCAATATTCTGCGCATGCGTAGTCTGGCCGTAGTAAAGAAAGCAGGCATTTTGGGTGTGCGTGGGGGTGTGTTTGGGGTAGAGATGGACCACTATTGGTCCAAATGGGTCGTGGGAAGTGTCAAAGTGAAGCTTTTGTGGGTTTTAGCCAGAATGGCGTGTTTTTTATTGCAAGTCGCGTCAATCTGCGCATGCGCAGTTGGGTGTAGTAAGTAAAGTGATCATTTTGGGGGGTGCGTGGGGGTGTGTTTGGGGTAGAGATGGACCACTATTGGTCCGGATGTGTCGTGGGAGGTGTCATTTTGTAGCTCTCGGAGTGTAGACCCCGATTTGAGGGCTGTCCACAGCATCTGTAACGTCATCGGTGACGTCATCAGTACGAGTAGTAGCGAAAGTGGGCATTCTGGGGAAGTGAAGGAAGGAATTTGGTGTAGAGATGGATCATCCTTGGTCCGAATGCGTTGTGTGGGGTGTCATCTTGTAGTTCTGGTGGTGCAGACCACGATTTGAGGGATGTCCGCTTCATCTGTGACGTCATTGGTGACGTTATCAGTAGGAGTAGTAGCCAAAGTGGGCATTTTGGGGCGGTGAAGGTATTTGGTGTAGAGATGGACCATCCTTGGTCCGAATGCGTCCTGTGGGGTGTGCGTTATACCATAACTCTGCTGTATTATACCATATCTGTCCTGCATTATACCAAATCTGAGCTGTATTATATAATATATTTTCTGTATTATACCAAATCTGTGCTGTATTATACAGTATCTGATCTGTATTATACCAAATCTGTGCTGTATTATACCATATCTGTCCTGTATTGTACCATATATGTCCTGTATTATACAATATATGTTCTGTATTATACAATATTTGCCCTCTACTGTGCCATATGTCCTGTATTATACTAAATCTGTGCTGTATTATACCATATCTGTCCTGTATTGTACCATATCTGTCCTGTATTATGGTGAAAGGATGGTCGTACACTTGATTGTTGGCACTGGAATAAAAATAGAGCAGTTGATCTGTCTCTTTATGTTGCAGCACATAACCAAACGCCAGATTCAACTCGAAGGCCGTAGCTTGATCGTTGAAGATGGCTTCCACGTAGCTGCGTAGACGGGCGAGTTCGTTCAGTCGGAAATTGTAGATATCTTGCATAGGGCGATGACGGTGGAAACAGTGCCGTATCATGGGCCAATGGCGCCGATAGATGTCACTCACTGGATGGTCTTCGTGTAACAGATCGCTAGGAACATCCACTGCATCTTCCAGAAATTGTTCGTTGTTGTCAGGTGTATGACTGGGAACAGTAATGCTAGGGACTGGCTGGATATCTAGGCTCTTCTAAACTGTGGGTATAGGCGCGCTCTCCGTGATCGCATCACCAGTGGCATTCGTCTTCTCGGGCTCATCTTCACTGGGTCTGACCCTCCTGGGTACCTCTTTAGTGGGAAGTTGTCGCCCAAACCGTAGAGACGGGATATGAATCTAACGCTGATGCCGTCTTATCTGACTGGGTCGTTTGAAGAGTTCACCACATTCATTACATTGTTTCGTCGCGCCCCCGTGGAATGAGCGTTCGTGGCGCCGTAAAGCATCTTCCCGATTAAATGACCGTGCGCAGGTTATACATTATACATTGCGCATTTGTGGGAAGTTGATGCTGGGTCGACATCGGACCTTACAGATTAGTCTTTTGTGTTAATTGCCGTCATTTACATCTGACGACGATACAGCTCACCAATCTCCAATGTAGGAGTTGTCACAGCGAATCAGCTCACCAATTACCAGTATACGAGTTGTCAGAGCATTTCCATCATAGCTCTCTAGATTTGTATCTAATACCGCTTATGCCGGTGCTAGGGGCCGTGTGGTCATATCATCGAAGTTGCCACATGAACAGGTACAATAAAAGCGTACCTGAGATACAACACATATCACGAATCGTTAGATTCTTGGTATGTGCTTTAGAATAGGTTTACCAGAAGACTATTCTGTGAAGTCATGTAACGCAGTCAGTATGTCGGCACCTCTTCCCACTTCCCTTATATGTGTTGTAATACAATTATGCCGTGCATCGTTGTGGATGGAGGCCTCGTGGCGTCGTAAATTATCTAGACGAGTAAATGGCTTCAGGCAGCTCGAACAAGACAACATGTTGGCTGCGTATCAGAAAATTCTTAACATTCCCACCTACCGCTACTTTTATAAGGCCGCAGCCCACAAGAACTCTCGTACTTTGTTCTTCCCACCAATCAGCGCATCGCTGCCCTGTACACTCGGGTGCGCACTTGTCACATGTCTAGCCCTATACACCATAGAGATATGCGGGCTGGGAAAGTAACCAATCAGTGCCGCCATAAGGCATTTACGACGTACACACCGTAACATGTAAAAACTTGTAACAAAATGTATTATACCATATCTGTCCGGCATTATACCATATCTGTGCTGTATTATACCATATCTGTCCTGTGTTATACAATATCTGTGCTGTGTTATACAATAGCTGCCCTGTATTGTACCATATATGTCCTGTATTATACAATATATGTTCTGTATTATACCAAATCTGTGCTGTATTATACAGTATCTGTCCTGTATTATACCAAATCTGTGCTGTATTATACCATATCTGTCCTGCATTGTACCATATGTCCTGTATTATACAATATATGTCCTCTATTATACCATATCTGTCCTGTATTATACCATATCTGTGCTGTATTATACCATATCTGTCCTGCGTTTACAATATTTGTCATGTATTATACAATGATGAGGGACACGAGTTCATTCTTATATGTACAGACACAACCACCACCACCATCACCGAGCGTTGACGCCCGTCAACGCCCGGTGGTGGTGGTAGCTCCCGTGGGGCGGAGCTCGGCAACTTTACATCCGGGACCTTGTCAACATCCGGGTTTCCAAGTGGGTTTTTTGCGTCGTTCCTCCGTCTTCCATTCGGGTACTGTGGTTTTACATCCGGGTCCTCATCTTACATCCGGGGTTTTCCATGTTTACTGTCACGTGAACGGAGCCGGAAGTTGTCACAAGATAGGTGGCGCCCCGATATTGACTACTACTTCCGACAGAGGGTGCCACCTGTCTTGTGATAACTTCCGGTTCCGTGACAGTAAACATGGGAAAACCCGGATGTAAGATGAGGACCCGGATGTAAAACCACAGTACCCGGATGGAAGACGGAGGAACGACGGGAAAACCCCACTGGGAAACCCGTATGTTGACAAGGTCCCGGATGTAAAATTGCCGTGTTCCGCCCCACTCCACGGGAGCTACCACCACCACCGGGCGTTGACGGGCGTCAACGCTCGGTGGTGGCGGTGTCTGTACATATAGGAATGAACACGTTACAATACATATAAGGGAAGTGGGAAGAGGTGCCGACATACTGACAGAGTCACATGGCTTCACAGTATAGTCTTCTAACGATTTGTGATATGTGTTGTATCTCAGGTACGCTTTTATTGTACCTGTTCATGTGGCAACTTGGATGACATGACCACACGGCCCCTAGCACGGGCATAAGCGGTATTAGATACAAATCTAGAGGGCTATGATGGAAATGCTCTGACAACTCGTATATTGGTAACTTGTGAGCTGTGTCGCTGTGACAACTCGTACACTGGGAATTGGTGAGCTGTATCGTCGTCAAATAAAATTGACGGTATTTAACACAAAAGACTAGTCTGTAAGGCCCGATGTCGACCAAGCATCAACTTCCCACAAATGCCAACATATATCAAAGACCAAAAGGTCTGTACAGGGGGCGGGCCTCGTGGACCTCGTGGACGAAACGTCCACCAGCAGAACCTCGTCATATACAGGTAAAAATTACAACACATATAAGGGAAGTGGGAAGAGGTGCCGACATACTGACAGAGTCACATGGCTTCACAGTATAGTCTTCTGGTTAACCTATTCTAACGCACATACCAAAAATCTAACGATTTGTGATATGTGTTGTATCTCAGGTACGCTTTTATTGTACCTGTTCATGTGGAAACTTGGATGACATGACCACACGGCCCCTAGCACCGGCATAAGCGGTATTAGATACACATCTAGAGAGCTATGATGGAAATGCTCTGACAAATCGTATATTGGTAATTGGTGAGCTGTGTCGCTGTGACAACTCGTACACTGTCCCTCATCAGTGTATAATACACGACAAATATTGTAAACACAGGACAGATATGATATAATACAGCACAGATATGGTATAATACAGGACAGATATGGTATAATAGAGGTACATATATTGTATAATACAGGACATATATGGTACAATACAGGACAGATATGGTATAATACAGCACAGATTTGGTATAATACAGGACAGATACTGTATAATACAGCACAGATTTGGTATAATACAGAACATATATTGTATAATATAGGACATATATGGTACAATACAGGACAGATATTGTATAACACAGGACAGATATGGTATAGCACAGGACAGATATGGTATAATACAGCACAGATATGGTATAATTCCGGACAGATATGGTATAATACATTTTGTTACAAGTTTTAACATGTTACGGTGTGTACGTCGTGAATACCTTATGACGGCACTGATCGGTTACTTCCCCAGCCCGCATATCTCTATGGTGTATAGGGCTAGACATGTGACAAGTGCGCACCCGAGTGTACAGGACAGCGATGCGCTGATTGGTGGGAAGAACAACGTAGGAGAGTTCTTGTGGGCTGCGGGCTTATAAAAGTGGCGGTAGGTGGGAATGTTCAGCATTTTCTCGTACGCAGCCGACATGTTCTCTTGTTCGACCTGCCGGAAGCCAAGTACTCGTCTAGATAATTTACGACGCCACGAGGCCTCCATCCACAACGATGCACGGTATACTTGTATAACCTGCACACGGTCATTTAATCGGGAAGATGCTTTACGGCGCCACGAACGCTCATTCCACGAGGGCGCGGCGGAACAATGTAATGAATGTGGTCAACAATTCAAACGACCCAGTTAGTTAAGACGGCATCAGCGTTTGATTCATACCCCGTCTCTATGGTTTGGGAGAAAACTTCCCACTAAAGAGGCACCCAGGAGGGTCAGACCCAGTGAAGATGAGTCCGGGAAGACGAATACCACTGGTGATGCGATCACGGAGAGCCCGCCTATACTCACTGTTCAGAAGAGCCTATATCCAGCCAGTCCCTAGCATTACTGTTCCCAGTCATACGCCTGACAACAACGAACATTTTCTGGAAGATGCAGTGGATGTTCCTAGCGATCTGTTACACAAAGACCATCCAGTGAGTGACATCTATCGGCGCCATTGGCCCATGATATGGCAGTTTCCACCGTCATCGCTCTATTCAAGATATGTACAATTTCCGACTGACCGATCTCGTCCGTCTACGCAGCTACGTGGAAGCCATCTTCAACGATCAAGCTACGGCCTTCAAGTTGAATCTGGCGTTTGGTTATGTGCTGCAGCATAAGGAGACAGATCAACTGCGTTATTCCTATTCCAGTGCCAACAAGCAAGTGTACGACCATCCTCTCACCATCATTAACCGGGCGTCGCTAGAGATGATGCTGGAGAAACTGGACACTGTGGACGTCTTGAAATGGGCCAACACCCAATGGGTCGTAGAGAGGGTGACCAATGATACATTTTTCGTTACCAAGCTGACCCACCACCCCATCGGATGAATGTATTCACCCATGCACTGATAGATACTCAGAATGCGCAAACAACTATTTGAGGATCTGTTGCCTCAACGGTATCCTGGCCTGCCCGACGACGATTAGAACAAACGGTTCAGAGCGAACATGGCCGAAGATGGAACTTTCTCAAATGGCGACTTCTGATTGGGCAAGAGCAGCCGAGAATGCATCTAACGGGCAAGAACGAATATGACAGATGCAGCGCCAAATGGCGGCCTCTGATTGGACAAGAGGCTACTTGTATTGTAAACATACCCAACGCGGCTCCCCCAGCTTGGGTATGATGTACTGGAGGGGATAATAAAATGATTGACCTCTCATCCTTGTTGTTGTTGTTGTTCTCTCACCGGTCTACATCATGCGACATTGTATAGAGTGCATGTTCATTGTGAGAGAGAGAGAGAGACAGAGAGAGAATTAAGGTTTAACGTCGCATTCCGCAATATTTCAGCTATATAGCGACATGGACAGAGAGTTTGTACATGGACTTGAACAGAGTAAGTATACATGGACGTGAACAGAGTACATGTAGAATGACATGCACAGAGTACATTTACATGGACAAGGAACATGTACATTGACAGAGTAGATGTACATGAACAGATTACATGTACAGGCACATAGTACATATGCATGGATCATATGCACAGAACACATGGACATGCGCAGAGTACATGTACATGGACATGCACAGAGTACATGAACTTGCGCAGAGTGCATGTACATGAGCATACGCAGAAGTTTTGTACATGGACTTGCTCAAAGTACATGTACATGGGCAGGGTACATATGGATAGATTACCTGAACATGGACAGTGTAAAAACAATAGCCAATTCCGTTTTACCGTCCATTATCTGAGCAGTTAAAGGACGGAAAGCTAACATTTATTTCTTCAATACAGGGAAGATATTGCCTAATACAGGACAGATATGGTATAATACAGGACAGATATGGTATAATAAAGCACAGATTCGGTATAATACTGCACAGATATGATAAAATACAGGTCAGATATGGTATAATACAGCACAGATATGGTATAATACAGGCCAGATATGGTATAATACAGAACATATATTGTATAGTACAGAACATATTGTATAGTACAGGGCATATGTTACAATACAGGATAGATATGGTATAATGCAGCACAGATATGGTATAATACAGGACAGATATTGTATAATACAGCACGGATATTGTATAATACAACACGGATATGGTATAATACAGGACAGATATTGTATAATACAGGACAGATATTGTATAATACAGCACAGATATGGTATAATACAGGACAGATATCGCAAACACAGGACATATGGTATAACACAGCACAGATATGGTATAATGCGGGACAGATATGGTATAATTTAGGACAAATATTGTATAACACAGGACATATATGGTATAATACAGGACAGATATTGTATAATACACGACAACTATTGTAAACACAGGACAGATATGGTATAATACAGCACATGGTATAATGCAGGAAAGATAAGGTATAATAGAGGACATATATTGTATAATACAGGACATATATGGTACAATACAGGACAGATATGGTATAATACAGCACAGATTTAGTATAATAGAGGACAGATACTGTATAATACAGCACAGATTTGGTATAATACAGAACTTATATTGTATAATACAGGACATATATGGTACAATACAGGACAGATACTGTATAACACCGGACAGATATGGTATAATACAGCACAGATTTGGTATAATGCAGGACAGATATGGTATAATACAGCACAGATATGGTATAATGCATGACAGATATGGTATAATACAGCACAGATATGGTATAATGCAGGAAAGATATGGTATAATAGAGGACATATATTGTATAATTCAGGTCATATATGGTACAATACAGGACAGATATGGTATAATACAGCACAAATTAGGTATAATACAGGACAGATACTGTATAATACAGCACAGATTTGGTATAATACAGAACATATATTGTATAGTACAGGACATATATGGTACAATGCAGGACATATGGTATAATACAGCACAGACATGGTATAATACTTGACAGATATGGTACTACGGCCAGACTGCGCATGCGCAGAATGCTCCTCCACGAGAGCTTCGAAATAAGACCTGATACGACACCATAGGACCACTAGGGGCTCACCTAGACCCCGAAACGTCCACCCAGCACTCTTTACCCAATACGCATGCGCGCAGTGACTTTTTCAAAAAATTTCACCGCTTAGCTTCGGGACCCCGCCCATCGTATTCTACGTGGTGAGACGTGAAAAACAAGACCAAACCATATCGCAATGAACATGTGTGAATTGCCCAGTATGGACCTATCCCCCTGAGCCAGTATGGGCCTATGGGCCTATCCAGACCTCCGTGAACTTTTCGAAAAGTTTCACCGTTTAACTTCGAAACCCCTCCCATCGTGTTCTACGTGGTGAGACGTGAAAAACAAGACCAAACAACCCATATCGTAATGAACATGTGTGAATTTCCCAGTATGGACCTATCCCCCTGAGCCAGTATGGGACTATGGGCCTATCCAGACCTCCGTGAACTTTTCAAAAAAATTCACCGCTTAACCTCGTGACCCCTTTCATCGTGTTCTACGTGGTGAGACGTGAAAAACAAGACCAAACAACCCATATAGCAATGAACATGTGTGAATTTCCCAGTATGGACCTATTCCC
This sequence comes from Hanleya hanleyi, assembly GCA_036873755.1. Classification (NCBI taxonomy): domain Eukaryota; kingdom Metazoa; phylum Mollusca; class Polyplacophora; order Lepidopleurida; family Hanleyidae; genus Hanleya; species Hanleya hanleyi. Next base: position 28,476 of record JAVTVY010009057.1, read on the forward strand.
CTGAGCTATTATGGGCCTATCCAGACCTCCGTGAACTTTTTGAAAAATTTCACCGCTTAGCTTCGGAACCCTTCCCATCGTGTTTTACGTGGCGAGACGAGAAAAACAAGACCAAACAACCCATAGTAAAATCCAAAAAAAAAAATATATATGACCTCCCCCATACCCCCATACAGGCATTTTCCCGTATAGATGCAAATGTGCGAATCATTTCCCTATTGTAGGGTAAAGTCCGTGTTCCGCTTTTTATATATTTTTTCTGTTAAAACATACCTCCACCCATGACTTGATGGCCCTGGAGAAGCGCTTCACTTTGACACCTCACTCGACCCAATCGGTCCACTGAAGGCCCCTCTCGGCCCCAAAATGTCCCGAAGATTGCTGGAGAATTTCCCCCAGCTCTCCACGTATTTGGGACTACTTTCTCTCCGCGGAGGCTTTTTTGACCGCATCACCGCCAGACCGCATCACCGCGGAGGAATTCGAGGTCAAAGGTCACCTGACCTGGTGGCGCCACCTGTCGGAACTATAGTACACTTGACCTCCATAACCCGCCCCAAACCGCCCCTTCGGAACTCCCCAAGAGTTATCCCCCCGGCAAAATATGAGTTTAAATCACGGCTATATACTACTTATATTCTTATATATATATAAGATACTTGTAGTCTACTACAGTCTCAGCTCAATAAAAGAGCTAGATTTATGGGTACCTTTGATATGACCGAGGGTAAAACTGTATTTCTGAATTTATTGCTCTTGTTCTTAACCCTACATCTGGGCTAAGAATTTTGTTTTCTTTTGTTTTGTACTCTGCCCTGTACCGGGTTTTTGCCACAATAAACTTGAACTTCTACCCTCATCTGTTTATTGCAATTCAGGCACACTTCTGCGCTAAATTTAACGCTAAGTTAACGTTTCTCGACCAATGGTTGGTTGAAATCTCGTGGAAATGTATTGCACGACGTGCAGTAAAAGCGGAGACTGTCGGTAGCTGATTCACTGAATTATCTGCAGTATTTTTGACTCGGATTCAGAAAACTGGTTGTTGTTGTTGTCAACTTGTCACTCCTGCTCCCGGGTAAGTGATTTTGCACAATTTTTTTCTCATTGAAAACATTAATATTGGGTCATTCGATCATCCGGAACCTCGATCAATTTTTGCGAGAGAGCTCTGATTCCCGTTACGGCCTGATTTTAATTTGGCTAACTTGACGGACATACAACTTTTCGGCATTCGCAGACCTGCCAAGTTTCACGGATTGGCCGTGAGTCTCCAGATATTTAGAGAGGCCTCCCGGTCTCACGGTAGCGCTTGCAAATCTCACGGTAAAACAGAATTTATTATCTCAAAATCAGACATTGGGCAAATTATGATTTTATTTACGATAAAACATAGATGCGAAGTGTCCGATGAAACATTTTTAGCTCTTAGCTCGCAGTTTGTCCCAGAATCGACGAGGTCCGTGTACTGTGGTCCGTATCTTCGGGCGAATAATAGTAGTTGGGGCGTGTAATTGTAGCCAAGGGCGACTACTCATAGTCTTGCCTATTCATTTTCTCATTAAAATTACTGTAATTCAGAAATTTGTCTGCTTTTTTTCATGAAAGTGTGTTAATCTCTGATGTCATTGTATTGCCTCAAAATGCCCCAAATGCATTTCTGAGCATCTGTAGAGCTCTAGCGGCCCACACCTAGGGCGAACGCTCGCGCTTTGCGCTCGCATAGACTCAAGATATTTAATCACTCCAACTTGGCAGCTCTGCATTCGGGTTAGGGTGGACTATGGACTCATGACCTGTCAGTGGTTGCATCTTTTAACCCCGATATAATAATTTTGCAAATCGGATCAAATGATCTCGATATCGCCGATTGCGATACGGTCGCTTTCGTTTATCCCCAGTTCAAACTTTTGATAGACTTGTTGTTGTTGTTTATCTATAAATCCCCTCTTCACTCGATGGGTATTTTTCACTGAAGCTATATTGCGGCGAAAATTCGCCAGTAAATATGTTTAAGATTTGTGTTTGGATAAAGCGCCCACATTCTTGAGCCTCGGCTTCAGCGCAAAAACATAAACATTAGACCGTCGAGAGCCTCACGCAAACATCGTCTGTGTGATGAAATTTGGCCTGTTGAGAAATTTACCCCCAGAGCCAAAAATCCGTGAGTTTCATCTCTTTCACGTAATTTCATGCAAATTCCTACTTATCTATGTTTGCACAATAGATTCAAGTTTATTATGGCGAAGTGTCAGCTCATAATACGTAGTAATTTAAGCGCTAGCTATAGATTTTAGAAGTTTATCCAAATTGTTGACAACCTGATTTGCCGCCAGTTTTTACTGCATGCATGTGTTGTTGTTGTCAAGTTATAGATTTTCGATCAGAAACTATGCTTGTCGGACGAGTTAGCGTCCGAGACATTATAACTTGGAAATTGATAGTAATACGCTTACCATGCGGTTAGGAATCGTTCAGTTAGCATCTCCATTCTTCCGTTTTATCGCACGGAACACCGGTATGTTTTCGTAGTGAACACGCTGTTTGATGATGGAGCGGGAACTTGGCGGGGAAGTTTGACAGTGTTTCCCGACCTCGGTTCATGAATTAACGATGGACGAAGTTGCACCACACGATACAAACTTCAGATCTTTGGGTATATTTCTCACATAAGTTCAGTCAGAAACATGAAATAATTATATGGAAATTATTTAGTTATATAATTGTACGGGGTATGGAAATATTTCCCCATTTCGTATTTCTCAGCCATTCTGTGTACAATTGTGATTGACAGTTGCCAAAATATCGGCTCTCGGCCAATCAGATCGTCTCATTTCGTGTAGTATTTTAGGCTCCGCTTGCTTTGTCAGAAATCTATAAATACAACCGTTTCTGCACAGAATGCTCGGTGATGCTCTCAGAGCCCAGCTTCACATTTTCAAGTTAAATACTACACTAAACTCCACAAATGTGTGTCTTGGATGTTAAAACCGATCTGTGTGTTTTCGGCGCTAACTATGGCGATATGCTGAAAGTATTTAACGGACATAAAAAGTGAGTGTTTGTTGACGAACAAATTGTGAGTGATAGTGACATTAATTTTTCTCTTAACGGTAATGTTGTTTATTTGGCGTCGTGTTACATGTTGCGCCTGACTTGATTGACAGTTTCTCCTTGAAAAGTAACTTGTTAATTTCATATTGCGTTAAACGTTTTCAAATGGCTTTATGCCTGGACTTTTTCTGTTACATTATAAGAGTTCGGGAGAGTCCTGCAATACGTCTAGTCATTTAATTTTAATTTTTCAGGACTTTCCATAGTTTTGTTTGGTTCTTTTCTTTATAGTGTATGGTCCTTTTTTGTAACCCCAATCTCATTTATTATGCGGATAATAAATTCAACCCTGCTTTCAAAGATTAAAAAAAAAATACTACACTAACGTTCCGTCATTTACCTTGACTTAACGAATAGAGTAAACTGTTCAGACCGGGAAACGCACGTGATGTCACATAGCCAATCAAGATAGGAGCTTGCCAACACTGAGCAGCCAGGATTTTCTTTGATGTCTGCCGGTGTGATCTCCAAATATGGCAAGTGGTGGGCGTATTGATGTTAATTTCCTTCGAATAGCCAATCAAATTTGAATTTTAAAGAGGTCATACATTGCACTTCTCCTAATATGGACCACGGAATATTTATAGAGCTATCACATCACCAAACCCGTATTCTGATCAGATAATGTGTTACGTTCAGCCAAGGCAACACGTGTAGTGTTAGACTTGGGTAAGCGAAGATGTCAGAGCCGGACATACAAGTTCTCTATGACAGCTAAAATAAAACCGTAGTTGCTAACCAAGTTGAAGGATAGATGTTTAGGCCTATAGTATTCAACCTAAATAAATAGCAAGATTTTCCGCTGAATTAACGCTGCAAGAAGAGCTGTACACCATCCAGAAATCCTGTTCTGCTTAACATGGCAATTCCCATTTGCTGATCTTAAGGATACTTTTGACATTTTTGAAATTTTTTGCCAAGTCTAAATTTCTAAAAACGACCCTTATCATTATAATGACCAAATTTTATGACACAATGATACCATGAGACATGATATGACAAAAAATGTATTTCTCTTTTTTTTGTAATGTAATGTAAATGTAATGTAATGAAATGACAAAGAATTTCGTGAAGCGACTTTCAGGAAATAAATACTATAACAGGGTAGGAAAACGATAAATAAAATGACTCCACTAAGTTTTGGAGGTCCTACGAGCGAAATTATCCATTTCACCTGAAGCACGTGGCCGTACTTTCATATTCGACTGTACACGTGAACACAAAACACCGCTGAAATTTCGCCATTTTGCCACCGACGTCACAAGGAAATAAAGATAATTCAATAGAAAATAAACTACAGCAGATATGAAGTTCTATTTTTCCACAAATACACAGGTAGATACGTACTTTTAAGTCCATCTGTTGGCAAAGAAATCGAATTCAGCGCTTTGAAATCACACAGGTTGAACCAAGTGACAGCGTGCTTCTTTCCCAAACAAGGTGACCCATCACATGTTAATAATATTCATACGCTCAAATAGGCATGTCGAAGATATCGTTCACAACATGTATAAACATCAAAGAGGCATCATAATTCAGTATAATATGGTGATATTTAGAATACAAAATATTTAATTCGTCAGTTTCATAGCAGAAAATCATTTTTGGAAACCTCCCGGGAGATGTACTTTTTCCAGCCGCCTTACTCTAATATCCTGTTGCCTTCTTCTCGAGAAATCGCACGAGATTTCATAATTTTGTCAAACTCAGGAAAAACAGATCATCCGTCTAATTACATGAAATTTAGACAACAAAGATGATAGTATAGTGAATTTTGGTGAGTAGCCCTCACACCTGAATGGTTGTGCATTCCGATCGCATGTTCTGGAAGCGTTTGTCGATGAGAATGGGTCAACATAAACTTGCTTACCTCAATGTCATTAACCCTCCTGAACACGTGCCAACAACAACAACAACAACACATAACAACAACAACATGTTGAATGACTGTCTCATTCAGATGGACTTTGATTGACAGGTGTTCAGTTTTGTGTGAAGGGTTAATGCATCGAGGCCGGAAGAAGTTCACCTGAGCAGGAAGAAATGTGAATCGCCATTTTCCTGAACAATTCAGTTGGTTTGACCACGTGTAGCATTCTATTTCCCCAAAAGTTCAAGTAGGTCATTCTTGTTTGACCTCAACGAAGAGATGATTCAACTTTATTCGTGAGTTAAACAGTCACTACATTTCTTCAATTGTCAAATTTTACTTCAAGAAATCGACTACATTTTTGGTCAATTTTCCACCACAAAGTCATTTTTTCGAGTTAGTTCAAAGAAATAATCATATTTTCTTGTGTTTAGTTGTGTTTTCTATCTTTCTGAGATGAAATAATTCGCCCTTGACAATTTAGTGCCTTTTTAAAAATTTCAACCTGACCAAAAAATGTCAAAATCTCTCATGTCCGGATTCCCCTTAACCTGGGAAATCCCATTTGCTCTGCTGAGCCAGGTTATTCCAATGCACTCTGCTGAGAGCGGCAGGAAGCCATACCGCGACAGTTGAGCTGAACTTCTAAGGATAACTTCGTTGAGCAAAAGTCATAAACAGTGAATAATCATGAAAGTTAGTTCTTATTAGAATAAAGTAATATTGTGTGCAGATGCTGTACCATATTAATTATTTACCTGCGGATTAAACCAGATGAACAAGAAATTCGATGCACAACCGTTTCAGACAATAACCTAAATTCAACCAACCAAACTGGCACAACAGAGGAGAAGATATTTATATACATAGGGAATAGCCTAGGGACATTTATTACAAACTGGTATACAAGCAAAAGTTGTACATACTGAATAAACTGTTATACTGATATTTGTTGAACTTGAAACCATTGTTGACGTTTTTATTGGTACATGTATCGGACTATAGTCTGTTGCAAATATAACAGTAACTGGACTAGCAGATTTCGCACAAGCAGCTTTGTACAACTTTGACTGAATGAGAAAACGGTACTGAATTCTATATCAGAGAAGAAGGTGAAAACAGTATTAGCAAGTAACTAGAACAACATGACAACTGACAGTTAAGGTATTTGATGACACGACGAAAACGTACCCCCTTGGTAGCGGCACCCCGGAAGAGAGATTGGTTAACTTATAATTGTGTTCAAGTCTATTGAAGCAGAGCTCGAGGTTCAATAAGGTTTCATACTGAAGAAACAAGGTCGTACATAATAGAAACCAGTGAAGAACAGTTCTCCCTCGAGTCTCGCATAAGAAGCGAGAGTTCATACATGTATCACCCTTAGTGGTACTGGTGGCAGCATACCTAGACATTGAAATATGTTTCCATACTAACTCATTTAGTACTGGAAAATTCCGCTACAATATTCTCTATGTATGTTAATGACCTAGAAGATGAGTTTAACTTAAGAGGGGCTGAAGGTTTAGACACAGGTATGCTACTTTTTATTTTTACTATTGTAAATTGTTTTTGCTAAATCGGCTGAAGGCTTACAAAATGGGTTGAATATTTTACACGATTATTGTCTTAAATGGAAATTGATCGTGAATATACTAGTCGAAGGTGATGATATTCAGAAAAGGTGGTAGGTTGCCAAACGGCATTAACTTTTTATATGATAATCAATGTTTAGAAATAGTTAGCAGGTTTGCGATACGGTCGCTTTCGTTTATCCCCAGTTCAAACTTTTGATAGACTTGTTGTTGTTGTTTATCTATAAATCCCCTCTTCACTCGTTGGGTATTTTTCACTGAAGCTATATTGCGGCGAAAATTCGCCAGTAAATATGTTTTGTGTTTGGATAAAGCGCCCACATTCTTGAGCCTCGGCTTCAGCGCAAAAACATAAACATTAGACCGTCGAGAGCCTCACGCAAACATCGTCTGTGTGATGAAATTTGGCCTGTTGAGAAATTTACCCCCAGAGCCAAAAATCCGTGAGTTTCATCTCTTTCACGTAATTTCATGCAAATTCCTACTTATCTATGTTTGCACAATAGATTCAAGTTTATTATGGCGAAGTGTCAGCTCATAATACGTAGTAATTTAAGCGCTAGCTATAGATTTTAGAAGTTTATCCAAATTGTTGACAACCTGATTTGCCGCCAGTTTTTACTGCATGCATGTGTTGTTGTTGTCAAGTTATAGATTTTCGATCAGAAACTATGCTTGTCGGACGAGTTAGCGTCCGAGACATTATAACTTGGAAATTGATAGTAATACGCTTACCATGCGGTTAGGAATCGTTCAGTTAGCATCTCCATTCTTCCGTTTTATCGCACGGAACACCGGTATGTTTTCGTAGTGAACACGCTGTTTGATGATGGAGCGGGAACTTGGCGGGGAAGTTTGACAGTGTTTCCCGACCTCGGTTCATGAATTAACGATGGACGAAGTTGCACCACACGATACAAACTTCAGATCTTTGGGTATATTTCTCACATAAGTTCAGTCAGAAACATGAAATAATTATATGGAAATTATTTAGTTATATAATTGTACGGGGTATGGAAATATTTCCCCATTTCGTATTTCTCAGTCATTCTGTGTACAATTGTGATTGACAGTTGCCAAAATATCGGCTCTCGGCCAATCAGATCGTCTCATTTCGTGTAGTATTTTAGGCTCCGCTTGCTTTGTCAGAAATCTATAAATACAACCGTTTCTGCACAGAATGCTTGGTGATGCTCTCAGAGCCCAGCTTCACATTTTCAAGTTAAATACTACACTAAACTCCACAAATGTGTGTCTTGGATGTTAAAACCGATCTGTGTGTTTTCGGCGCTAACTATGGCGATATGCTGAAAGTATTTAACGGACATAAAAAGTGATTGTTTGTTGACGAACAAATTGTGAGTGATAGTGACATTAATTTTTCTCTTAACGGTAATGTTGTTTATTTGGCGTCGTGTTACATGTTGCGCCTGACTTGATTGACAGTTTCTCCTTGAAAAGTAACTTGTTAATTTCATATTGCGTTAAACGTTTTCAAATGGCTTTATGCCTGGACTTTTTCTGTTACATTATAAGAGTTCGGGAGAGTCCTGCAATACGTCTAGTCATTTAATTTTAATTTTTCAGGACTTTCCATAGTTTTGTTTGGTTCTTTTCTTTATAGTGTATGGTCCTTTTTTGTAACCCCAATCTCATTTATTATGCGGATAATAAATTCAACCCTGCTTTCAAAGATAAAAAAAAAAAATACTACACTAACGTTCCGTCATTTACCTTGACTTAACGAATAGAGTAAACTGTTCAGACCGGGAAACGCACGTGATGTCACATAGCCAATCAAGATAGGAGCTTGCCAACACTGAGCAGCCAGGATTTTCTTTGATGTCTGCCGGTGTGATCTCCAAATATGGCAAGTGGTGGGCGTATTGATGTTAATTTCCTTCGAATAGCCAATCAAATTTGAATTTTAAAGAGGTCATACATTGCACTTCTCCTAATATGGACCACGGAATATTTATAGAGCTATGACATCACCAAACCCGTATTCTGATCAGATAATGTTATTCAGCCAACACGTGTAGTGTTAGACTTGGGTAAAGGAAGATGTCAGAGCCGGACATACAAGTTCTCTCCGACAGCTAAAATAAAACCGAAGTTGCTATCGTACAAACAACCAACTGGAAGGATAGATGTTTATAGTATTCAACCTAAATAGATAGCAAGATTTTCCGCAGAATTAGCGCTGCAAGAAGAGCTGTACACCATCTAGAAATCCTGTTCTGCTTAACATGGCAATTCCCATTTGCTGAGCTTAAGGATCAGCAGGATTCTGACATTTTGAAATTTTTGCCAAGTCTAAATTTCTAAAAACGACCCTTCTATCATTACATTATTATAATGACCAAATTTTATGACACAATGATACCATGAGACATGATATGACAAAAAAATGTATTTCTTTTTTTGTAATGTAATGTAAATGTAATGTAATGAAATGACAAAGAATTTCAGAAGTGACTTTCAGGAAAAATATAATAGGGTAGGAAAACGATAAAATAAAATGACTCCACTAAGTTTTGGAGGTCCCCATTGAGCGAAATTATCCATTTCACCTGAAGCACGTGGCCGTACTTTCATATTCGACTGTACACGTGAACACAAAACACCGCTGAAATTTTGCCATTTTGCCACCGACGTCACAAGGAAATAAAGATAATTCAATAGAAAATAAACTACAGCAGATATGAAGTTCTATTTTTCCACAAATACACAGGTAGATACGTACTTTTAAGTCCATCTGTTGGCAAAGAAATCGAATTCAGCGCTTTGAAATCACACAGGTTGAACCAAGTGACAGCGTGCTTCTTTCCCAAACAAGGTGACCCATCACATGTTAATAATATTCATACGCTCAAATAGGCATGTCGAAGATATCGTTCACAACATGTATAAACATCAAAGAGGCATCATAATTCAGTATAATATGGTGATATTTAGAATACAAAATATTTAATTCGTCAGTTTCATAGCAGAAAATCATTTTTGGAAACCTCCCGGGAGATGTACTTTTTCCAGCCGCCTTACTCTAATATCCTGTTGCCTTCTTCTCGAGAAATCGCACGAGATTTGATAATTTTGTCAAACTCAGGAAAAACAGATCATCCGTCTAATTACATGAAATTTAGACAACAAAGATGGTAGTATAGTGAATTTTGGTGAGTAGCCCTCACACCTGAAAGCGTTTGTCGATGAGAATGGGTGAACATAAACTTGCTTACCTCAATGTCATTAACCCTCCCGAACACGTGCCAACAACAACAACAACACCAAACAACAACAACATGTTGAATCACTGTCTCATTCAGTTGGACTTTGATTGACAGGTATTCAGTTTTGTGTGAAGGGTTAATGCATCGAGGCCGGAAGAAGTCCACCTGAGCAGGAAGAAATGTGAATCGCCATTTTCCTGAACAATTCAGTTGGTTTGATCACGTGTAGCATTCTATTTCCCCAAAATTTCAAGTAGATCATTCTTGTTTGACCTCTGATTCAACTTTATTCGTAAGTTAAACAGTCACTACATTTCTTCAATTTTCAAATTTTACTTCAAGAAATCCACTACATTTTTGGTCAGTGTTCCTCCACAAAGTCATTTTTTCGAGTTAGTTCAAAGAAATAATCATATTTTCTTGTGTTTAGTTGTGTGTTCTGTCTTTCTGAGATGAAATAATGCACCCTTGATAATTTAGTGCCTTTTTAAAAACTTCAACCTGACCAAAAAATGTCAAAATCTCTCTTATCCGGATTCCCATTAATCTGGGAAATCCCATTTGCTCTGCTGAGCCAGGTTATTTCAATGCACTCTGCTGAGAGCGGCAGGAAGCCATACCGCGACAGTTGAGCTGAACTTCTAAGGATAACTTCGTTGAGCAAAAGTCATAAACAGTGAATAATCATGAAAGTTAGTTCTTATTAGAATAAAGTAATATTGTGTGCAGATGCTGTACCATATTAATTATTTACCTGCGGATTAAACCAGATGAACAAGAAATTCGATGCACAACCGTTTCAGACAATAACCTAAATTCAACCACCAAACTGGCACAACAGAGGAGAAGATATTTATATACATAGGGAATAGCCTAGGGACATTTATTACAAACTGGTATACAAGCAAAAGTTGTACATACTGAATAAACTGTTATACTGATATTTGTTGAACTTGAAACCATTGTTGACGTTTTTATTGGTACATGTATCGGACTATAGTCTGTTGCAAATATAACAGTAACTGGACTAGCAGATTTCGCACAAGCAGCTTTGTACAACTTTGACTGAATGAGAAAACGGTACTGAATTCTATATCAGAGAAGAAGGTGAAAACAGTATTAGCAAGTAACTAGAACAACATGACAACTGACAGTTAAGGTATTTGATGACACGACGAAAACGTACCCCCTTGGTAGCGGCACCCCGGAAGAGAGATTGGTTAACTTATAATTGTGTTCAAGTCTATTGAAGCAGAGCTCGAGGTTCAATAAGGTTTCATACTGAAGAAACAAGGTCGTACATAATAGAAACCAGTGAAGAACAGTTCTCCCTCGAGTCTCGCATAAGAAGCGAGAGTTCATACATGTATCACCCTTAGTGGTACTGGTGGCAGCATACCTAGACATTGAAATATGTTTCCATACTAACTCATTTAGTACTGGAAAATTCCGCTACAATATTCTCTATGTATGTTAATGACCTAGAAGATGAGTTTAACTTAAGAGGGGCTGAAGGTTTAGACACAGGTATGCTACTTTTTATTTTTACTATTGTAAATTGTTTTTGCTAAATCGGCTGAAGGCTTACAAAATGGGTTGAATATTTTACACGATTATTGTCTTAAATGGAAATTGATCGTGAATATACTAGTCGAAGGTGATGATATTCAGAAAAGGTGGTAGGTTGCCAAACGGCATTAACTTTTTATATGATAATCAATGTTTAGAAATAGTTAGCAGGTTTGCGATACGGTCGCTTTCGTTTATCCCCAGTTCAAACTTTTGATAGACTTGTTGTTGTTGTTTATCTATAAATCCCCTCTTCACTCGTTGGGTATTTTTCACTGAAGCTATATTGCGGCGAAAATTCGCCAGTAAATATGTTTTGTGTTTGGATAAAGCGCCCACATTCTTGAGCCTCGGCTTCAGCGCAAAAACATAAACATTAGACCGTCGAGAGCCTCACGCAAACATCGTCTGTGTGATGAAATTTGGCCTGTTGAGAAATTTACCCCCAGAGCCAAAAATCCGTGAGTTTCATCTCTTTCACGTAATTTCATGCAAATTCCTACTTATCTATGTTTGCACAATAGATTCAAGTTTATTATGGCGAAGTGTCAGCTCATAATACGTAGTAATTTAAGCGCTAGCTATAGATTTTAGAAGTTTATCCAAATTGTTGACAACCTGATTTGCCGCCAGTTTTTACTGCATGCATGTGTTGTTGTTGTCAAGTTATAGATTTTCGATCAGAAACTATGCTTGTCGGACGAGTTAGCGTCCGAGACATTATAACTTGGAAATTGATAGTAATACGCTTACCATGCGGTTAGGAATCGTTCAGTTAGCATCTCCATTCTTCCGTTTTATCGCACGGAACACCGGTATGTTTTCGTAGTGAACACGCTGTTTGATGATGGAGCGGGAACTTGGCGGGGAAGTTTGACAGTGTTTCCCGACCTCGGTTCATGAATTAACGATGGACGAAGTTGCACCACACGATACAAACTTCAGATCTTTGGGTATATTTCTCACCTAAGTTCAGTCAGAAACATGAAATAATTATATGGAAATTATTTAGTTATATAATTGTACGGGGTATGGAAATATTTCCCCATTTCGTATTTCTCAGCCATTCTGTGTACAATTGTGATTGACAGTTGCCAAAATATCGGCTCTCGGCCAATCAGATCGTCTCATTTCGTGTAGTATTTTAGGCTCCGCTTGCTTTGTCAGAAATCTATAAATACAACCGTTTCTGCACAGAATGCTTGGTGATGCTCTCAGAGCCCAGCTTCACATTTTCAAGTTAAATACTACACTAAACTCCACAAATGTGTGTCTTGGATGTTAAAACCGATCTGTGTGTTTTCGGCGCTAACTATGGCGATATGCTGAAAGTATTTAACGGACATAAAAAGTGATTGTTTGTTGACGAACAAATTGTGAGTGATAGTGACATTAATTTTTCTCTTAACGGTAATGTTGTTTATTTGGCGTCGGGTTACATGTTGCGCCTGACTTGATTGACAGTTTCTCCTTGAAAAGTAACTTGTTAATTTCATATTGCGTTAAACGTTTTCAAATGGCTTTATGCCTGGACTTTTTCTGTTACATTATAAGAGTTCGGGAGAGTCCTGCAATACGTCTAGTCATTTAATTTTAATTTTTCAGGACTTTCCATAGTTTTGTTTGGTTCTTTTCTTTATAGTGTATGGTCCTTTTTTGTAACCCCAATCTCATTTATTATGCGGATAATAAATTCAACCCTGCTTTCAAAGATAAAAAAAAAAAATACTACACTAACGTTCCGTCATTTACCTTGACTTAACGAATAGAGTAAACTGTTCAGACCGGGAAACGCACGTGATGTCACATAGCCAATCAAGATAGGAGCTTGCCAACACTGAGCAGCCAGGATTTTCTTTGATGTCTGCCGGTGTGATCTCCAAATATGGCAAGTGGTGGGCGTATTGATGTTAATTTCCTTCGAATAGCCAATCAAATTTGAATTTTAAAGAGGTCATACATTGCACTTCTCCTAATATGGACCACGGAATATTTATAGAGCTATCACATCACCAAACCCGTATTCTGATCAGATAATGTGTTACGTTCAGCCAAGGCAACACGTGTAGTGTTAGACTTGGGTAAGCGAAGATGTCAGAGCCGGACATACAAGTTCTCTATGACAGCTAAAATAAAACCGTAGTTGCTAACCAAGTTGAAGGATAGATGTTTAGGCCTATAGTATTCAACCTAAATAAATAGCAAGATTTTCCGCTGAATTAACGCTGCAAGAAGAGCTGTACACCATCCAGAAATCCTGTTCTGCTTAACATGGCAATTCCCATTTGCTGATCTTAAGGATCAGCAGGACTTTTGACATTTTTGAAATTTTTTGCCAAGTCTAAATTTCTAAAAACGACCCTTATCATTATAATGACCAAATTTTATGACACAATGATACCATGAGACATGATATGACAAAAAATGTATTTCTCTTTTTTTTGTAATGTAATGTAAATGTAATGTAATGAAATGACAAAGAATTTCGTGAAGCGACTTTCAGGAAATAAATACTATAACAGGGTAGGAAAACGATAAATAAAATGACTCCACTAAGTTTTGGAGATCCTACGAGCGAAATTATCCATTTCACCTGAAGCACGTGGCCGTACTTTCATATTCGACTGTACACGTGAACACAAAACACCGCTGAAATTTCGCCATTTTGCCACCGACGTCACAAGGAAATAAAGATAATTCAATAGAAAATAAACTACAGCAGATATGAAGTTCTATTTTTCCACAAATACACAGGTAGATACGTACTTTTAAGTCCATCTGTTGGCAAAGAAATCGAATTCAGCGCTTTGAAATCACACAGGTTGAACCAAGTGACAGCGTGCTTCTTTCCCAAACAAGGTGACCCATCACATGTTAATAATATTCATACGCTCAAATAGGCATGTCGAAGATATCGTTCACAACATGTATAAACATCAAAGAGGCATCATAATTCAGTATAATATGGTGATATTTAGAATACAAAATATTTAATTCGTCAGTTTCATAGCAGAAAATCATTTTTGGATGTACTTTTTCCAGCCGCCTTACTCTAATATCCTGTTGCCTTCTTCTCGAGAAATCGCACGAGATTTCATAATTTTGTCAAACTCAGGAAAAACAGATCATCCGTCTAATTACATGAAATTTAGACAACAAAGATGATAGTATAGTGAATTTTGGTGAGTAGCCCTCACACCTGAATGGTTGTGCATTCCGATCGCATGTTCTGGAAGCGTTTGTCGATGAGAATGGGTCAACATAAACTTGCTTACCTCAATGTCATTAACCCTCCTGAACACGTGCCAACAACAACAACAACAGCACATAACAACAACAACATGTTGAATGACTGTCTCATTCAGATGGACTTTGATTGACAGGTGTTCAGTTTTGTGTGAAGGGTTAATGCATCGAGGCCGGAAGAAGTCCACCTGAGCAGGAAGAAATGTGAATCGCCATTTTCCTGAACAATTCAGTTGGTTTGACCACGTGTAGCATTCTATTTCCCCAAAAGTTCAAGTAGGTCATTCTTGTTTGACCTCAACGAAGAGATGATTCAACTTTATTCGTGAGTTAAACAGTCACTACATTTCTTCAATTGTCAAATTTTACTTCAAGAAATCGACTACATTTTTGGTCAATTTTCCACCACAAAGTCATTTTTTCGAGTTAGTTCAAAGAAATAATCATATTTTCTTGTGTTTAGTTGTGTTTTCTATCTTTCTGAGATGAAATAATTCGCCCTTGACAATTTAGTGCCTTTTTAAAAATTTCAACCTGACCAAAAAATGTCAAAATCTCTCATGTCCGGATTCCCCTTAACCTGGGAAATCCCATTTGCTCTGCTGAGCCAGGTTATTCCAATGCACTCTGCTGAGAGCGGCAGGAAGCCATACCGCGACAGTTGAGCTGAACTTCTAAGGATAACTTCGTTGAGCAAAAGTCATAAACAGTGAATAATCATGAAAGTTAGTTCTTATTAGAATAAAGTAATATTGTGTGCAGATGCTGTACCATATTAATTATTTACCTGCGGATTAAACCAGATGAACAAGAAATTCGATGCACAACCGTTTCAGACAATAACCTAAATTCAACCAACCAAACTGGCACAACAGAGGAGAAGATATTTATATACATAGGGAATAGCCTAGGGACATTTATTACAAACTGGTATACAAGCAAAAGTTGTACATACTGAATAAACTGTTATACTGATATTTGTTGAACTTGAAACCATTGTTGACGTTTTTATTGGTACATGTATCGGACTATAGTCTGTTGCAAATATAACAGTAACTGGACTAGCAGATTTCGCACAAGCAGCTTTGTACAACTTTGACTGAATGAGAAAACGGTACTGAATTCTATATCAGAGAAGAAGGTGAAAACAGTATTAGCAAGTAACTAGAACAACATGACAACTGACAGTTAAGGTATTTGATGACACGACGAAAACGTACCCCCTTGGTAGCGGCACCCCGGAAGAGAGATTGGTTAACTTATAATTGTGTTCAAGTCTATTGAAGCAGAGCTCGAGGTTCAATAAGGTTTCATACTGAAGAAACAAGGTCGTACATAATAGAAACCAGTGAAGAACAGTTCTCCCTCGAGTCTCGCATAAGAAGCGAGAGTTCATACATGTATCACCCTTAGTGGTACTGGTGGCAGCATACCTAGACATTGAAATATGTTTCCATACTAACTCATTTAGTACTGGAAAATTCCGCTACAATATTCTCTATGTATGTTAATGACCTAGAAGATGAGTTTAACTTAAGAGGGGCTGAAGGTTTAGACACAGGTATGCTACTTTTTATTTTTACTATTGTAAATTGTTTTTGCTAAATCGGCTGAAGGCTTACAAAATGGGTTGAATATTTTACACGATTATTGTCTTAAATGGAAATTGATCGTGAATATACTAGTCGAAGGTGATGATATTCAGAAAAGGTGGTAGGTTGCCAAACGGCATTAACTTTTTATATGATAATCAATGTTTAGAAATAGTTAGCAGGTTTGCGATACGGTCGCTTTCGTTTATCCCCAGTTCAAACTTTTGATAGACTTGTTGTTGTTGTTTATCTATAAATCCCCTCTTCACTCGTTGGGTATTTTTCACTGAAGCTATATTGCGGCGAAAATTCGCCAGTAAATATGTTTTGTGTTTGGATAAAGCGCCCACATTCTTGAGCCTCGGCTTCAGCGCAAAAACATAAACATTAGACCGTCGAGAGCCTCACGCAAACATCGTCTGTGTGATGAAATTTGGCCTGTTGAGAAATTTACCCCCAGAGCCAAAAATCCGTGAGTTTCATCTCTTTCACGTAATTTCATGCAAATTCCTACTTATCTATGTTTGCACAATAGATTCAAGTTTATTATGGCGAAGTGTCAGCTCATAATACGTAGTAATTTAAGCGCTAGCTATAGATTTTAGAAGTTTATCCAAATTGTTGACAACCTGATTTGCCGCCAGTTTTTACTGCATGCATGTGTTGTTGTTGTCAAGTTATAGATTTTCGATCAGAAACTATGCTTGTCGGACGAGTTAGCGTCCGAGACATTATAACTTGGAAATTGATAGTAATACGCTTACCATGCGGTTAGGAATCGTTCAGTTAGCATCTCCATTCTTCCGTTTTATCGCACGGAACACCGGTATGTTTTCGTAGTGAACACGCTGTTTGATGATGGAGCGGGAACTTGGCGGGGAAGTTTGACAGTGTTTCCCGACCTCGGTTCATGAATTAACGATGGACGAAGTTGCACCACACGATACAAACTTCAGATCTTTGGGTATATTTCTCACATAAGTTCAGTCAGAAACATGAAATAATTATATGGAAATTATTTAGTTATATAATTGTACGGGGTATGGAAATATTTCCCCATTTCGTATTTCTCAGTCATTCTGTGTACAATTGTGATTGACAGTTGCCAAAATATCGGCTCTCGGCCAATCAGATCGTCTCATTTCGTGTAGTATTTTAGGCTCCGCTTGCTTTGTCAGAAATCTATAAATACAACCGTTTCTGCACAGAATGCTTGGTGATGCTCTCAGAGCCCAGCTTCACATTTTCAAGTTAAATACTACACTAAACTCCACAAATGTGTGTCTTGGATGTTAAAACCGATCTGTGTGTTTTCGGCGCTAACTATGGCGATATGCTGAAAGTATTTAACGGACATAAAAAGTGATTGTTTGTTGACGAACAAATTGTGAGTGATAGTGACATTAATTTTTCTCTTAACGGTAATGTTGTTTATTTGGCGTCGTGTTACATGTTGCGCCTGACTTGATTGACAGTTTCTCCTTGAAAAGTAACTTGTTAATTTCATATTGCGTTAAACGTTTTCAAATGGCTTTATGCCTGGACTTTTTCTGTTACATTATAAGAGTTCGGGAGAGTCCTGCAATACGTCTAGTCATTTAATTTTAATTTTTCAGGACTTTCCATAGTTTTGTTTGGTTCTTTTCTTTATAGTGTATGGTCCTTTTTTGTAACCCCAATCTCATTTATTATGCGGATAATAAATTCAACCCTGCTTTCAAAGATAAAAAAAAAAAATACTACACTAACGTTCCGTCATTTACCTTGACTTAACGAATAGAGTAAACTGTTCAGACCGGGAAACGCACGTGATGTCACATAGCCAATCAAGATAGGAGCTTGCCAACACTGAGCAGCCAGGATTTTCTTTGATGTCTGCCGGTGTGATCTCCAAATATGGCAAGTGGTGGGCGTATTGATGTTAATTTCCTTCGAATAGCCAATCAAATTTGAATTTTAAAGAGGTCATACATTGCACTTCTCCTAATATGGACCACGGAATATTTATAGAGCTATCACATCACCAAACCCGTATTCTGATCAGATAATGTGTTACGTTCAGCCAAGGCAACACGTGTAGTGTTAGACTTGGGTAAGCGAAGATGTCAGAGCCGGACATACAAGTTCTCTATGACAGCTAAAATAAAACCGTAGTTGCTAACCAAGTTGAAGGATAGATGTTTAGGCCTATAGTATTCAACCTAAATAAATAGCAAGATTTTCCGCTGAATTAACGCTGCAAGAAGAGCTGTACACCATCCAGAAATCCTGTTCTGCTTAACATGGTACTTCATTTGCTGATCTTAAGGATCAGCAGGACTTTTGACATTTTTGAAATTTTTTGCCAAGTCTAAATTTCTAAAAACGCATCTTATCATTATAATGACCAAATTTTATGACACAATGATACCATGAGACATGAAATGACAAAAAATGTATTTTTTTTTGGAAAAATGTTTTCAATACCTTTGTGAAGCAAAAATGAAACGAAATGACAAAGAATTTCGGAAGCGACTTTCAGAAAATAAATACTATAACAGGCCAGGAAAAGGATAAATAAAATGTCTCAACTAAGTTTTGGAGATCCTACGAGCAAAATTATCCATTTCGCCTGAAGCACGTGGCCGTACTTTCATATTCGACTGTGCACGTGAACACAAAATACCGCTGAAATTTCGCCATTTTGCCTCCGACGTCACAAGGAAATAAAGATAATTCAATAGAAAATAAACTACAGCAGATATTAAATTCAATTTTTCCACAAATACACAGTTAGATACGTACTTTTAAGTCCAACTGTTGGCAAAGAAATCGAATTCAGCCCTTTGAAATCACACAGGTCGAACCAAGTGACAGCGTGCTTCTTTCCCAAACAAGGTGACCCATCACATGTTAATAATATTCATACGCTCAAATAGGCATGTCGAAGATATCGTCCACAACATGTATAAACATCAAAGAGGCATCATAATTCAGTAGAATATGATGATATTTAGAATACAAAATATTTAATTCGGCAGTTTCATTGCAGAAAATCATTTTTGGAAACCTCCCTGGAGATGTACTTTTTCCAGCCGCCTTACTCTAATATCCTGTTGCCTTCTTCTCGAGAAATCGCACGAGATTTGATAATGTTGTCAAACTCAGGAAAAACAGATCATCCGTCTAATTACATGAAATTTAGACAACAAAGATGGTAGTATAGTGAATTTTGTGAGTAGCCCTCACACCTGAATGGTTGTGCATTCCGATCGCATGTTCTGAAAGCGTTTGTCGATGAGAATGGGTGAACATAAACTTGCTTACCTCAATGTCATTAACCCTCCTGAACACGTGCCAACAACAACAACAACACAAAACAACAACAACATGTTGAATGACTGTCTCATTCAGATGGACTTTGATTGACAGGTGTTCAGTTTTGTGTGAAGGGTTAATGCATCGAGGCCGGAAGAAGTCCACCTGAGCAGGAAGAAATGTGAATCGCCATTTTCCTAAACAATTCAGTTGGTTTGACCACGTGTAGCATTCTATTTCCCCAAAAGTTCAAGTAGGTCATTCTTGTTTGACCTCAACGAAGAGAGGATTCAACTTTATTCGTGAGTTAAACAGTCACTACATTTCTTCAATTCTCAAATTTTACTTCAAGAAATCCACTACATTTTTGGTCAATTTTCCACCACAAAGTCATTTTTTCGAGTTAGTTCAAAGAAATAATCATATTTTCTTGTGTTTAGTTGTGTTTTCTATCTTTCTGAGATGAAATAATGCGCCCTTGATAATTTAGTGCCTTTTTACAAATTTCAACCTGACCAAAAAATGTCAAAATCTCTCATATCCGGATTCCCCTTAATGTTTCTACATGCGTACATGTACGACAAGTACACACTGAGTCAAGGATGACCCAGATATGCTGACCCAGGGTTGATATGTACACTGGATTGATGAATCGTGTCGCACGATATATTGAGACATCGGTTCTACGAATATATTAGTAATGTTCTTTCTCTGATCTGAACCCTGTAAATGTGGGACTGGCGTCGTGTTATACAAATTGTATGCCGTACATGTATACTCTTGGTCAACTTTGCGGTTTGGGTAATGTCGCTGACAATGATGGGACTTGATGATAGACCACTCCAACACAATGTGCATAAGTGCAATTCGGTCAGGCGAAAAGGATAAATAAAATGTCTCAACTAAGTTTTGGAGATCCTACGAGCAAAATTATCCATTTCGCCTGAAGCACGTGGCCGCACTTTCATATTCGACTGTGCACGTGAACACAAAATGCCGCTGAAATTTCGCCAAATTGCCTCCGACGTCACAAGGAAATACAGATAATTCAATAGAAAATAAACTACAGCAGATATTAAATTCAATTTTTCCACAAATACACAGTTAGATACGTACTTTTAAATCCAGCTGTTGGCAAAGAAATCGAATTCAGCGCTTCGAAATCACACAGGTCGGACCAAGTGACAGCGTGCTTCTTTCCCAAACAAGGTGACCCATCACATGTTAATAATATTCATACGCTCAAATAGGCATGTCGAAGATATCGTCCATAACATGTATAAACATGAAAGAGACATCATAATTCAGTAAAATATGGTGATATTTAGAATACAAAATATTTAATTCGGCAGTTTCATTGCAGAAAATCATTTTTGGAAACCTTCCTGGAGATGTACTTTTTCCAGCCGCCTTACTCTAGTATCCTGTCGCCTTCTTCTCTAGAAATCGCACGAGATTTGATAATTTGGTCAAACTCAGGAAAAACAGATCATCCGTCTAATTGCATCAAATTTAGACAACAAAGATGGTAATATAGTGAATTTTGGTGAGTAGCCCTCACACCTGAATGGTTGTGCATTCCGATCGTACGTTCTGAAAGCGTTTGTCGATGAGAATGGGTGAACATAAACTTGCTTACCTCAATGCCATTAAGCCTCCTGAACACATGCCAACAACAGCAACACCACAAAACAACAACAACATGTTGAATGACTGTCTCATTCAGATGGACTTTGATTGACAGGTGTTCGGTTTTGTGTGGGGTTAATGCATCGAGGGCGGAAGAAGTCCACCTGAGCAGGAAGAAATGTGAATCGCCATTTTCCTGAACAATTCAGTTGGTTTGACCACGTGTAGCATTCTATTTCCCCAAAATTTCAAGTAGGTCTTTCTTGTTTGACCTCAACGGAGAGATGATTCAACTTTATTCGTGAGTTAAACAGTCACTACATTTCTTCAATTTTCGAATTTTACTTCAAGAAATGCACTACATTTTTGGTCAATTGTCTTCCACAAAGTCATTTTTTCGAGTTAGTTCAAAGAAATAATCATATTTTCTTGTGTTTAGTTGTGTTTTCTATCTTTCTGAGATGAAATAATGCGCCCTTGATAATTTAGTGCCTTTTTACAAATTTCAACCTGACCAAAAAATGTCAAAATCTCTCATATCCGGATTCCCCTTAATGTTTCTACATGCGTACATGTACGACAAGTACACACTGAGTCAAGGATGACCCAGATATGCTGACCCAGGGTTGATATGTACACTGGATTGATGAATCGTGTCGCACGATATATTGAGACATCGGTTCTACGAATATATTAGTAATGTTCTTTCTCTGATCTGAACCCTGTAAATGTGGGACTGGCGTCGTGTTATACAAATTGTATGCCGTACATGTATACTCTTGGTCAACTTTGCGGTTTGGGTAATGTCGCTGACAATGATGGGACTTGATGATAGACCACTCCAACACAATGTGCATAAGTGCAATTCGGTCAGGCGATGTAGGATGACCTTCACACTAGATACAAGCTGAGTTTTGCAAATAGGCCATGACAACAAAATTTATTTGGCATGCTGTACGCATAGGCCTTTACTAGTCTTAATCGCTGTGCGTGGAGAAAGTTCCTTCCGGACCGTCAGTCCAACAATACCTACTCCATTGCTGCATATATTATGCAAATTTGAAAGGAACACTGAATTTTCGCACGCAAATCATTTCAGCATGATGCGTGAAACCAGCCTTGTCGTACTACACTTCCTGAAGCTTCCCCACAGGATCTACACAATCTTTCTATCTTGAATTCAGCGTCGCGTTACACCACGATAGCTATTGTGTCAGACTTTCTTTTTAAATGTTTACGGCAAGAGGGCCCGGTGTGCGGGGCGGCCACCATGTAGGTTCGGCAGCTTAGCAAAACCGTTCATATAATTATATATTACCGATCTAATAATGCGTTATATTATTGATGAAGCTTAGCACAGGTATCATTTACTCGCTGCTTAGTTCTGAGGGGTGTGCCTGCCTATGCGGGACCCCCAGAAGAACCCGTCATCATTTTTATTGGCCAGATTGTTGAACCCTGTTTTGCACAATTGGTTTGTAATAGAATATGTAACGCGTCACGAATACTTTACCTAACATGCAAAACAAGGTCTATCACCAGAATGCCACGAGAACTTTAGTTGACTGCCTCTGGCAGTGCACGAAGTTGCTCACAGCCCATACTGGGTCATGTCAATACACCGTTGTATCTGTTTTTTTAACTGCTTTTTTTGCTGTACTTATACGTTATTTCAAAGAAATATTTGGTGTATTGCAATTCATTTTTTTTTTGTTTCTCCACACTTTATTACGAAATACTATTTTGAAAGACCACTGATTTTCTTATGCAAAAAAAAACCAGCAGTTGTTTTTAATACATGTATATGTACGCCTAATACTGATATGGTACAGCCAGACGTAAATATTCTCTTTATTTGGAAAAGAAACAATCACCTAGAATATGGATGATATTTCGATATTCTCTGTGAATTGTCAAGGTCTGTCGGGCAAGAAAAAGAGAAATGATGTCCTACACTATATTAGACAGAAACAGTTTTTCTATTTACTCTCTACAAGATATTCATATCAATGAAAATACAGAAAACATAATGAGAAACGAATGGGGACATGATATGTACATAGCCCCGTACACTTGGAATTCTCGTGGGGTGGTCATTCTGTTTAATAATAATTTTTAGTACTCTGTACTGAATTGTACGAAGGATCCAAATGGGAACTATATTATATTAAACATTGCCCTGTCGAATGATAAAAATATAACCATTGCTAATCTCTATCGGCCAAATGATGACAGCCCAATTTTTTACAGCCAGCTGCTAGAACAATTTACGAACTTTGATATGTAAGATATTATCATATGCAGAGACTGGAACATGGTCCTGGACCAAGATAATTATCTTCACAACCCAAAAGCAAGAGATGTAGTTCTAAAATTTATTGAGAATAATAATCTTCATGATGTTTGGAGAATACAGCACTATGAAGGAAAAACGTTTACATGGAGAAGAAGAAACCCAAGAAAGCAATCAAGACTGAATTTCTTCCTTGTATCGTCCAGTGTATTTAACCCTATCTGGCCTGGGCTTTTTGGGACCCCCCCTAATTATTTTTCTTACCCCTTGAGCTAGGGGGCTGAAACTTACCACACTATACCCTTGGGCCAGAAAATGTAAACAAAATCCAAGATGGTCGCCTTGATGACGTCACAGTGACGTCATTTTCAAAAACGAAATTTTTTGGTCGATTTTTCAGTCAGATTTTTCGAATTTTTTATTTATGCAATTTCTCCGTAAAAACTGCATGATAAATTAGTAAATATTAATGTGATGTGAAATAAAATAGTTTTTGCCCGCTTTTCATCGGGGAAAGGCGGAAATTTTGAAGAAATATGACAAAAACATTACTTTTCTGGGACCCCACGTGGCCGCCATCTTGAATTTCCCCATAATCCTCTGCTCGGAGGGTTATGCAAATAGGCTCAAAATGACCCCAATATGATAAACTATAAAGTCACGGAGTTTCAGCTCTCCTGTCTCTGTCGTTCCGGGGATAGCGCAGAAAGTTTGGTAGGGGGGCCATTTCGGCCCCCCCCAAGGACAGGTAGGGTTAATGCAACTGTCGGTTCAAAAGTAATCCAAGGATACAGAAGCGAACATTCGGCCGTATTAATAAAATACAACATTTTGGACAGGAAGCGAGGCCCTGGTTATTGGAAAATGAACAATTCTCTTTTAACGGACAAGGAATACCTAACCATAATAAACAAAACGATCTTAGAAAATATAAATTTGTACGCTACAGAAACCCTTAAAACTTAAATAAATATACCTCTTCATCAAATCAAGCTAAATATCTCTGATCAATTGTATTTGGAAGTGTTAATAATGTAAATTAAAGGTAAGATTATATCTTATTCGTCGTGGAAGAAAAAACTGGAAACTGGAAAAAAGCTAGAACAAAACATCGAAGAACTAGACAAAAAGATTAGTGCAGACTTTATTAACGCAAGTGAAACTGACATACAACACTTAATTACATTGAAGCAAAATTTAGAATACTTACGAAATCAAAAGATGGACGGAGTAATGATTAGATCAAAAGTAAGATGGTATGATTTGGGCGAAAAACCGACTAAGTACTTTTGTGCTTTGGAAAAAGGAATTATCAATGTAAAGTTATCCACAAATTGGTGACTAACAACGGGGAAATCACGGAACAAAATGATATATTAAAAGAGCAAAAAAACTTTTATGAAGAGCTATATTCTGCAAGGGAAATAGACAAAGATGCATGGGCAGAGGTTTTTGTTTGTGAGAACTATAATGAAATAAGTAAGTAAAAATCCGACACTTTAGAGGGTATTGTCACATACACAGAGCCCACCGAAGCCGAAAAAGACATCTAAAACGACAAAATCCCAGGTCAAGACGGATTCTCAGGTGATTTTTTTTAAGTGTTTTGGAAGGACATATGACCTAATGTGCTCCGTTCTATTAATGAATCCTGCAAACTGGCCAGTTGTCAATAAGTCGGTGAAGAGGAATAATAACCCGTTTACCAAAACCCAATAAGGATCGTCACCTTATGAAAAACTGGAGACCAATTACTCTACTCAACATTATTTATAAGATGGCCTTAATTTGTATAGCAAACCGTATTAAAACCGCATTAAATGAGCTTATACATGAAGATCAAAAAGGATTCATAAAGGGGCGGTATATTGGGGAAAACACTCGACTTCTGTACGATATTCTGTTCGAATGAAAACAATATACCCAGCATGATTATTTTGGTAGATTTCGAAAAATCTTTTGATTCGGTTGAGTTTTTAACGAAAACATTGGATTATTTTGGATTTGGGCACTCCATAAAAAAATGGGTCGATATCTTTTATACTGAGATTTCAGCTTGTGTTATACAGAATGGTCACTTTTCTGGAACGTTTTCGGTGGAATGGGGCTGTCGCCAGGGTGACCCCATTGCGCCTTACCTCTTCATTTTATGCGCAGAAATTTTGGGAATACTTGTAAGGGATAACACAAATATAAACGGGATTATTATAGGGGAAGAAAACATAAAAATTAGCCAATATGCGGACGACACAACCTTTTTCTTGATGGCACAAATTTGTCGCTGAAGACAGTGCTGAACGCATTGCATCTGTTTTTCCGTGCCTCAGGCCTTCGAATAAATATAGAAAAAACGAATGCTGTTTGGATAGGAAGTTCCATTGGATCAAATGAAAGATTGTGTGCTGATGCTCATTTGCAATGGGACATTGAATCTTTTACTACTTTAGGAATAACTTTTAGACCTGATCTATCTAGATTGAATGAACTCGACTTCAGCAGAAAACTTGATGCTATTAGAAATACACTTGATATTTGGCAAAGGAGGGGCCTATCGACTTTGGGCAAAATAACTGTGATCAAATCTATCGCTATTTCCAAAATTACTCATTTATTTACCTCTCTACCCAACCCACCAGAAGAATTAATAAAAGAACTGAATAGGATTATTTTCGTCTTTTTATGGAACAATGGTCCTGACAAAAATTAAGAGGAAATTAATAGTAAAAGATTTTAAGGATGGGGGCTTAAGAATGCTCTCCGACACAAAATGGTCCCGGTTATTAAAACATTCTCCAGGTGATGTTTCTATATTTAGTGTTGGGGCTCTGTATTTCGATAATATCATTACAACTGTTCACAACCCATTCTGGAAAGACGTATTGTTAGCATGGAAAAACTGTATTATGCAGGAAAGGATACAGGATCTGAATTGCAATGAAATTTTGAACCAACCTATATGGTTCAATCATCAGCTAACCAATTTTCGACTTCTTTCGACTTGACCACAATGGCAAAGTACTCTCTTTTGATATAATTAAAGGACGGTTTCAAATTCGCGGTACTATACTGGATTACCGACGTTTAATACACAACATTCCGGTGTTTTGGATATAAAAACTACAAAATTATAATAAATTGCAGTCCGACATCTATGTTCCCCCCATTTTGCCTTATGTCAGTAAGTTATAAATTGCTACTGAAAAAGGTTGTAGAAAATTTTATGATGTATTTGTTCATAATGATGTGATGTCCCTGTCTCAGGCAAGATGGGAGAAACTGTTGGGTATCGCTCTGAACTGGAGAACTATATATGCCTTGTCGGAAAAAACAACTTCCAATATTCAACTACAGGACTTAGGGTGACATACAGATGTCTTACCACAAATACAATGCTTGTTAAATTGGGTATCAAGGAGAGTAATTTGTGCACATTTTGTGTGCAAGAAAAGGAAACCATTAGCCATCTATTTACTGAATGTATCAAGGTGAAGGAAATCTGGCGTGATCTTAGGGACTGGTTTTTAAATGCGACAGGCAAAGACATAGAAATCTCATGTGTAAACATCTTATTTGGGCTTCCTGCAAAATTTCAGCTAGAAAATCATCTAATTATTTTAACCAAGCAATATATATACAAGATCAGATGCCAGGACACAAATTTGGATTTCCTTAGCCTTAAAAATACCCTAAAAAGTAACTTTGTATTAGAAAAGTACATTGCTGTCTCTACCATGAAAATGGAAAAGTTCGAAAGGATCTGGGCTCCAGTAGTTGCAAGCCTGTCTGATTAATTTTTACACAGATCAATTACTACTAAATGTATTATTTTAGTAAGTGGCTTTTCATGCATGTCAGTATAATAAATATAAATATCTTTGCTGAAATGGAATGTACATATATTCTAGTGTGTATCATTCATATATATACGTCAGTGTGTGTAATAATATATATTTGTTTTGATAAAAACGGCTGTTAAATAAAAAAAAATTATAAAAAAAAGAGCAGGATATCATTGTAAATAACATTTTGGTGAGTGTGAAGCACAGTGTCAGGCACCAACTTGAAATATTTATAAATCGTGTAATGCCGATTAGGCTCTTGTTTGAATTTGGAATTTCAATAGATTTTTTTAAGGTAAGGGTAAATGCATATGTATATGGTGCGATGTATTTACTTAATCAAAAATGGTGGAAACGATAAAGTCAATAGAGAAGCCTTTGAAATCAACGTATTGTACCGATGAGGTCAGATTGATAACCTCAATAAAAAGAGATTCTGTCAACAAACATGTTATGAGATCAATCTATAAACTTTATTGATCGTCATATTTTTGTCAGCTTGACAAGACACCTTTGCCCAAGCTCGGTTGTCAGGAAATACCGGTTTTAATTGATATTTCCATTTAACACTGCTAGCTGCAACATGTGTTCCATAATTTAACAGAAATGTTAACATACCAGATCGTCATACCTGTTGACCACTCAAACACGTTCTGCAGTAAATCGACCACTTACGGCGGGATTAACAGGTTGGGGATTGAAATCGGGGAATATTATATGCCTTTATACGCGCAAACTTTCGTCATAATTTTATTTTGAGTTCAAAGCTTCCGCACTGCGACAGTGAAGCTTAGAGGAAACACCCGGGATGAAGCTTTACAGCAATGTATATCTACGTCACTATTTCACGTTCTTGATTGGCGCAGTGGGTGAGTAGAACATATTTTTGTCAAGTTGTATCGGTGGAGAAGAATATGGCTCATGATAATTGGTTTCATGCAAAATACTGACTCTGAAAACTCCCCCACATATCGAAGGTCTGAATCTTGTTTTTGAACTTTCTCATTTTATCATAAAGTATAAGTTAGCCAGCACAATCGTGGTCACAGAATATATGTATGAATGTATCTGAAGGCTCCATGGCAACATATCACACAACTTTCCCTGAGCTTTAAGATATACAAAAATCGGCTAGGTTTTGCGAGACCATTTCAATGTAGAGCTGACGAAATGTGGATATTTCATCGCAGTGACTTCAACATATGGCCCAGTTACATCCATAATTTCTAGAGTCGAAGAAATATAACTATATGTCACTAACTACTTCCTCCACGAGGATGAGGAATACACTGAGTTAATATATGGGTATTCACTATTATTCCCAACGGGGTATCAAACCACAAGAGATTACTGGTTCTCGGGTAGATTTTTCTGGGTTTCGCAGCGATTATCAAGGGATTCCCTATGATGCCCATACGGAGATCTAACGGATATACATCTTTGTTTCTCAACAAAATTCCGTCTGGTCTCATTAATAATGTTCCTCTCGTTATACTCACAATATCATATCTTCGACGCATGCATGTCGCTGACATGACTTTCTCTTGTCCGCCGTCAGTTGATCGTCGTTTGTCTTTGACTAGTAAAATCCACTTTAATTTCAGCTTCTTCCTACCATAGAAGTTTATCCCAGTTACAGTTATCCTAACTCGAAGAATGAGTTTGCAAAGTATTTGTTCCCATTTTGATCTCCTCCAATTCATTGGATCAGCATAGCCGAGTAACCGCTGTGCATGGCGCATGGATGGCAGCACTGAATACGCACCATCCTCGCGTGTGCTCAATTCTGAAGGGATCTTCTCATTTTTCAAGGGAAACTTGATCGCGGTTATGAGAGTTTACAAGAAGACTGCACACATGAGTTGACGGTAGTTAACCCTTGATGCTGTTCATTTTCCCGTTTATTTGGGGCATCCAGAGGTAAGATGAATGAAGCGATGGCCAAAGCTATCGACATGATCACCTACAATCTCATTGATTTCCCTCGTGATTCGTCGTTTTTCCTTTCGGGATTCTTTACGATTGCCTAGAGTATCGGTTTATACGAAAATCATCTTAATTGTGGGGAAATTACAAGGCATGTAAGGGAAGTGGGAAGAGGTGTCGACATACTGACAGAGCCACATGACTTCACAGTTTAGTCTTCTGGTTAACTTATTCTACAGCACATACCAAGAGTCGACCGATTCGTGATATGTGTCGTATCTCAGGTGAGCTTTTATTGTACCTGTTCATGTGGCAACTTGGATGACATGACTACACGGCCCCTAGCACCGGCATAAACGGTATTAGATACAAATCTAGAGAGCTATGATGGAAATGCTCTGACAACTCGTATATTTGTAACCTATGGAGGTGACTTAAGGTCTCCTGGGAGGTATCGTTCCTCGAATCCCCTTAGGCATCACTGCGATTCTGTTCGTTCTCTCATGGTATCCTCGCAATGGCATCGGCTTAATGATTACCGAGAATCATGAGGCACTAGCATAGAGGTGGTTATTGCGGTACCACTAACCATTGAGTCACCAGGGAAGTCTTAGCACAGCCACCATTATCGACCTTTTAAACAAGATTTTAGCAAAAGTCTCTCCGAGGAGATAATTATCGAATCATAAGCAACACGCGAACAATTGGTCTTCAAAAGTCTTCAACATGCACTATTTTGTGTTTGTTTCGTTCTGTTAGCATCCACTGGGTGTAGTCAGAGTAAGGTATTACCATAATATTCTACGCCACCCTCAAATTCAGTGGGGTCTTTGATGGCGAACCAGAATATCTGCGTTTCCCGATGAATATAAATGGAGAAACTCAATATTAAAAACGTTCAATAAAACTGGTGGATGTGGGAGGTGAATCAGAGAAGGAATGTAATAGGAGAAGGAGTTCGGGTCGAATCGTGAAGGGGAGTTAGGCTTGGATTTCCAAAAAAATCGAAAAAAGGGCCCTCGATGGCCGAGTGATCTAAGACGCTTCGCTGGTGACCGCTAACCTCACACAGCTGAACTGGCACGAGTTCGAGCCCAGCTGGTCCACGTGTGGAAGTTTGTCAGTTACTTGCCGACGGGCTGTGGTTCTCTGCGGGTACTCCGGCTTCCTCCACAAACCAAACTGACTGTCACTATATGAGTGTAACAAACTTGAGTGTAACATTAAGCCAAATCCCTCCCCCTCCCACCCTTAGCCACAAAAATATTTACTAATGTTGTTATTGTGCCACAATCTCACTTTAGTGTGTTTAGACAGACAACTACCTTGATGTTGTTTGGTAGAAAGTGTAGTCTTGCATTTACCAGGTTTACCCCATGTTGAAGCGTTTACTCCATCAGACGTCCTCGATGCTCATCCATTAACATCAGATGAGTTATTGTCTGAGCTGATTTGTTGTCGCAGCTCCCGAGCTAGCGTATCTAATTTCGCTTAAGCTGGTGCCAGATCGGTTTGGATACCCCATAGCCTCCACATGAACAGCTACAATAAAAGCGCAGTTGAGATAATAAGGCTATGTCCGAGAATCCAACGTACCCAGACGTCGTTAATTTTTTTCGCCTCTTGCATATTGCTCCAATTTATGTCAGAATCTAAAACGCAATTTCTTTGACACTTGGTTCTGGTGATTCATGATTTCCAGTGATTATGAAAGAATATAGATAGTAATAGTATCTACATGTAATTCGGCACAGATGTTCAAAGATAATTCAACAAAAAAGGTTGAATATTTAAAGTGGAGAGGAATGAATATAATTCACTAAGATCTGAATAGAAATTGAGAATATGTAAGAAGTGGGACGCATTGACGCCGTCTGGCGACTAAAAAGGAACAATTTGACTCCACGGGCAATCTATATGTGTTATAAATCTCAACTATATGTATTGCAAATGTTACGCATATGAGAAAAACAGCTTTGCCGATTCTATTGCAACAAATAAATAATTCATTCAATCAATGAAAAACGTGGAGACTTTTCGATTAGACTGACTGGACTTCTACTAGTGAGTCGAAAATCAGCATTTTCGCAATATGTAGTAACATCACGATGTAGTCTTCGGGAATGTTTTCATCCTTGCTCAAATTGTTTTTGACCCTGCTAGGTCGTCGAGTATTGGTTTTCTGATGATGCAAAGAAATTCATGAATCAGGATTTTTTTTTTTTTTTTTTTTTTAGCCCTGGAACAGACCACTGGGCACTTATTTACAATGACCACGATTTTACATATACACGCCCACATGGTCGAGGGTTTAGGATTTTGCAACACACATGTTCGTACGGGTTTTCTGTTCCAGAGCTAGACAAACAAATATATATACATAACATTTTTCATGCTGATACGAACAGGACAACACACACACACAGAAACACACACACACACACACGTGCCGCTGCATCCAAAATCACAAATAAACCAATTTTGGAAGAAACAACTTTTTACCGTACGCTATCTCCACCGAACTGATAAAAATAAAAGAAAAAGATTTATTAAGTCAATTTTTCATAAGATACCAAAAGGTTAATACTGCTTAGTGATTACGCCAGGGGACCCCACTTCTGAGCGAAGATAGAGAGATTCTTATTTTTTGTATAGATATACCTCTCAATATCTCTGGTTCTGATCACAGTGTCCCTTAAACCATCGAAAGCAGGCTTCAGATTGTAATATCTACATCTGTATATATATTGTTTACCGAGTAACAGCAGGTGGTCGTTAAGAACAGAACCTGTATTACCCAGGATTACTTGGGATCCGGATGGCTCCTCCATATGAATTTCTACTTCATTTGACCATGTATGAAGATTGCTCCAAATTGCTTTCGAATAGATACATTCATAAAACAAATGCAGGATACTTTCTTTCTCTTGGTTACAGAAGGTACACATATCGGTATCGGTTTTACCCCATAATTTTAAAAGAGAGTTGGTTACAAGTATTCTGTGAATGATTTGGTATTGAAAATATTGTTGGGTGGTGTCCATTGAGGTACTATAAATGAGCTGTATATTGAAGTCCAAGGCAATTCTTTTGAATTTAGTTCATCTTCCCATTTCTCCTGATTTCGTTGCGGTTTGATTTCAATCTTTTTAATAAGTATACTGTAAATAAATTTTAAGCATGTTTGATTCATTAATCGTCTGTATACTTCTCGTTGATTCCTAATATTTTTAATAAAAGTACCGTTTTTTATATTTCTACGTTTTTCATTCGATATATTGTGAATTATTGCACAATGAAGGATGAAATAGATAGGTTTGATTCCAAATTTAGTCTGGAATTCATTGAATTTTAAAAAACGTGTACCATCCTCATTTAAGAGATCAGTAATATAGGATGCACCCACATCCACCCAGCGGCGTATATCATTCCACTCTGATATCGGAACAAGGTCAAACAGAAGATTATTGTAGTTTTTGTCTTTTGCTTCGCAATATTCCACACATTCTGCCCATGATCTGAGTGTGTCACACCAGAACGGGTTTTTTATTTGTTTTTGAACTGCATATATGCTTGCAGAATCTAGACACCAAACATCATGACTAGCAGGCCGCAATATGTTTTTTACCAATGTCCCAAAAATGCCGTTGTCCTCCACTACTCTCTTTACCCACTTCACCTTCAGATATGATGCAAAAACTTGAAAATTTATCATAGCCAATCCGCCTTCCGTTTTGGACATAATGATTGTTTTTCGTTTTATTTTGTCTTGCTTACCGTTCCATATGAATTGGAAAAGGCTTTTTTCTAAATTTGCTATAAAAGTTGTATTAGGGTTTGGTAGGACTGAAAATAGGTGTACTAAAAGCGGAAGAACATGTGTTTTAATAACTGTAATTTTGCCAATAGGTGTTAGATTTCTTCTGAACCAGCTTCCTAAAATTTTCTTAATAGAGGTCATTTTATCGTTATAATTTCTTTCAACAGTATCATTCATGTTGGGGTAAAACCAGATACAAAGTAGCTTAAATCCTCCCGGATCCCAGTTTATCCTGTAATGAGGACATAGCTTGACAGTACTACCTTTTTTCTGGCCTATCCACACTGCGATTGACTTATTTACGTTGAGATATAATCCAGATGAAGAAGAGAACTTATTCAAGAGACCCATGGCTGCTTCAAGAGATTCTCTCGAACCGTCGAGAATCAAAGTAGTATCATCAGCATATTGCTGAATTTTTATTTCTGTGTTTTCTATTGTTATTCCTTTGATATTTTTGTCCTGTTTAACGGCGATAGCAAGGGTCTCCGCAACAAGAATAAAAATATATGGAGATATCGGGTCCCCCTGTCGACAACCCCGTTGTAAATTGAAAAATTCAGAGATATACCCATTATTTACAACACCGCTCTTGCTACCATTTTGGAATGTCTTGATCCACCGTATAATATTATTCCCGAAATTAAAAGATAAAAGGCATCTTTCTATATAGTTCCAAGACACAGAGTCAAAGGCCTTTTCAAAATCGATCAAGAAGAGTAGACCAGGAATACTGTTTTCCTCAGTATGATTTATAAGATCAAACAAAAGTCTAGTTATTTCCCCGATGTACCTTCCCTTCATGAACCCCTTTTGTGTTTCGTCAATTATTGATGGTAAAACTTCCCGTATTCTTTTAGCTATACAAGTTGATATAATTTTGTAATCTATATTTAATAGTGATATTGGGCGCCAGTTTTTAATAAATTTTCTATTTTTACCTTCTTTTGGTAGGCATGATATATAGCTCTGCTGCTGAAACGACGATAATATTCCCGTTTCGAATGATTGATTTGCTGTGCTTATTTGAATCATCTCGTGCGGAGTACAGTTTATTATAAAAAGATTTGAGTTCTCTTAAAATATCTTCTGAAGTATCAACAGTTCCCGTCTCTGTTTCTAGTTCTGATATTGTTTTCACGATGTAGTTTCTCCTTTCTAATGAAGAAAAATAAGACGAGTTTTTCTCGCTATATTCAATAATATTTGCTTTGGACCGGATTATCGTCCCTTCCACCTTCCAGGACCTGGTGTCTTCTAGGTCCTTTTTTAACTTGTCCAACTGTTCCTTTATTTCATATATAGAGTCATTCGACGCGAGACATATTTCTTTTTCTTTTTCAACAATTTCCTTTTCAATTTCCTTTTCTTTTTTGATATTTTCTTTCTTTTTGGCAACTGAGAACGGGATGGTTACGCTTCTGATTTGCGTTTTCAGAAATTCAAAAAAGCTTTGGTCATCAATATTAAGATAGACATTTTCCAAATCGCTTATGTCGCCAGACTCATAACACTGTGCTAGTGAGCCTTCAACGGTCTTCCTCACTAATTTTATATAACTTGGATCACCGAGTAGGGTGGTATTAAATTTCCAGTACCCAGGTCCTCGCTTACGATGTGCGAAACAGTATTTAAGTTTGATGCAAGAATGATCGGACCTATAAGAGATACCGATGTCTGATTGTGCGCCCTGGATATAAATATCATTGGATACAAGAAAATAATCAAGTCGACTTTGCTTTATTCCCGATCTTGTATTTTGTCGCCAAGTATAACGGCGGGACAATGAGTTTTGTTCTCTCCAGATATCTACGAGATCGAGTTGATTTTTTGTATCCAATACCTCAAGTCTTGCCTTAGGATTATTAATACGAGCATAGTTGTACGTGTCCAGAGTAAAATCTTGGACTAAATTCCAATCTCCATTGATGATTATTGTTTCATTCCCCATATCTTTTATTATTTGGAAAAAATGCGAGTAAAAAGTGGGGTCGTCGACATTGGGCCCATATACACTAGCGATAGTCAATTTGGTGTCTTGTAATGTTATGTCAAGAACAATAAATCTGCCATTTTCATCGACAGTCGAGTTATGAAAGATGACGTCAATATTGTCTTTGAAGAAGATAGCCACTCCTGTACTATTGGATGTCCCATGACTGTAAAAAGGAATATATTCCCCCCCCCAATCCTTTTCCCATGTTTCTTCGGTTTCCTTGCAGCCATGAGTCTCTTGTAGACAGATAATAGAACAATTCTTCCTCTTCAGCCAGTGAAACATGTCAACGCGTTTTTTGCGTTCAGAATGTAATCCCCTGACGTTCATAGAGAGAATAGTTATGTCACTGAAGACTCATTTACAACACAAATTATCTTTTTACAAAAGGTGGAGTTCCAGATATTACTTAAGATAACGGTACATGAAAAGGGACACAGAGGTTCACATGACAAACAACAAAAACAATCACAGACAGACAGTGACGTGATCATAACAGCTGAGAGCAAACGTCAGCTTGGCCCGCGCCTGGTCTTGACATTTTGAGCTGAACTTGCAATTGGAAGAAAAAGAAGGGCCTTGAACAAATGAAAAAAGGGCCTTGTTGAACAAAGCAATAAAACAACAACCCTACTGATTATATACAATATTCGCCTGTCATATTTACCAAATACCTATGTGGCTATAAACAAATCAAATAAGAAAAAATAACAAGAAAAACAGGCTGTAAACACGCAGAATTAACAAGATCGAAATTTACATGGTAGAATTAACAAGACCGAAA
This sequence comes from Hanleya hanleyi, assembly GCA_036873755.1. Lineage (NCBI taxonomy): Eukaryota > Metazoa > Mollusca > Polyplacophora > Lepidopleurida > Hanleyidae > Hanleya > Hanleya hanleyi. Next base: position 64,273 of record JAVTVY010009057.1, read on the forward strand.
TTTACATGATTATGGTTCACAGCAACCTACGAATAGAATACGCATGTACGTCTAACACTGTGTGACACTGTGTGACACTGTGTCAGTTTGGCTCGCACCTAGTCTTGCCATACATACATTTCATCGCCAGTTAGTTTCCAATATTGTGTGTAACAAAAGATTTAGACCCAGGGTCGTTTCCGCCTACAAAGGGCAGAACAATAATGCACACACGATAGTACAATAATTAGAGAAATACAATGGACTTTCCACTTAATTGTCCGAGGCACACAACACAAATTACCTAAGAAACATTTCACATTACGCTTCCATTGTAAAACAGCAAATCTATCAAAGATATTCAAAAGTATATTCACGAACAAATATGTGTGTAAACCACTACTAGGGCTTTTCAATTCGTAAAAAGAAATGAAACATTGCTGGTGATTATCATATGCTCAGAGTTTTCAAGTTAATAGTAACAGATGATGCCTTGGTGTTTAAATTCAATTATGGCTGAAAAGTGATATGCCAGAAGAATAGTTTTACAAGTTGATACACAGAGTAAAGATCGAAACATCCGACTTGAAAAGGATCAAACAAATACCGCAACATGTCGAAGATTACGCTGAGATTATGTGGCATATACACATGAATAGGTCAATGTAACCTGTCCAAGCCAACAAATCGATAATCGTTATGTTTGATTTACCCAGACATTATGTAATAATTTATTATAGGGTCTCTGATTTACCTTTTTACGGGTTCGGATCAATAGACCTCGGGGCATATTAATATCGTTTGTACTGTTTGATATGTCGGTTTAACCAGGTGTTGCCACTGACAGGCTCCTTTACAGCTTGCAATGTGGTAACAAATACAATGGAGAACAAGCAATTCAATGTCAGTGTGTACCCCTGGGCGGAGAGTGACATATACACAATGGTAGAAAAAAACAAAAACTGTCTAAACCGGACTCTATACGCCGCCACATTTTATATAATTTGTGTAGATATTTTTGGCTTCATAATAGTTCATAGCTTCTGGCACATATATATGTATAAAAACATATAAGCTAGTTGCTGACAGTAATAGTCCAGTCCTATTTGACACTATAGTTTGATCTACACAGGTTAGTTTAATGGATCTCAGAGGTACACGCACAGTCACTGATTTTATTAACTGATACATGTTTGCTGATTTATTAAAGTGTTTTTGGGCATTGGAGTGTGGAGCGACAACTGCACACCTATGTGAGCCTTCGTGACCAGACTTTTCTAATTTCGACTGAGTTCTTCTTTTAAGCGTTTGTTTTCGTGGCCAGTTCGTGTACCTCACCTTCAAGGATTTCTACGCGTTTTGTGAATTTCTGCGTAATGTCGTCCTTCATTTTCAATAAAACTTTCTCCAGCTCCGACTTTGTTATTGAGCCTTCGAATTCGTCCTTTGTTACCATGAATTGTTTTAGAGAGGCCAGCTGAGAATTTATGTCCTTGAACATTGCGGCCACGTCTAGAGCCTCACTGGATTTTTCACTTTCTTCCTCCATTGTTCCTTCCAAATTGCTTTCTCCTCCCGAGACCGATTTTCTTAGTTTTTTCCGCTCTTTTTTTGCTCGATTTCTTTCGGCTTTTGACATAGAGTCGTATAGTACACTATTATCAGATGAGCTACTTGTAGATATTGGCAATCTTCTCTTGAAGCCCGAGTGTTTTTAGTTCCCAGACATTATATCTCCATTACACAACAAAGGGCTTATGATCAAACATGGCGCGGGCTCGGGGTGGGGTCATTCATCACTACATCGGCTTTTTTAACTATAATTCAGCAGATCGCTTGGCTTTTTTTTTATCTAATAGTAATCACCAACCTCTCCTCAACACGCGTGAGTGTCCATCCATTTATATATAGCATTGGGAGTCTTGATCTGCAGGCATTCCTCGGAGCTCTTTACCAACGTCGACCCACCGCCGCCATGTTTGTACTACTTCAGGATTTCGTTTAATCGGAGCTAGATCGGGAGATTGAGACACAACAACTGGAGGGCACTTTTGGTGGTACCGCTTGTTCTTACATACTTTGTCTATATCTAACAAACATGTCACAATGTCGCGAATGGAAACCAGCGTTATTTGGAGGGGAACGCAAGTAGAAAATGTAATTCGCCAGAAGAGTAATTGTCATCTATATACGGAGAACTTTGGTGTCCACTTTGGTATTCCCACCGATTGCTGACTTATTGCGCCGCAGTGAATTTACAAGTTGGTAAACATTTGGTATTCAAATAATCTTTGATGGTGTCATATGGTGGTGTAGATAAAATTAGATGCACGAATAACGGCTTTACTGCATGCTTTACTAGAAAGCTCAGGATTCTGATTACATTGAACTGAATGTTCACTATTGGGACTTGATTACCCATAGTTTCTGAAATATGGTTACCATAGGAACCAGTAACCAATCGTCCTATTTAAGAACAAATAAGGTTGGAGCGATTTTTTCCAATGAATATGTACCGCGTAGACATCGTAACTACATATTCTGTAACTGTGATTTCTCAAGCCGTGGAATTTCCAGAACAAACAATAACCCTGGGAAGCAGTTGGTAAACATATTTCTAAAACTGATAATAATTTTTCAAGTAACAAACTCGTCTAAGAAATAGATAACCACGGCGTTTTTACTGACACTGCTCAGCACTTTTGATCCAAATGACACCAATATAATCAATCTGATATTTGAATATGATGAATACCTATACGTTTCCATTCATTTTATAGTTGTGGCCGTTACCTACTTCGCATTCACAACGAGGACATTCCAGTTTAGCCAAGGAGGAATACCTGCCAGTGAAGATCATATCTATTCAGTCCAACGACAGGTTACAAGGAATTATTCAACATCAGGACAAACTTTGGAAGAAGTGTCGACCACACATTCTTTCGAGATGACAAAGAGAACGCGTTACCTGTGTTCTGAATTACTTGGTCGACTGGGAAACGAAATGTTCCAATATGCGTCTCTCGTAGGGATAGCCCGGATGAAGGGTATGGTTCCAGTCATTTCACAGGACAATCCCTTGTTAAAGATATTCAACATTAACGTATCAACGGTTACTCAGAAAGTTTGCGATTCGTTTGCACATCGTGGCGAAAAACGACCGTGCGCATTCGATCAGGCATCATTTACTTTGCCAGATAAGATGTCAAATTATACTTTGGTTGGCTATTATCAATCGTGGCGGTACTTCGAAAATTCTGTAGCGGATTTAAAGCAGCAATATACTTTTAAAAAGGAGATATTAGCAGAGGCAAGGAACAATTTATTGAATTTAACAGCTGACTATCGCAAACATATAACATGGACGAACATTACCATTGTTGGCGTACATGTACGTCAAGGCGATATGACTGCTGAGGATAAAATTCGATTTGGTTACAGAGTTGCTACCAAGGTCTATTTTCTTCATGCCATGAACCTGTTTAGGACCCGATATAGACCAGTTCTGTTTGTAGTATGCTCAAACGACATGACGTGGAGTCAAGCCAACATCCCTAACGCGAACGTAGTATTTAGTACAGCACAGAAACCGGAAGTTGACTTGGCCACGCTTGCAATGTGTAACCATACTATTATGAGCGTTGGGTCGTACGGATGGTGGGCATCCTGGTTGGCTGGTGGTTCGACAGTCTACTACAAATACCCGTATCGAGAAAACTCCACGTTAGCATTACAATTTAACCTGTCAGACTATGTGTATCATAACTGGATAGAAATGGATTGAAAAAAGGATACTTCACTAATTCTATGTTTGTTAGCTAAAGCCAAGAATTAAACGCAACATTAAAAGGGCGATGAAAAAAGCTGACGACGTACTGACAGGAAGTCATATGCCCCTACAAACAAATAGACTGACTGCATATTGAAAAACATCCCAAGAATCCCTGTGTTGATTTGTATCCCAGCTACGCTTTTATTGTAGATGTTCATGTGGACATATTGAGTGACATGACCACACGGTCCCTAGCACCGGTTTCAGCGGTATTAGATACAAATATTTCAGAGCGATGATGTATAATAGCACTATCAACTCAACTGTTGGAAGATGATGAACTATGTGACCACCAGATAGTGAAAACACGGCCCAAGCGAGGGAGTATCAAAGCACGACAGTCTTCGTTTGACAGAAGCTGATCGCGAACAAGAGCATAATTTCACTAAGGTTAGGTGCAATATTTGTCCGAATCTGATGTCAGAAATTTTGGTATTGTTCGAAAATTACTTAATCAGAAAAATCTAAGTATCATAACAATACTTGTACTAAATACCTGATAAGGGTGCGATTTTGACTTGTCGCACCATGAAAGTGACCATCTAAAAATAAAATAAAATAAAATAATAATGAACAACAAATTGCATTGGTGAAATTTTACGTGGCTACCGTTTATGGAAGGCCAAATATCCGAATAACCAGAAACTCTCAATTATCGAACCGAAAACTTAAGTTATCTACCAGACAACCCCGGATTTCTTTTTCCTTGCCTCGAGTTTCGGTTTCTCAACATCGAAAATCACAGTTGTCTCTGGATAACTTAATTTATCGAACCGAAAACCTAGGTTTTCGAATCAAAAACTTAATCTAGGTTTTCGACCGTAAACTTATCTAGCAGACAACCCCGAAGTTCACTTTCCACCTCGAGTTTCTGTTTTATTTTGAACACCATTCCAGAAAACTTAAGTTATCAATCGATAACTCAGGTTTTCGAATTTTTGGTTGTAGTAAAGTGAAACTCGAATAACTAACTTCGAGTTTCGATATCCAGGTATACTATGAGTTTCGCTCGCTTTCCCGCATTTTGACTGATCAAACCGCCAGACAGAACCACACAATCAACATGTATTCAACAAACAGATAACTGAGATTATTTATTTAATGTAGAATATTCTGTATGACCGAGCCTAGTTTATACAAGCATTGTCATACATTGGGCATAGAACTAGGTCTTTAATCAATTTAATAGATAAAAATATGCTGCAAATTGAGTTGGGGGAAATGATCTAGTTGTAATTCAGCTATCCGGTCAAGCTGACTGACCACATCAGAGAGGTCAATGTAATTCACACGAGCAAAGCACATTTAGTGATATGTAGATAGCTACTTTTACAAAGACTTCGGTTACACACATGCTGTCTCTGTGTCATCAGCGATTAATATAGGCAGTGAATGTCATTTCACTTGTCAGTGTGAGCAGTTTGATTCCGTAAAATTAATTTCGCCACGTGGTTCTGTCTGCATTTCTGGTTGGTCAACAATCGAAAAGGGCGCGAAACCCAGAGTATTCACGACAACCATCAATTCGAAAACCTAGGTTATCGACTGATAACTTAGGTTTTCTACACGAATGTCCAAAATAAAAGAGAAACTCTAAGTTGAAAGAGATTCTCGGGGTTGTCTGCTTGATAATCTAGGTTTTCGACCGTAAACTCAATATCAATTCGAAAACCTAGGCTTTCGATTCGATAACTCAAGTTATCTACGGACATCTCGATTCAAAAACCATGGTTTTCTCTTTGATAACTTAAGTTATCGAATCGAAAACTTAGGTTTTTCGTTCCATAACTGTGAGTTTCTGATTATTTGGACATTTGGCCTTCCATAACCGTTACACAAAAACGAACACCCCAATTGGTATACCCCATTGGTATATAGTCGAACCAATAATTCCTTCCTGGTCTTTCTATATATGAATCGCCCAAGTTTTCTGACTTTTTTAGTTCAGTCGGAAGAGTGGCGTTATGGGAAATCAATTGAGACGAGGAAAGATCAGCGAAATTCATCGCCGAAACATCGAAATACGAATAGCCTACATGTAGTTCGAAATAAGTTGTCCCAAAATAATGAGATTTTAGTTGGGTTTTTTTGCAAGGAAATATCCACGAGAGATGAGTATAGTCTTCCACAAAGTAAAACACACCGATAAAGAAAACACACATACACAATTAGGCAAGGGATAATCACACTAGAATATTTGTGGCGTTTTGCGGTGTTCAATGAGGATTTCGTGATTCATTTTATGTAAATTAGCAGTGTTATGCACATGAGAGAAATAGAAAAAATATTTTTGGTACGAGGTGGGGTCGCCATATCAGCGCATCAGCGCATCAACACGGAGGGACTTTGTCTCGGATTAACATAGAAATGATAAGGAAATGGAGAGAAATCACCATAAATCGCATGTTTTGATAGATATTTCGCATAGATTGTTAACACGTATATCAATGTTTGATGTTAACCCAAATTTAACATGCGGGTATCCAGGTTCGTCCTCTTTCTAATGTACAAAACGTACTTAATACTTTGTTTTACGTTTTTCCACCTCTTTCCATGTTATTTTCTTTTAAATTGAGATGGTAGTCATGGTAACAAATTTCGAATAAAATCATGCATAGTTTAACAATGCCTCAGACACTTGCCTGAGGTGTCGATCTTTACTTAAAATATTGCTTTTGGTTACTTCTTGGTACTTTTTTTGTAATTAGTCACATTTATGTAATTAGATTGGAGGCGCTGTCGAGTCACAAGACTTGGGTGTAAAATAAAGAAGGGGAGGTCGCTACATGATCGGCATACAGCTGTTTCGTTGTGGTTATCGAGCCCAGTTTGCTTTTATACTGATTATGCTCTGCGGAAGGAAAAGTGTTTCAAACAGACTTGTCCAGAAAAGTGCAAATGTAGTATTTTCACTGTTTCGATGATGAATTACACTGAACCTTCGTCGCCTAAACTGGATTACCACAACGCATAAAGTCAGAAAAAGAGATCAGAAAGTATGCTAATGGATCGGCCGGTGTGTGTGTTTTTGATCAATGATAGCCTTGTGAAATTTTACCAAGACAATTTTTATTCAAGATGCTTACTTCCGTAGTGGGACAAGTTAGCGCACTTATCAGTACTTTAGTACATAGCAAGGTATGCTACAGATAAATATAATGTAACCCTGTCAGGTCAAACTTTCTCCCAAATCTCCGGAACGGCAAAAAATGAAAGCTGACCCTCCCCGACTTTTAAGTTTATCATATTCGGGTCATTTTGAGCCCATTTGCATAACCCCCGAGAAAAGGATCATGAGTAAATTCAAGATGGCGGCCATGTGGGGGTACCAGAAAAGTGATGTTTTCGTCATTTTTTTTTGGGTGCAATTTCTGCTTTTCTACGAGGAGAATTGGGCAAAATCTATTTTATTTCATGTCGGAATACTATTTACTAGTTTATCATGCAGTTTTTGCAAAGAAAACACACAAATAAAAAAATTAGAAAAATATGACCGAAATATCGACCAAAAAATGTCAGTTTTGCATATGACGTCACTGTGACGTATATGAAGTCAAGTTGGTTATACAACTTGCGCATGTTCGGTATGTCAGACGGAAGGACACAGTGTAGATGGACAGATGAAGCACAAAATACCTCCCGATATGTTTGGTATCGGAGGGATCGGTGGAAGAGGGCAGATGTTTTCCCTCGATACCTACTACCCTCAAAAAGGTATTGTCTTCGGTCCAGTGGTAGGGTTAAGTTTTTCAGCAAATTCCTTCGCCCAAGAAAATTAATTGCAGACACTAGGAATGATGAACCGATCCCCTCCATTAACCACTAATATATTTTCTCTCACTAATGTAAGCTTCAAGGTTTTACTCTCATCCAAAATTCTGGCTTTAGAAAATATCAGGCGGTAGAAAATATCAAAAGTTCGTTCCGTGCGAAGGTGTTAATATTCGTGAACTAAACGCCAATCATTGTCAAACTAACAGAGCAGAAATTGTCGTGACTGACTTATTCTGAGATCTTGTACAATATCGGCGAATATTCAAACGAATCTTCCATAGTGTCATGTTTAGATGGTATTCCCCTGATTTACCATCTTGGTTGACCTAGATTGCAACTGCATTCATCCATCAAAGTCTGAAAGTCGGAAATCCACTTCATTCTCACACTTTGATCACACCTTCATGTAATTACACCACACCAAAACACACAAATCACGCCGAAAATGCACTCTCAAAACTACTGATGACAGCATTTCCAATACAATCTCTAATGTTGAGCCAAACTTTCCAGCCATACCCCTCATTAACACCCAACCGTTGATAAGTCACCACTATATGTCTCCAAATCCAACTGTAATTTTCATTAAAATACTAAAATCCAAGTGGGCATGTGCGCTTTGACATCACTTGCGTTACACAAGGACATCCATAGCACATGTTTCGACATGTCCCGAATTCACATGACCGGGGTTATCCCTTAACCCCATCTGGCCTGGGCTTTTTGGGACCTGTCGTGGCCTTGGGGGGGGGGGGGGGGACCAAATGGCTCCCTCCTAATTATTTTTCTTACCCTTTGAGCTAGGGGGCTGAAACTTACCACACTATACCCTTGGGTCAGGCTCTAACAGAAAATGTAAAAAATCCAAGATGGCCGCTTTGATGACGTCACTGTAACGTTTTCAAAACCGGCAATTTTTGTTCGATTCTTCTGTCAGATTTTCCGAATTTTTAGGGGACCATGACCTAGATCCCCTGTTGAAATCGTTCGAATTCTTCTTATTATTATTCCACATGATTTTGTATCACAGATATCTCATGAACGATGCGGTGGATTACACCCCAACTTACAGGATATGTTCTGGGGGATCTGGTCTATTGCATATACCAAGTTGATTCTGATTGGTCAAATGCCTTGGTGGCCATCTTGGATTTAGCTTAAAACCTTCAACGATCTTCTCCTCTGAAACCGCTGAACCGATCGTTATGAAACTTGGTACACATGATCAATGGATTGAGTTCTCTCATTTTGTGACTTAAAAAGTTTATCCGTTAAAAAAGATGGCCGCCATCGACCAATCAAAATCGTCTGATTTCCAAGTAACAGATTTTGACGGAAAAAGTTATGAAATATATGTAATATGACATGGCGATCACGAATATGCAAAAAGAATTCTCCTAGGTCACGTGGCTTGGCCGCCATCTTGAATTTTGTGAAAAACTTTACCAATTTTACAACGGCTTATTGTCTTAAACCCTGATAGATACGGATTTCTAGGTTGCTGCGATGTATCGGGAAGGCCATGGTCTGTTGCACTGGAAGCAAATATTTTTGATTGGCTGAACGGTTTGGCGGCCATATTAGATTTAGCTTAAAACCTTCAACAATCTTCTCCTCTGAAACCGCAATGGATCGAGTTCTTTCATTATTGGATTAAAGAAGTTCATCCGTTGAAAATGATGGCCGCCATCGACCATTCAAAATGGTTGAATTTTCAAGTAATGGATTTTGACGGGAAAAATTATGATATATATGTTATATGATATTGTTATATATAAATTTTCCAACGGCTTATTTTCTTGAACCCTGATAGATACAGATTTCTAGATTACTGCGACATATTGGGAAGACCATGGTCTGTTGCACTGAAGGCAAATATTTTTGATTGGCTGAATGGTTTGGCGGCCATATTGAATTTAACGCCAAACCTCGAGGACGAGGTCACTTGATAGACTATTTGAAAGCTTTCTGCCTGAAACAAGATGGTTGCCATCGATCAATCGAAGTTGTTGGATTTTAAAATAACTGATCTGGACGGGAAAAGTTATGAAATATGTACGGTATGATATGGTGATCATGAATATGCAAACCTTGATAGGTACAGATTACTAGGCTGCTGAGATAAATTGTAACGGGTATGGTCTGTTGCACTGTATGATGTCGATTAGCTGAACGGTTTGGCGGCCACATTCTGGTATAGGCATGGACACTAGGCCCTGCGTAGACCTTTTCACCGGTAGCAACTGCTCGCAGTTCCAATTTATTTTTGCAATTTCTCCGCAAAAACTGCATGATAAATTAGTAAAGATTAATGTGATGTGAAATAAAATAGTTTTTGCCCACTTTTCATAGCGGAAAAGCAGAAATTTTGAAGAAATATGAAAAAAACATCACTTTTCTGGGACCCCGCGTGGCCGCCATCTTGAATTTACCCATCATCCTCTGCGCGCGGGGTTATGCAAACAGGCTCAAAATGACCCCAATATGATGAACTATAAAGTCACGGGGTTTCAGCTCTCTATATTTTATCGTTTTGGAGATAGCGCAGAGAGTTTGGTAGGGGGACCATTTCGGCCCGGCCACCCCCCCCCTCCCCAGGCCAGGTAGGGTTAATATGCCTTCACCGCACCTCTATTCCACGCCTTAAATTTACACCTTCAATCCTAAGGTATTGAATATGATCAGACCAGTCCCAAAGTCGAACGACCGGAGCCATCCTCACAAGGCACCTTCTCACTTACATCTCCCCCTCCTAATCCAAATCCACTCTATATAATGTCCAAATCTATACTCTATATACTACTACATCTTGAAATTGCCCTTATTTGGCATTTTAACTCTGCCAAAACTTCTGTGGTTGTATGACCTGATTTTTTCATATCTAACCCCTTAAAGTTTAACATATTGCCACCCACACATACAAGAACAGTGTATGATTTACCACGTGCCATCGCTGGTATATAAAAGGGATTCGTGCGCCATGTCACATATCAAATATACTAAGTAAACTTGTGTTTCAGCTGTCATTCACGTGTGTTGGTTTTTCTCACTGGGTATTATTTGGACGAGTTTATTCAAGCTGTTTCAAGAAGCAAGTGTATTTGCTTATATCGACTTCAGGTTTTGATGAGCAAAGTTAATAGAAAAACCATTTAACGCGTGGATCTTTTATTTGCTAAGTTATACTTATCGATTGTATAGTCGAAATCCGCATCACAACGTTCACAAAATACAAGCATGTAATCCGTCGTTCAATATACAGCCGCTGTGCATTAAAGACTTTCCGCGTCCATATTCCTACGAAGTAGGCTACAGATCGCAAATTGTCCGGTAATGAGCGAGTCAGTGAGGCAGTCAGTCAGTCCATCCGAATCCTTTCGTCGGCAAAATAAGGAGAACCGTTGACATTAGAACCTTGATTTTTGGCATGAACGTGCATTGGGGCATTGTTACCAGCAAGTTCTGAGATGACCGAATTCTGATGAAAATTTGATTTATAATTATTTTTTTTATTATTTATTGATGGTTCAGCTAGTGCACTGTCATGCCCATCGGGAACCCTTGGCTGTATGTTTCACTGTATATATAACACAGTACAAAATCTGGTGGGATATGCCATCCGTAATTGTTTTTATGAAATAGGAAATGCTAATTTTCCATCATTTGTTAGTGCATTTATCTACACTGCTATTACCAGCTTGCCAGCCTACACACAATTCAGTATATCGTTATAGATATATGTAAACTGCGGCCTTTAACATGTATCCTATTTCACATCCAAACATTTCATCAAAGACCACATCAGACTTCAAATTCAGGTCAAATTGCCCACTGATGGTGAAATATCCTACATCAGCCAATTAAGTCAGCCTGGTGCAATAACCCAGCAGAAGAAAGAAAGATGTGGTATCATCCTTCAGATTAGTCTGTGTGAGCAACAATGATAAAAGTTTACTGAGGGTGAAACAAAGCCATCCTGCAAGCCACCCAAGGAATTTATCACCTTGTGTTGGGACATTTTGTTGGTATCATGTAAGCTGTTTAGTAGTTTACTCATTCAAATCTCCGTACCATATTTTCTGTTATTCAACAGACAAATTTCTTTACTGGTTTTAATTGTTTAAGTTTTACTGGGTTTCAACTGCTACAAATAGTAACACAGTACTGATACTGTAGAAATGGGTCTCAAAGCTAACAGCTGGTGAACTATTTGGTAGGGTGAATTTAATTATTCCATGTTAAGTGCAATTTGTTCACATGAATGGTGGAATGTCTGGACTATCAAATGAAAGTGTGTTATACATGTACATATCTCAAGCATGTCATGTTTGAGGAACAAGCATGGTTGCAATTAAGATATAATGAAAGAAATTTCGTGACAATTATTGAATCTAAGTAGGCCCCTACATAACAAAATCAGCTTGATAAAAAAAGGCGTTCCTGGCGCGAATTGTTTTCTTTTGAGAGAGAATGGTATTTTCTGAGTTACATGTACCTGTACAAAGATAGGCTGTTCAAGGAGGGTTTGTTTTTGCTGTTGCGTGCATCAAGTGTATGGAAACATGATATATGCACCCAGCGCCTTGATCTACAGCTGTATAAAACTTAACATCTGGCATTGACGGCATGTTTAAAGGGTCTTAATTTATTTTCTTTGGGTAGAATTTAACTAGATAAAGTAACTTTGATCATGATGTGAAAATATGAGCACATACTTTAAGTTTTTTTTGTACCTCTTGAATATTGACTAATTATCACACTTGGATATAATTTAAACAAAAAATTACATGTGTAAACAAAATATGTCTAAATTTTTCTTGTCATTTCAAATCTTGATCCATTTTGATTCCTTTGATTTGATTAGGGGATACAGAATCACTGCCACAGAGTGTGTTGGTGTGTCACAGCAATGTAATTCCGATTCACACAACGAAGCTGAGGTGGTTTAATGTTTATCAATGAAGAAAATCACCGATCAACCGTCATAGAATATAATGTGAAACAAGAAAACCACAATAGTACATTCATCAGATTGCTGATACCCAGAATGTGTTGTCTCATATATCTAGATAACGTGATGTAGAGACGCTATTTATTCGTCTTTGTACCGGTTATGCTCAGGAGAATGACATAGAATCATTATTATCTTGTGCAGAGAAGGTGTTGGTCTTGAGTTGAATTACCGTAAACTACATAAATGCTACCTTTCTACTATAGTACTATATATAAAAATGTGTTGTATTGTTGGGAAAATAATGCGATTCAAAAAGTTGTTTTGATCCTGGACAAGGGCACTGAAAACCATTAAAGAGATGTAAATATATTTTCACACGTAAAGCTTGAAATCTACTGAACTTTTTATTATTCAATTTGTTTCCTTTAGTTAAAAAATTGTAAAATTAAATCGGCGATCGTTATTTATTTTTGGAATGAAGGCGCATTAGGAGACTGTTACCAACAACTTCTGAGCTGACCTACTTTTGATGAAAATTTCTGGTGATTTTTGATGAAAATCACTGGCGATTCTGACTTGGGCAAGTGCCCATCTTAATATAGGCAGGATTTCAACTGGGGGTAGGGATTTCCAAGAGTTCAGTTCGCGTTCGAGTCCTAATGCCTACTCTACTTCGTAGGTCCTGTGACGTTAGTCACACTGCTCATGTTCCAAAAGCCGAATTCATATAACAGAATTACTACCAATATAATGGAAAAAAAAAACATAGTATACAAAAGCATGGGACAGTTCCCTGCAAATTATGAGGACGCTCCACAAACATTCCCTTATCCACCTGGATCACCATAAGTTTTGGTGAGGTCGCAGCCACAAGAAAAAACGATACAAGATGTATTACAACGCATATAAGGGAAGCAGGAAGAGGTGCCGACATACTGACAGAGCCACATGACTTCACAGTATAGTCTTCTGGTTAACCTATTCTAAAGCACATACCAATAATCTAACGATTCGTGATATGTGTTGTATCTCAGATACGCTTTTATTGTACCTGTTCATGTGGCAACTTGGATGATATGACCCCACGGTCCCTAGCACCGGCATAAGCGGCTTTAGATACAAATCTAGAGAGCTATGATGAAAATGCTCTGACAGCTCGTATATTGGTAATTGGGGAGGTGTGTCGCTGTGACAACTCGTACACTGGGTATTGGTGAGCTGTATCGTCGTCAGATGAAAATGACGCCATTTAACACAAAAGATTAAACTGTAAGGCCCGATGTCGACCCACCACAACTTCCCACAATGCCAACATATATCAAAGACCAAAAGGTCTGTACAGGGGGCGAACCTCGGGGACGAAACGTTCACCAGCAAAATCTCGCCATATACAGGTAAAAATTACAACGCATATAAGGGAAGTGGGAAGAGGTGCCGACATACTGACAGAGCCACATGACTTCACAGTATAGTCTTCTGGTTAACCTATTCTAAAGCACATACCAATAATCTAACGATTCGTGATATGTGTTGTATCTCAGGTACGCTTTTATTGTACCTGTTCATGTAGCAACTTGCACCCTAGCACCGGCATAAGCGGCATTAGATACAAATCTAGAGAGCTATGATGGAAATGCTCTGACAACTCGTATATTGGTAATTGATGAGCTGTGTCGCTGTGACAACTCGTACACTGGGGATTGGTGAGCTGTATCGTCGTCAGATGAAAATGACGGCATTTAACACAAAAGACTAGTCTGTAAGGCTCGATGTCGACCCTCCCTCCTGTTACTCTCCCTATGCAGGTTTAGGATATGATACCACACCCAGTTCAGCTTTATTCACCCGCGATAGTCCAGTTGATATGCGCAGATTTTAACACAATAAACTTGAGCCTTTTAATAAAAAGTATGAAATTTGGCACAAAGGTAAAACAAAATATTAGAAATTTTCTTTAGAATGGAGCCACAGCGAAGTGACCCTCTGGGAATTCATGGCAGACAGTTTCCAAAATAGCCTCTCAATAGCTCATTCGCCGGTTTTTATTTTTGTTGGTTGCGACCCGGCAATTTTTGTTAATCCTCTGAGCGACTCGACCTTAGACCGGACAAGCGTATGCTTGACGACGCACAGACAGCAACTTTTATCCTGGCCAGCCCCCAGACCACAGTCATTTTAACATGCCACTTGACTTGAGCACTGATCAACTTTATACTTCTCGTGCTTCGTATTAATCCCATTGATATATGAAATGCCACAAACTCAAGGGTTAGAATTGAATCATGGATTTAAAATCGTTTGACTTGTGAATAAACCAACTTGCAAGGAAGTTACCCTATATATCTATTGTATAGCCCAACGGGAAGTGTGTTTTTACAACCGCATATATCATGTATATTGCATCCAAATAAGACGAGTGTTTATAACTAAATGATATGCTGTTTTTAGATATTTGACAAACCTGTTTGTGAATTGTGCATATGCCTCTTGCTTCAGCGTCGAATTCTGTTGTTGATTTATTAAATATGGTGGTTAAAATGTTCTGTGAACAGTCAGCGATATCACCTCCACTTCACCTGTTTGTTATCCTCGACGACCAAAGTTAACAATTTGTTTTCAAATGAGTTCCGTTGACTATAGGTTTTATCACGAGTAGCGATATAGTTTCCCGTTTCCGTGCATACGATTGAACAAAAAAATCGTGATTGAAAGTTTACAGCAACAGTTTATCTACCGTATCTCATTTGTATTTCACTGGCAGAAATCGTTTAGAGCAGATTAGAACATGAGAATACAGCATAGACAGAAAATCTTAACTCGACCAACTCCAGTAGGTAACAAATCTCTTCCAATAGAGTTAGTTTAAGACAACAACAGGCAATAACAACACATAACATTCACTAAAATATATAACACATAATACATACCCTATATTATTGCATTTTTCAGTTACAGTTTTAAATGAAATTCTGTAAACAATAATGCTCCTATAGAAAATTCCTTGATTTGGTAAAATTTATTTAGTTCGAGATGAAAGTCATGAAAATTATTATTAGGTCTATATGGAAATTATTATCATATGGAGACGTCACTTTATGGGACACGCTTAAACTGAAAAAAAACTACATACATTCTCGGAAAGAGCAACAAAAAGAGTCCGGACTATTATTACAATTTACAACAAACACAGGGAATCGAGATTGCGTAACTTGGAAATAAAGCCACATCACACTATTTGGTATATCGAGGTATATAAAGTCCTTTGTTGCGAATTACTCTTGCAGTTGAATTTATGTTTCATTTGTCAAATCCTGAAGTGGCCATAAGTAAGAAAAGACTGAGAATAGCGAGTAATACATGGCTTCCGACATTATTTGCGGACAGCCAAGTTCAAGAGAACGGCTTGCCCGTCCTGCCGCGGTTGCTACCATGTGACAGCACACGTGTCTAGGCCTGGTCAAGGCAGAGTTGAGAACCGGCAAACGGACTATTGTCATTTTAGACCCGCTGAGCACATGTAGATTTGTATTCTATAACACTTGTGTCAATAACATGGAGCTAACCAGTGCAATAATTACAAGATTTACCACGGTTATGTGAAATGTACATGTGTCAAGTGCAGGTGTTGATTAGTACATTCCATTTCCCAAGTCGGATGAGGAAAGGGACGTCTGCTTTCATACAAGTAACAATCGAATAAAACAAAAAAAAAAAGAAATTTCCTTCTCAAGTTTAATTGTTGTTTCCATCTGAAAATTGATTAACAAAGCGACACAAATAGGCATATATCCAAGTAATTTCCCAACAGCTGACTCAGCTGACAAAATCACTCCCATTTGAGAGACCACATAAACTCGTTCACTGACATTGGCACGATGCCAACCGAGACGGAAGCATCGTCCCAACATCAGTGGATGGGATTTTTTCCAAAAAAGGGGAGAAAGGTTGTCAAAGTTTAAATATGTTTTCAACCTTTCATTGTAATCTTTGTTGATAATAAATTTGAGTAGTGCAATAGAATAGAAATAATGTTTTCATAGGCGTGCTAAATCGTTATTTTACGCACGGTTAGTGTGGAAAAGTTTATAAATTTTAGGGCGCGGGCTTCGCCCTTGTCCTAAAATATAAACTTTTCCACACTAACCGTGCGTAAAATAACGATTTGGCACGCCTATGAAAACATTATATCTTATATCTTTAAGCGTTTTTTTCTGAAAAATTACATGATGAAATAGTAAATAATAGTCTGATGCGAAATAAAATAGTTTTTGTCCACTTTTTCTCGCAGAAGAGCAGGTATTTTGAAGAAAAAAAAATAAAACATAATTTTTCGTGTACACCACATGGCCGTCATTTTGAATTTTTCCATGATTTTTTACTCTAGGGGTTATGCAAATGGGTTCAAAATGACCCCAATATGATAATCTACAATTTTCTGTCGTTCCGGAGACAGAGGAGAAATTTTGGTAGGAGAGCCATAATTGTCCCCGCCCACCTCGGCCTGGTAGGGTTTAGGGCCATACTGCGTCATATATGGATTTTTGAAAGCATAATGGTTATACAATGCTATTTTTATATAATTATGAAACTATTCAATTAAAGAATCAAAATAATAATACTGATGATGATACTAAGCAAATTAGGGAAAATAAGTCTGTCAGTTGTTACCCGGGTTTCGGAAAGGAACCAACAACTCAGTCATTTATTCACATGGTATTTGAACGGAAAGGTATTATGTTGTTACATAAGTCAATGCTGATCGGTAACCAAAAAGGGTGACAACCGGACCCTGATATACCATCTATACAGAGTGGAAGACCGGACATAAATCACAGAGACTTCCCTCAGTTCATGGTACATGGCAGCATAACACACTGTAATAGTCTATGATTACAGTCTGAACCAACTTTAGTGTTCATCTATGTGTACCAAATAGTGGAATGTTTCTCCGACAAACACGCTCTGGTTTATCACAGCCTGCCATTTTACAGAAAAAGAAAGATCGTGCCGCCTGGCGGCGAGTACGTGAACTAGCTAATGTATGTAGCTGACGGTATAAGGGACATAATAACGTTTGTCTTACAGAATGTAACTTTCAGGGGGACTAATTGTAAGTGACAAATAAACATTGCCCACACACTCCCCTGCTTAATTCGAAAGTCTCTTTCGACCTTTACAACACGAACAGTATACAAAGATAACACTAATTACTCATGATCAGGAGTTGAACTATCCAACTACTTTCCGGCTTCCCGCATGAGCCGAACAGCCAACTCCATTATCGCATCCTGATATGGTCGACTGTCTGAAGCGACAGACTTGTTAGTGTCCGTAAGTACTGGCGATGCTTCAGAACAATTAGCTTCAACAGAGTTACTCTGGTAAACAGAGCGGGGCTCTTTAAACGGATTAGTGTGTCTCCCTGCATTCTGTCTGGTAGCCCTCCTAAGAGTAGGTGTATGTCCCTGAGCAGCTGCCGGCGTAGCACTGCTTTCAGGCCTACGCACAGAGGGAGTTGGTGTCATTTGATAGGCAATTTCCATGTCGGAGTCCGAATCTGTGTCTGTGGTCTCATGACTGGTGACTTGTGGAAGCTTTGGATCTGTTTCTGGTACAACAGGCTCTTCTACTACTGTGGGTTGAGGACACACCCCAAGTTCTGTTCGATGAACTTGACGCGATTTACCGGATCCATCTGCTGGTTCGATCGTGATAACTGGATCATCCATGTCTACAACCTTGTAGATCTCTGGTCTCCATTTGTATGCTAGTTTACATCGACCCCGGACTTGGTGGTTGCGGTACCTTACACGCTGTCCAATCTGGAGTTTGTCTGTATTACACCTTTCAGAAGTGCGGACTCGCTGGCGAGACAATGCCGTAGAACTTGCATAGTTCTTGGATGAGCTCACTCTCAAAATTGCGGCCTTGATCAGAGTGCAGCTTCATGGGAACTCCAAATCGGGTAAACCACTCTTTGACCAGAACCTTTGCAACAGTGGTGACTGTCTGGTCACGCGTGGGCACTGCCTGTGTAAATTTGGTAAATATGTCTAAGTATGAGAACGTTTTCACGTCCATCTGAGCTTTTCTCCAACAACGTGAAATCAATTGCTAGGACCTCCAGTTGTCTACTAGCTTGTAAGGAGCTCATGGTCACTTTTATACCTGGTTGTGGCAACATGGCTATCATACACCGTTCACATTGTTGACAATGTTGCTCAATGTCACGTCCCATTCCTGGCCAGTATACACGTTTTCGCGCCAATGCAAGGGTCCGTTCTATGCCTTGATGACCTGCTTGTTCATGGAATCCTTGCATTGGCTGACTACGCCGAGTTAGCGGAAGCACCACCTGGTGAGTTTCTCCAAATGTAGAATCAACTATTTTCCGACACAAAACCCCATCACCACCCACACTGGGTACTTGCATCCAAATAAGACGAGTGTTTATAACTAAATGATATGCTGTTTTCAGATATTTGACACACCTGTTTGTGAATTGTGCATATGCCTCTTGCTTCAGCGTCGAATTCTGTTGTCGATTTATTAAATATGGTGTTTAAAATGTTCTGTGAACAGTCAGCGATATCACCTCCACTTCACCTGTTTGTTATCCTCGACGACCAAAGTTAACAATTTGTTTTCAAATGAGTTCCGTTGATTATAGGTTTTATCACGAGTAGCGATATAGTTTCCCGTTTCCGTGCATACGATTGAACAAAAAAATCGTGATTGAAAGTTTACAGCAACAGTTTATCTACCGTATCTCATTTGTATTTCACTGGCAGAAATCGTTTAGAGCAGATTAGAACATGAGAATACAGCATAAACAGAAAATCTTAACTCGACCAACTCCAGTAGGTAACAAATCTCTTCCAATAGAGTTAGTTTGAGACAACAACAGGCAGTAACAACACATAACATTCACTAAAATGTATAACACATAATACATAACCTATATTATTGCATTTTTCAGTTACAGTTTTAAATGAAATTCTGTAAACAATAATGCTCCTATAGAAAATTCCTTGATTTGATAAAATTTATTTAGTTCGAGATGAAAGTCATGAAAATTATTATTAGGCCTATATGGAAATTATTATCATATGGAGACGTCACTTTATGGGACACGCTTAAACTAAAAAAAAACTACATACATTCTCGGAAAGAGCAACAAAAAGAGTCCGGACTATTATTACAATTTACAACAAACACAGGGAATCGAGATTGCGTAACTTGGGAATAAAGCCACATCACACTATTTGGTATAGCGAGGTATATAAAGTCCTTTGTTGCGAATTACTCTTGCAGTTGAATTTATGTTTCATTTGTCAAATTCTGCAGTGGCCATAAGTAAGAAAAGACTGAGAATAGCGAGTAATACATGACTTCCGACATTATTTGCGGACAGCCAAGTTCAAGAGAACGGCTTGCCCGGCCTGCCGCGGTTGCTACCATGTGACAGCACACGTGTCCAGGCCTGGTCAAGGCAGAGTTGAGAACCGGCAAACGGACTATTGTCATTTTAGACCCGCTGAACACATGTAGATTTGTCTTCTATAACACTTGTGTCAATAACATGAAGCTAACCAGTGCAATAATTACAAGATTTACCACGGTTATGTGAAATGTACATGTGTCAAGTGCAGGTGTTGATTAGTACATTCCATTTCCCAAGTCGGATGAGGAAAGGGACGTCTGCTTTCATACAAGTAACAATCGAATAAACAAAAAAATAAATTACAAGATGAAATTTCCTTCTCAAGTTTAATTGTTGTTTCCATCTGGAAATTGATTAACAAAGCGACACAAATAGGCATATATCCACGTAATTTCCCAACAGCTGACTCAGCTGACAAAATCACTCCCATTTGAGAGACCACATAAACTCGTCCACTGACATTGGCACGATGCCAACCGAGACGGAAGCATCGTCCCAACATCAGTGGATGGGATTTTTTCAAAAAAAGGGGAGAAAGGTTGTCAAAGTTTAAATATGTTTTCAACCTTTCATTTGTAATCTTTGTTGATAATAAATTTGAGTAGTGCAATAGAATAGAAATAATGTTTTCATAGGCGTGCTAAATCGTTATTTTACGCACGGTTAGTGTGGAAAAGTTTATAAATTTTAGGGCGCGGGCTTCGCCCTTGTCCTAAAATATAAACTTTTCCACACTAACCGTGCGTAAAATAACGATTTGGCACGCCTATGAAAACATTATATCTTATATCTTTAAGCGTTTTTTTCTGAAAAATTACATGATGAAATAGTAAATAATAGTCTGATGCGAAATAAAATAGTTTTTGTCCACTTTTTCTCGCAGAAGAGCAGGTATTTTGAAGAAAAAAAAATAAAACATAATTTTTCGTGTACACCACATGGCCGTCATTTTGAATTTTTCCATGATTTTTTACTCTAGGGGTTATGCAAATGGGTTCAAAATGACCCCAATATGATAATCTACAATTTTCTGTCGTTCCGGAGACAGAGGAGAAATTTTGGTAGGAGAGCCATAATTGTCCCCGCCCACCTCGGCCTGGTAGGGTTTAGGGCCATACTGCGTCATATATGGATTTTTGAAAGCATAATGGTTATACAATGCTATTTTTATATAATTATGAAACTATTCAATTAAAGAATCAAAATAATAATACTGATGATGATACTAAGCAAATTAGGGAAAATAAGTCTGTCAGTTGTTACCCGGGTTTCGGAAAGGAACCAACAACTCAGTCATTTATTCACATGGTATTTGAACGGAAAGGTATTATGTTGTTACATAAGTCAATGCTGATCGGTAACCAAAAAGGGTGACAACCGGACCCTGATATACCATCTATACAGAGTGGAAGACCGGACATAAATCACAGAGACTTCCCTCAGTTCATGGTACATGGCAGCATAACACACTGTAATAGTCTATGATTACAGTCTGAACCAACTTTAGTGTTCATCTATGTGTACCAAATAGTGGAATGTTTCTCCGACAAACACGCTCTGGTTTATCACAGCCTGCCATTTTACAGAAAAAGAAAGATCGTGCCGCCTGGCGGCGAGTACGTGAACTAGCTAATGTATGTAGCTGACGGTATAAGGGACATAATAACGTTTGTCTTACAGAATGTAACTTTCAGGGGGACTAATTGTAAGTGACAAATAAACATTGCCCACACACTCCCCTGCTTAATTCGAAAGTCTCTTTCGACCTTTACAACACGAACAGTATACAAAGATAACACTAATTACTCATGATCAGGAGTTGAACTATCCAACTACTTTCCGGCTTCCCGCATGAGCCGAACAGCCAACTCCATTATCGCATCCTGATATGGTCGACTGTCTGAAGCGACAGACTTGTTAGTGTCCGTAAGTACTGGCGATGCTTCAGAACAATTAGCTTCAACAGAGTTACTCTGGTAAACAGAACGGGGCTCTTTAAACGGATTAGTGTGTCTCCCTGCATTCTGTCTGGTAGCCCTCCTAAGAGTAGGTGTATGTCCCTGAGCAGCTGCCGGCGTAGCACTGCTTTCAGGCCTACGCACAGAGGGAGTTGGTGTCATTTGATAGGCAATTTCCATGTCGGAGTCCGAATCTGTGTCTGTGGTCTCATGACTGGTGACTTGTGGAAGCTTTGGATCTGTTTCTGGTACAACAGGCTCTTCTACTACTGTGGGTTGAGGACACACCCCAAGTTCTGTTCGATGAACTTGACGCGATTTACCGGATCCATCTGCTGGTTCGATCGTGATAACTGGATCATCCATGTCTACAACCTTGTAGATCTCTGGTTTCCATTTGTCTGCTAATTTACATCGACACCGGACTTGGTGGTTGCGGTACCTTACACGCTGTCCAATCTGGAGTTTGTCTGTATTACACCTTTCAGAAGTGCGGACTCGCTGGCGAGACAATGCCGTAGAACTTGCATAGTTCTTGGATGAGCTCACTCTCAAAATTGCGGCCTTGATCAGAGTGCAGCTTCATGGGAACTCCAAATCGGGTAAACCACTCTTTGACCAGAACCTTTGCAACAGTGGTGACTGTCTGGTCACGCGTGGGCACTGCCTGTGTAAATTTGGTAAATATGTCTAAGTATGAGAACGTTTTCACGTCCATCTGAGCTTTTCTCCAACAACGTGAAATCAATTGCTAGGACCTCCAGTTGTCTACTAGCTTGTAAGGAGCTCATGGTCACTTTTATACCTGGTTGTGGCAACATGGCTATCATACACCGTTCACATTGTTGACAATGTTGCTCAATGTCACGTCCCATTCCTGGCCAGTATGCACGTTTTCGCGCCAATGCCAGTGTCCGTTCTATGCCTTGATGACCTGCTTGTTCATGAAATCCTTGCATTGCCTGACTACGTAGAGTTAGCGGAAGCACCACCTGGTGAGTTTCTCCAAATGGAGAATCAACTATTTTCCGACACATAACCCCATCACCACCCACACTGAATCTATTCCACTGCCGTAGAAGCAATCCAAATTCCTGGGTTGCCTGGGACTTATCATCCTGCGATGGTCGTTTGTTTTCGGACAAACAGGTAAGTAGCTTATTTATAGACTGGTCATCCCGTTGATGCTGAGCCAGTTCAGCGCCACACAGGAATGGCACGGCCAACACATTATTCACCTATGCCACCACGCGTGAAGGTAATTGGGACTCTCCAGCAACCGTTCTATGGAGATCTTCCGGCAACAATGTTCCAGCCGTAATAGAAAGGCTATCCTCGACCTCCTCTGGTTCATCTAGCATCCCAGGCCTCCTCGACAGACTATCTGCATTCCGGTTAAGGCGACCAGGTTTGTATCTGATGTCAAGTGTGTAGCTTGCCAGTTGCGAAGCCCAGCGTTGCCCTACTGCACCCAATTTAGCTGTCGTTGTCAAGTAGCTTAACGGGTTGTGGTCTGTGGACACCGTAAACACTTGACCATAGAGGTAATCTTTCAATTTACCTACAACTGCCCATTTAAGTGCCAGAAGTTCAAAGCGCATCGAACTGTAGTTGGTGGCATTCCATTCCGACGGCCGTAGTCCACGACTTGCATAAGCCACCACCCTGGTTCTCCCATCTTGGACCTGCGACAGTACTGCTCCCAGGCCCTGCATACTAGCATCTGTTTCCAGGATGAAGGGCTATGTGAAGTCTGCAAACCCTAAAACCGGTGAAGAGGTGAGTTTATCCTTCAACTGTTGAAAGGCTGGTTCGTGTTCGGCACCCCAATCTAGTTTCCTTGGTTGAGTGCTTGCAACTAAGGTGTGGAGTGGCGCTGCCAGTTTAGCAAATCCTTTGACAAATCGCCGATAGTAACTGGTCAGTCCAAGAAATGATCTCAGTGCCTTTACGTTTGTGGGAGTTGGCCAATCTTTGACGGATGCATCTTTCTCCGGATCAGTGGAGAGTCCTTTTGCCGATATCACATGACCCAAAAATCTGACTTCTTTCTGGAAGAAG
This sequence comes from Hanleya hanleyi, assembly GCA_036873755.1. NCBI lineage: Eukaryota > Metazoa > Mollusca > Polyplacophora > Lepidopleurida > Hanleyidae > Hanleya > Hanleya hanleyi. Next base: position 88,275 of record JAVTVY010009057.1, read on the forward strand.
TGGCATTTGGTGGCTTTGAGCGTTAGCCCATGTCGTCTTAGTCTCTGAAACACAAACTCGAGATGCTCCAGATGCTCAGGCAAGGTTCTCGAATATACAATGATGTCGTCCACTCAACTCAGTCAAGGAACGAGGCAAGTTTACCAGCACCAGAGGTCGCTGCCGCCAAGGGCGACAATCCGGTATAGGGGATTCCCATTGAGGAGATGACGTCAGCTGCATGGTCAGCGAAGGAAGCACTCACCAGTCGCTGAGGTCTAGTGGCCGTTTCGGTAATGTTTTGGTGAAATAAAACGGACGGGGATGTTTTAAACTGTTGTATGTAGCGGCAAATGAATTGCCACACTGTCATAAACTGTCGCGAATTGAACATCCCAGTAAATTCCGAGAAAGGGGGAGGGGACAGGACAAAAACAACGAGATACAACTTGACTCATCACGCGTGACGCTTTTAGCTTCTTCAAAATTTAGTTCTGTTACCAATTTACTGACAAATACCAAGTGAACAGAACAGTGTGCGGACTTTTCGTCGGAAGGAAGTTGTTGATCAGGACCAGTGGTATTGCCAAATATTTCAGTTTCAAGGAGATGTCATGATGACTCCAGTCGACTGTTTCATATAAAGTTTTGTGGCTGGGGTAGGCCTACAGAAGAATCTCATGCCCCACATATGTAGAAAACTGAATGTGGCTTCTAAATATGACCCACTATAGTTTTAATCTCAGAAACCGTTTAAAATCACAACTAATATCGATTATCACCAGGACCAAAATATAAAATAGTTAACCATCATTAATAATTCTGGTCATTAAAAATATCGATTCATTAATGGAGAAATTTTAGTTTAATTTTTTCATTTCAGTCGGACAAAGTATTCCATATCATTGCCATTTTGTTTAAACCGGTATCCATGCAGTACGTACAGTAATTATAATTTGTCAATTATACTATCAGAGAACAAACATGAATGTACTATGTCATCTTGCAGCCCTCGATTGATTTCCCGTACTAAAGGACATGTACATGTAGTTTGAATTAAACACATTTTATACATTGCAAAAATATAAAGTATGTTTGTGGAGCATGACAGAATATCAGGGGCTAGTGTTGATAATAATGGCAAAGCCCTTCATTAAAAACAGGTTGTTCATTATCAGGAGTTGGGCAGATATTTTTAATTATCGATATTTTAATTTGATTAATCGTTGAGGCAGTTTACAGGATATAAGAATACGTCAACATATTGTCATACTCCAATGCCGGTATCCTCCGTACTACCTCTGCACAAGGGAGAAGGGTGTTCTCAAAGTTGCAAAAATTTGTACCTCGATCACATTATTATGTAACAAGATATGTTCAAAGAACCCCTCCACGAAAGCATGCGGTGTTCAACTATTGTAGAAAGTGGTTTGTTTAAACCGACAGCCTGTAAATGAATGACATGTGAGAATGGTTCATCGTATTCTGATTTTATTTTGAGCTTGTGCTTGGGAACGGTCCAGGGGTGCGGTGATATGAGGGCATTTCTTAAGGGAAAACAAACACAGATGTCTGCAACATGTTATTTCACAAAGGATACCTGTACCGTGCATTGCTCAAATATGAGCATAATCAGGGTTGAGGTTGCAGATGTGATTCGTACTCCCGTAAATAACACAACTGATTTTCATTATGGCAGACCCGTTGACTGCCATGGTATGGCTTTGTCTCATGAACTATGGTTAGAGATGATGCGTCTTGTGGATATGAATGGATTGAATTTCTCGAGCTTGTCAGCACTGTAAAATTCATATCTGAAAGCGTGTTTTTGTTTTCTTACAAATTTCAAAACTCCTATTTCAAGTGAAAACCTGCAGTTACCATTCAGCGGATGAGGGAGGGAGGGAGGGAATTTGGCTTAATGTCACACTCAAGTTTGTTTCACTCATATGGTGACAGTCAGTTTGGTTGGTGGAGGAAGCCGGAGTACCCGGAGAGAACCACCGCCCTTCGGCAAGTAACTGACAAACTGTCACACATGGACCAGCTGGGCTCGAACCCGTGCCGGTTCAGCGGTGTGAGGCTAGCGGTCACCAGCGAAGCGCCTTAGACCACTCGGCCACCGAGGGCCCCTTCAGCGGATGAGTAAAGGCTTAGTCAACAATCCACAAATTGAGGCAAATATTCAAAACGGACGTACCAGGAAACAGTTTATCGAGTACCCAAATCAGTTGCTCAAATCGGACTGGGTCTGACCGAGTGAATATTATTTATTCAACAATATTCAACATTATTCAAATCAGGATGTTCAAATCAGCAATTCAATTTGATCACCCTATCAGAATTCAATAATGTTGGATTATTCTGCTCTAATAAATTTGATCACCTCTTGATTCTATGGTGGGAATTATTTTCACTTCCCGTGATTTAATTGTTGAACTATTTACAGTATGTAATTCGACATGAGGGAAGTAAAAGTTGAGAAAGACCTTTTCTAGTGAATTCAATTTGATTGCAGGACATTGCAAAGATGATCAGACAGGTCAAAGTTTGTTCAGACCTGAATGTCTTTGTGACAGACCTATTATTCTATCTTAGGTCATCAATGACAAAAAGACAAGAGTCTGTGTAATTTCAAATTTTATTATACCGGCAACATATGTCATAACACCAACCTTGACAACTTATATAAACAGTTATACATGTACCTTCAATACAATATAATGGACGGATTATAAGAGGCAGATTCAATGTTCCATCACCTGAACTTAGACAACAGGAAAGTTTTGAATGGTCAAGACTGGATTAATTTTTTCTTTCCTACACGGTAGTGTCATAGTTAATGTCATAGCAAATCATAGCAAATTATACACCAAGTTTAATGAGCTCCCATATTCCTCGCTGGGTGTCCGTCTTCCAATGGACACAACCTCCTCCAATGATATATTACATACAGGTTAAGGGGGAGGGGGAGGTCCGGTTTCCAACACCAAGTGAAAAATCTCAATTCCAGGTCTCTCATCCGAACACAGTAAAACACTGCATGGTTTTACTTACCCCCAATCTTCCTTTGAATATATAGAAAGATGTCTCAACACTTCATTGAGGTCCGACGAGCAGTTAAAATGACTTAATGTAAACAAATAAATTACTATTTTCATTGTAAAAATTGTAAAAACCTGCTCTCATGACTGCAATTTGCAAATACAATTCCAACAATTGTGAAGAAAGTACCATTGACCTCTGCCACTTTCTTTTTTTCATGGAGTAAAAAAGTGATGTATTATTACACCTTTAATATGAAACTTCACCACCTCAGAGAAAAGTAGTTCTTCACACATAGCAGAGATTGATATGACCTCCTCACATGTATGGGATGTTGTGTTTACAAATTGCAGTCAGACAGGTGGTTGGACTTGAAATGAAAATTGTACGTTGTTTTTTATACTAAGCCATTTTAACTGCTCGTCAGACCTCAATGAAGTGTTGAGACATCTTTCTATATATTTAACATTGTATTTTGTAGTATATTTCACCTGAAATTTGCTTCGTAGATTTGACAATGAAAGTGATAATTTTTGTGCTTCAAACTACACATTTTGCATGACAAGAAACCAAATTTGGGGCTGTATTTGTGTTATACATTCTAAGGAAGATTGGGGGTGAGTAAAACCTGTGTTTTACTGTGCTCTGGTGAGAGACCTGGAATTGGAATTTTTCACTTGGTGTTGGAAACATTATTATTATTAGGTTCATCCAGTAATAAGACTGAGAAAAATGTCTCAAGGAATAAATGTGCCCAACATGCACAAGGGTCTTCTCAAAACACAAATCCATTGGATTCTTGGAATCGCAAGTATGCCAACTCCTGAATCCAGAAATCAAGAAGGGCTATTATGAGCTAGATTGTAAGTTTTGGGTGTATTTCACGTTGACTTTTCACCTATAGTAAATACGCTTTGAACTTCAGAATCAAATGAGCCAGACAGCTGATGAATTTTGTGAAGATTGGTTGGTTCAGAATTATCTTGGCACCTTGAAGGGCAATAAATAACCTTGACCTAATACGAAGCTGTGCATCTGAAAACCCTTCAGCTTCAGGCACCAGCCATTTATAATGTATTCAATTTGAACCATACGACTTTGAAGACATCAGGAACAACAAGCAGTCAAGAGACAAATATACACATTATCAAAAATTTTGCAATAAGAAATGGCCCCTAAGATTTCCATCCAATCAGGGAGACTGGCAGTCAGAACTCATCTCGTGATGTATACAAAGACCTGAACAGTATAAAAGATATATAGATCATCAATGGTTTTACATAAATTAAAAATGACTGCCTAGGTTTCCATCCAAGACAGAGAAAATGGTTCTGTCATTCGTTTTTAGTCTCTGTATCTGTATTGATGATGTACAAAAAGTCTTGCATCAAACACTTGAACAGTACCAGAGGTATATATGTAGATTTGCATAAATTGAAGATGGCAATCAAGTTTTCCACCTAATCAGAGAAACGGGTTGTCATTATTTGCCAGTTTCTCGATGTATCGATGTATTATAGTTTCATATGAAGCACTAAAACTGTATCAGATATAGATCATTCGTGATTTTGCATAGATTAAAAATGGTTGCCAAGATTTCCACCCAATCAGAGAAACCAGTTCTGTCATTCATCGCAAGTCTCTTGATGCATCGATGGTGTACACCAAATTTTACATCGAGCACTTGAACGGTGTCAGAGATAATTATTATTAAGGATTCTACATAAATTAAAGATGGCCGCCCATTCTTCCCGCCACTCAGAGAAATTGGTTCTTCATTGCAAGTCAATTGATACATTGATGCTGTATACCAAGTTTCATATAGAACACTTGAATGGTATCAGAGATACACATCATTACAGATTTTGCATAAATTAACGATGGGCACCAAGGTTTCCACCAATCAGGGAATCCGAGATACACAAATTTAATGGTTTCACATAAATTCAATATGGCAGCCAAACTTTCCACCCAATCGGGTCCAGAATCAATCGAGTTCTGAGTCATGAGCATATGGATGTACACTGCAAGTTTGGTGTGCCTAGGGTATTAAAGTCGTTCTACACAAGGATACATTCAGTTCCAGGGTACTGTGACCTTTATGTAATGTACTTGTAATGATCACACACACAGGCAGCAATTCTATATCCCCTGATTATGGGGTCCTGATGTGGGATAATAATTGACTTCTTTGGCATTATATTGGCAGACAATCTTACAGGGGCTCGTTACCGTTGTTAATTGGTTAATTAGGTTCATTACAGGGGGAGGGGTCGCGGTAGGGAATACTCGACCCCCCTGTAATCAACTCGATTAACAATGGTAACGAGCCCCTGTGAACAATCTGTGAAGTTTTGAGAAGTTTGGTGAAGAATAATACCTCAAGATATATTCTAGAAAAGCTATTCATTTTGATTCGACCTTTGATTTGAACTAAACAATAAATAGATCTCTTTTAAGATCACATTGAAACCACACCTGATGTTTGCTGAATGAAAACTCAGATACAGCGGAAAATCTCTATTAAATAGACGCCATCATCCTTGATGAGGATCGAACCAACAGTACTCATCTTAAAAAACCCACCCCCACTCCCTCAATAAGGCTTCAGCAAACTTTTTCTTTCTATACATTAAAGCTAACTTACGGTCCATATTGCGACTACTTGGATAAACATGATGGACATTAAAGTACTCGTTTTCACAAGATGTAATGGCAGATGAAAGTTCTCGATGAGTTCTCAAAACTTGCGGTTTAAGAAAATCAAGATACTCTTCATATTTCTGACTTAATTTAGCTCTAACTTCTGACTCTCTTCACCCTTAGCTTTGAGCCAGCAAGTATCACATTTCAGAAGCAAATCTGTGACCCCCAAAACATACTCCAGAGCATGCCCATGGGATGTTTGACATCTGGCTGGTCCAGTTGTGGAGGTAGTGGGTTTTGGCTCTGTAACAGAAGGCACATCTATATGTCCATCTTGAGGATCAGCAGTCATGGCAGTAGATACAGGTGTACGCCCATCTTGAGGACCAGCAGTAGATACAGGTGTATGTCCATCTTGGGGACCAGCAGTAGATACAGGTGTATGTCCATCGTGGGGACCAGCAGTAGATACAGGTGTATGTCCATCGTGGGGACCAGCAGTAGATACAGGTGTATGTCCATCGTGGGGACCAGCAGTAGATACAGGTGTACGTCCATCGTGGGGACCAGCAGTAGATACAGGTGTACGTCCATCGTGGGGACCAGCAGTAGATACAGGTGTATGTCCAACGTGGGGACCAGCGGTAGATACAGTTGTACGTCCATCGTGGGGACCAGCAGTAGATACAGGTGTACGCCCATCATGAGGACCAGCAGTAGATACAGGTGTACGTCCATCGTGGGGATCAGCAGTAGATACAGGTGTACGTCCAACGTGGGGACAAGCAGTAAATACAGTTGTACGTCCATCGTGGGGACCAGCAGTAGATACAGGTGTACGTCCATCGTGGGGGCCAGCAGTAGATACAGATGTACGTCCATCGTGGGGACCAACAGTAGATACAGGTGTACGTCCAACGTGGGGACCAGCAGTGGATACAGGTGTACGTCCATCGTGGGGGCCAGCAGTAGATACAGATGTACGTCCATCGTGGGGACCAACAGTAGATACAGGTGTACGTCCAACGTGGGGACCAGCAGTGGATACAGGTGTACGCCCATCTCGAGGACTGTCTCTAGATACAAGTGTACATCCATGTTGAGAACAAGGATTTTCGAAATCAGATCTGAAATGAAATAAAATGAAACTGGTGCATTAAATGTGAACAAACATACTGCTGATTAATGTAATATTCATGTGGAATTTGAGATGATACTCAACTTAACAGTCTTTCATTTTTTTCAAAACAGCAGACATGGCAGGGGTGCTGTAAATTGCTCTCCTGATATTAATGCAGGAGTGTAAACCAAACTCATGAACGCTTTCTGTATATCATGTATATAGAGAGCAACTTACTAGTCAATTTTAGAAATTTATGTGATCACGTTAAAAAAACAATTGTAACATCTGGCAATCCATCCTTCATCAATCCTTTTAATGCCAAGCGAGCGAGTAATGAAGTTGCATTGCTTAGGTAAGACTCCGCCCACATCAACCCCTGACCTCCCAGTTACGAAGTGCCATTTTCCTGGAACTCAGGCCTGCAAGTGGCTCACAGTGAAAATATAGGAGGAAATTTTCAAAAATATAGGAGAAATATAGGAATTTTCTGAATAAAATATAGGAAAATATAGGAAATAAAGGAGTGTAAGACAGGTATGTACTACACTGTGTGTTCCAAACTTGATAGTTCTCTGGTGTTTAATAAAATTACTTTCACCATGTTCACTGAATGTGGTCATAGTGGTGGTGTTTCAGGTGACCTGTTCTGTTGTTTGATTCAGCATAGAGTGATTGAAATGTATTCATATTTGCCGAGCGAAGGGAGGCGGATTTTTTTCTTCTGAAATGTATTTTCTCATGTCAGTTTGACTCATTACAGAGCATTGATGAAAGTTTTCATGAGAAAAAGTCAAAATATAGGAAATATAGGAGGTTTTGAGGAAAATATAGGAATGACTCAAAACTATAGGAAAATATAGGAAGTATAGGAGGCACTTGAAGGTCTGGGAACTATTGATATTAAAAATAACCTCAGACTTCAAATATGGTCCTTAGCCTCTCGATTCTGAGGTATCTCCATGCTTGCGGACAGGCAAAGAGTGTGAGACAGATTAAAATGTTATGCATGGTCAGAGGGACAGGAAAGGCATTATCAATCTATTCATATTAAAATCTTCAAAAGATTCATGATGTTGACCAATCGAAGCACAGAAACTTACCAGCTTCAGATGTTGTTCCATCTACATAGATTGACCGACTGGCTAGACCTAATTCTTGCAAACCTATTATATAAAATTGAGTGATAAATTATCACTACAGTCCCCAAAATTTGAAAAATCTATGTACCCTCAAAAAAAAGCTATGTGAAATTGACCCTAAATAACCGATAGTTCATTCATGGCTATATAGTCAATCGGTTCTTATGCAAAAGGATTATGCAGAATGGTTGCAGAATGAAAGAAGGTTTAATGATGATGAGTCTGATGCCAAACACATTACCAGCTGTTTTTATGTCTTTGATCATTAAATAATGTATTTACTATTAATTGTTCTAATATTTACAGTTCCTTCATGGCTAATTTCTTGCATCATCGTCATTCTAAATTATAGCAGGTCATGTAATATTTGACATGCGAAATTTTCCTAACCACAAGAAAGTGAAATTTCCTAATTTGAGCCCTGGCATATAACAAAGAATAGCCTCAAAAATTTAAGGCCCATACATGCAAAAGAGTATCACAAAACCCATTACATACCATGCTCATGGCATGAGAGACTTGCTTCATCTGTATCATTCTTCCCCAGAATTTCAGCAATTAAGTGAATGATAAATTTATCTACTTCCTGAGATTCAGATGGAGTAATAGGATATGTAATTCCTATGCGAAAATATCTTCCCTTGAGTAAAAGCTCATGAATGGAACACATAACTTGTGGATCCACCAACTGCTCACCTTCGACATGTTCAACCTCAGGACATGCAGCATCTGAGATATCCTCATCGTCATGACCATCACCCTCTGGCTTTTCTGGCTGTGAATAAAATCATACATACAAATATTATTTGCTTCGCTGTTCAGCATTTTGAGCACTATACACAAAAGGGCTTAAAGCTGAAATACTAACTCTTAACAATCCAAGCTTCTAATAATTACTGTGATTACAGCGCTGCACATATAGGGCACACCGCGAAAAACCACACTGTATTATATGCCATGACAAGAGCTAGAAAAATGTGGCCATTAAATTTTGCGCTAACATTCTCAGAAGATGCCAAATCACTGGTCTGATAATAAAATTTGTGATTAATATCAAGTCCTATCAACAGATCCACTTCAATTCATATGAATGTTGGCAGTGACAATGAGATTCCAATCGTCTGCTAGAAAGTCGTATTTCCCGCTGTATTTAATATTATGGGATATATTTTAATATTATTTGTATAAATGCCCAGTGGTATGTCCAGGGCTTACTACTGCTGAAGTTTTTAATGAATTACACTGGATACCAGTAAAACAACGAATTACCTATCACAAGGCTATATTGATGTTCAAAGTTTGTCAGAGACTGGCCCCTGAATACTTGATATCTTTGTTTAAAGAAGTGTCCTCAAGAACAAGATCTGGCAAGCGAGGCGATCTGGCACTACCACCTTTGAAGTGCGAATTATTTCGCAAAAGTTTCTGGTATTCAGGGGTCAAAATCTGGAACTGTTTACCTGGGCTGTAGAACTGAGAGCCTGTGATAATATTGTATCTTTTAAGGAGTGAGTGAGTGAATAGGGTTTAACGTCGCTTTCAACATTTTTTCAGCTATATCACGACGGGGAAGGGAAGGGAAGGGAGGGGGGAGGGGGGCGCAGGGGTACCTACTTGTATCTTTTAAACGCCAGCCCTTAAAATCAAATATTTTAGATACGATACATGGAAATACTTTGTAAACTGCACTTTGTTTTATACCAACTGTGATAGTACATGCATTTTTATTTAGTTACAATATAAATCCATGTTTGGGTATTCTTACATGTGTCAATATATATACTATTTTTTTACATACATACACTAACTATTTTACTAACTTATTTCTGGGCCTTAAGGAAGACTAGCCTTGGGCTAATTAAGCCACCCAGAATAAATAAAGTTATTATTATTATTATTAAAAAAGAAAAAAAAAATATTATTTTTATATTGAAAATATTATTTTTTTTATTACCTCGAATTCTCTCAAACAGATATAATTTTTTACATATTTTTTTTCTAAAAAGTTTTTTAAAACTTACCCGAAGGCTATATGTTTGGAGGGTAGGCTCTGTAATTTGGACTGGCAATAATCCCTTTTCCGATTCTTGGACTATCATCATCATGCGTGATTAGGACACCCATCTTGAAAATCATCGGCCACAACAACAACAACGTACATCTGACTCTGATTGTGATATTCATCCAAATGCTCAAACGCCTACTTCTGCGTCTATAAAAGGCAGTCTAAACTACATTCTCGGCGATAACCATGTTGAAAAGGCACATTAAGTCCTTCACAAACGGTAGCGATCGAGAAATCGCCTCCGAAATCTACCCATACTGCATACTGGGCGCCGCCATCTTGGTGGCCATCGATCATTTCATTGGCTGCGAATATATGTTAGCGCCCCTGATGGCGATATCCATGTGTCAAGGGAAGTAATCCAATTATCAACGTCGGCATCCATCACAACATGATGGGGTAGCTCATGTCCGATGAATGTGCAGGAGATTCAATAACCGTGACAAAATAACAGATATATATTTCCAAAGAAATGCATTTGTTCAATCAATAACCGAAAGTGACAAGAGTTAATTGGAATAACTATTAATATCCGAACTGCATTTTAAATCAAATTTCCAAAATATGACGTATTTGGGAATATTTCAGAATAAATAATAATGAAATACATATTTAATCTTCAATCACTCTCGGAATTAGACAGATATTTGTCCCACCTTTGAAAATATTTATCAAAAAAATATCACATGTTGGCCCGTGTGCTGCACATGCTGGAGAAAGAAAATGACAGCTAATCCCAATTTATGACGTCACCATGGCCGTTGCCATGGCAACGGTCTGCATTTTTTTTTACCTTTTCTTCAATGTCATGATATTTCAACAAAATAACTTTGGTGACTCTAATAGCTTAACTCAGATCCACCAAACATGATCTATTGACACAGCTGCTGTCCTTGACCTCGATGAGTATTCCATTCTCTTTTTAAGTCTCTGAGATTTCGTCTCGCTCTTTGTTGTACATCACAGTGTCCTAATGCTCCAGCTGTTTCTTCAAACTCTCCACACCAATCGCTGCATTCAGTGTGCTTCCTAGCAAACCATGGATCACTCCGCTGCTTCACATATCTGTACTTCTCCGTGTTTGTTTCACCTGTGTCTGTATTTGCTGTCAAATGATCGTAATTTGCTTGTTTTCCTAACTGAAGGTTCCTATCTTCACAGTACAGGGTTGACTCACCACAGAGGGAGGACAAGGCTACTCCGAGCTTGTTGATTGTTCCAAGCAAACTGCTGATACATGCGTCTATGTCGAGCAACGTGGTTTCCAAAGCACTTATTACATAAATTAACTTACTTTTCCTCCAGTCTGGACCAGCCAATTCCTTGAATTTCTGAACGGCCAATTCCTTTTTCACCCTAGCTTCTCGCAGCTCCTTCAATCGAAGAGAGAGAATTGTGACAGTTTTTCTCAGTGATTTTACTACAGCCCTTCTATCGTTCTGTGAAATGCTCCTGTAATAGTGTGGCAAGTGTCTCCATTACTTTCACTTTCATTTTCCGCAATCGTTGGAGGACCGTCAAAGCCGAATAGATCTATATCTCCTTCTTTACCACTGGTCGAAGCGTTTATTTTCTTGTCGTCGAAACAGAGCTTGAAAGTCTGTTCACTGGTTGCTTTCTCCGCAAACCTGTCCAATAAATAGTTGATGATGCCCGGACGAACATCCACAGCTGCAACTGGCGCTCCCGACGCACTCTGAATCTTGTGGTAAGGCACCGCGAAGTTAACCCTCGATTCCAGAGGGTCGAATAGTCCTGGAGAGGTACTACCAGCGACCAATTCGCCTTTGTTCTTGGGTCCGCCCATAAATCGTAACCACTTGCCATGAAACATCTTTTAGCCGATACGCCAAAACTTTGTCGTACTGGGATGATACCGCATGGAACACGTGTTGCCGTGACCGAACCATTTCACCACATCAAGGAACAACAGAAAGACTATGTTACCCATAGGGAATTTCCAGTCGCCATCAAAGCATTGAACTTCATCTATAATGCCAATTTCCCATGCTTTTTTAAGTTGTTGATAACGAAAGGCAACAAAGAAACCAGGGCTTCCGTATCTTCCGTCTCCTCTGCTTTGATTTCCCCGATGATCCCAATATAAGCCTTTTCAGTTGAAGCATTATCGCTTTCAATTTCCGGACGGAATTCGGTGTCTTCAGAAAACCGCAAACTCTTATGCGAGGGACTGGAAATGACTGTGTCAAATGTTTCATTTCCTTTCACTTCAACCAAATGAATGGAAAGGTCGACAGTACTGGAGTGATCTACTTTGATACTTCTTTTGGTGTTATTTTGAAATTATGACTCCTGTAGCCAACTTTTCCAGAACTTGAACTTTACTCCAAGCTTTTCACTTTCAAAACCTCAGAACAATGATTTTCCGTTGTATGAGTCACAGTCTCTTCTAGACTCACGAAATGTGATTCACAGTAATAACATGCAAACGGAGACGAATCTGTGCCATTCATGGTCACCTGAAACAATGAATTTGGTAAATAGAATCCCAATATAGGGTTAGGGTTACCCTAACCCCACATGTGGCTGCCTGGGAATAATATACAGGTGAATCCAGCTGGTTTTGCAAAGACGAAGCCGTTAACTCTCACAAATATGATGGAGACGAGGCCGTTTACTCATGTTGGACGAACCCGTTATTCAAGTTTTGTACAACTCGACGAACTTTGATCGAAAATGTTTTATAATAGTGGAGTTGCGATGTTTTTTGGGGGTGCTGAAGAGCGTTCGGGTAATAGTCTTCCACTGTATACCCCTGTGTTATAGAACCTTCGGAATTTTACCGGTTTCCGAGCCGATTTTAGGCACTGAAATTGCTTTGTAGGACATTTCTTGTGGAGTTTCGATCGATTATTTGAAAACTGTCCGCTAAATACCCTTGGGAAGGAAAGTAAACGCCAAATAGGAACTTCAACTCAAAATCTTCCGTGAAAAGTGCATACGTTATCGCTAAAAAAATAACAAAAACATACCTTTCTGGAGGCAGATCCACGGCGTGTAAATTCGAGCACGCGAACGGAAGATGACGAGACGATTCGCGACGCATCTCTTACAAGACAGTGTAATCAACAATCTAAAATTAAGCTAGTCAACAATCTAACATCAATCTAAACGCAATACATCAAACAACCAGTACCGTACATACATAAATAAATTAGATAAAGTATTCGCTCACCCGACTGAAAGATCTCGTAAAGTGGCTGCACGGTAAGTCTCTTGCAACCTTAAAATATATATAGTTAATCAAAATATGTTTAACCGTGAGTTCCGCGTGAAATGAGGATATGAGGGGCTGGTTCAATAAATGGTTGTGAGCCAGGCGTATATGTCAATACAGCGCCTGATTAACCTTATTATAGCCTGATCGAAACATTTCTGACTGCTAAGATGAGTATATCTTATAGATTTTTTAAACCCGTGAAGAATTTTTTTAACTTGATAATCACATAAGGATTACAACAGCTGTCTCATATAGGCAGAGATATAAGGTCTGAAGTCGCTATACTGGATTTCAAGAGGATTGACCCCATCATCCAGGGATTAGCATTCACATCAGCGTCAGTATTTCCTGCGATGTCAAGATGACTGGGTAGCCAAAACATACAATCCCAAACTGCTGTTCAACTCTTCGGTCATACACTTTTAAAATGTCCATGATTGAGTGATGAGTTGAAGATCTGCTCTTTATTGTTTGAAGGCGTGATGTGAGTCTGAGAATATGACATATTGTTTTTCTTTTGCTGGACCTAATTCCTCCCAGTGCCGTCTAAGATGCGTCGCCTTCCGCAGTAAATATAGAGCTCTGATCTGTTAATCGGTGGGGTTTTGTTTTGAAACCAAAATTAGTATCACATGATACTGTCACCATCCTTGGAACCATCAGTGTATATATACAACATAATGCGATTGATATTTCTCTCTCAGTGGATCAAATTTTTCCTGACACATTTGGTTTGTGTCAGCCTTTTTAAATCTCGTCAGTGTAATATTTACTTGCGGTTTGGCTAACTGCCAAGTTGGAAATGGAAGAAGCTTGTTAGATGAAATCTGGCTGTAAGAATGTGTGACTTTATACATATTCCAAGAGATGGAATAATATTCGGTTTTATTGAATACAAATCTACGTATTTGAGTTTAAAAACACCGTTATATGCAAGAGTTGAACAATTAGACCGACATTTGGTTACATATCACAGTGGTAGCTTGATTCATCAAACTTTCCTTTGGAGATGTTCTGAATATCCAAAAAGAAGTTTTAATCCAAGTTGGACGTGCATAGACCGTTTGTAAGCAATAGTGCAGTAATCAAGTTTAGAACGAACAATTGATCGGTAAAAATGAAGTGTCTGGCAACCAACTTCAGCAAATCAAGAGCTTTCGTACACTTGGATTTCAGTCATTTTACATAGGAAAAATGTAAATCGGTTAAATCGGTGGTGAAGAAGGATCCCTAAGAATTTAACTTCTTTTACTGCCTTCATCTAAGAAAAGTCCAGGATCTCTCTGAGGTTTATATATTCTGCAAAAGTGTATACAATTTGTCATGGCCTTGGAGAACTTGAAGTCATTTTCTAAACACCAAGTCTGGATTTCATTTAGACAACTTTCTTTCAATGTTGGGTATACTTTCTCTACTACACGTTATGTTCAAATCATCAACAAAGAGTGAACCCTCATTGAATTTATTCAAAATGTCAAATAAGCTGTTGATCTTGATACTAAACAGAGTTGTAAATAAAATGGTACTAGGTTGTGGAACACCCTGCTCTTGATCGGAATGATCAGACACGAACCTGGAATTACCTATTTTTCGAAAACTTGGATAAAAATGGGTAAACGAACTTTTGATCCCATAGTATGCAGGTGTTTTAAATTTCCATATTTTGACGTAGTATCATAAGCTTTTTCTAGAACATAGAAGACAGATTGGTTGGATGCTTGTTTTAAGTCTAACGTCGCACCATAGAAGACAGAAACCACATGCTCATTTTTTACCAAAGCATTTTTAACAAAAGCCTCTAATCTAACTAAATATTGCGTGTGAGGAACGGATCTTTTATTTGATGCCAGGGTAGACGGCGACTCTTACAGGCTCGACAGATTCCATTAACGAAGGCATTAACACCCCTTCCCTCCGAAGAAAGTAGTATTCCAAATGTGGTCTTCTGCAGAAGGTAAATGCACAGGACACTTTAAACATGGTCTTCCAAAACTGGTTCAAAAAGCTTTAAAATGTGTCATAGGGAATTATTTAACAGCAGCAGAAGCAACTCGAAGAGGTAAAGTTCTTTTCGTGTTGGGCGAGCATCAAGATCAAGGGAGCAAACAACCAGCCAGCTATCACCGAAAGGGCAATCATGAAATATCAACACAGCGAATATCGACTACTTCCACTGCATGTAGTGGAGCCTGCCTTTTTCAACCCAAATTCCCACGTCAATAAGGTGCTGAGACATGTGGGAAGATGTGCAGTCATAACCAAATATGGATTCGGCAATCGAAAGTGGACTTGTGACACCATGGGTTGCTATGGCATACACAATTGTCCAAGAGACCTACATCTGATGAACTGCATCATGAAGACCAGGCTGTTCTCTATCGAGAATTTGATTGGTTGGTGTTGCGAATTGGTTGTGGACACTATGCGATGAACATGATTCCATGAAAAGTAATTCATACCATTAGGGTCTGATATTTGTGCTGATCTAGGTTTCAAGAGTGAAAATGCGCAAAAGTTTGTAAAAAAAACTGCAGTGATAACCACAAGAGAGAGATTATATTTAACGTTACGTTTAGTAATGTTACAACTATATGGCGACGAAGGCAAACCCCAAGACGTGGGATTTGATATGTAACAAGAATATATAACAAGAATAAATTTTCCTGGTGAACTGCTTCGCTCCTATATCGAAGTTTCCGAATGAAAAGATCCCATGCACTGCAAAAGGGTGCATTGCATATAGCCAGATAACAGTGGACATTGCCTACAACCTCTCTGGTGCTGTCCACAACCTCGATGAGCAGATAATTATATACTTGCAGACCATCATGTATTAAGGAAACATTCATGGGAAAACAGAAAAAAAGATTATCCCCAATCTGGTTTGCAATGAACCATCCAAAATATCAAAAATAATCCACACATGTGACACCCATGATGTGACACCGTTATCCTGCCAATGTTGGAACCTTTTGAGTACCAACGACTCAGCTTTTTCAGTGAAGGCAGGGAATGAATTTTGTTCTTGAAAATATCAATAAGATTATTACAATGCATATAAGGGAAGTGGGAAGAGGTGCCGACATAATGACAGAGCCACATGACTTCTGGTTAATATCCATCCTGCCCATTGGAGTTCCAAATGCAGATGATTGGCTGCTGGCATTCAGAAACCACCACGAGCTGCACAACATTCGCCCGGCAGCCTTCACCAGGATTGGTATTACAGATTCTTCTTCAGTGTCATTGCAAGAAGGACAAGATTATCATGTAAATTGAAAACATCTGGGATATACCATCTAGATGTAACGCTATGAAAACTTCGTGCGAAGTCACGCCGACATTCTACGAGATCCCATAATAAGCCAATCAGGACAATTTCTGCCTTTTCTCTCCGACAATTATTATCATCTTCGCACGGCACAATCTTTTGGTATGATCTTCCCCAAACAAATCCAGATTTTTCGGCGGGAGTAACCTTAGAGTGAAAAAAGACCACAATCTGTAACATTTTAAAGTAATCCTACCTAGTTCACAAGTCGGAATCGGGACACCTTATAATTCCGTCTTTTTTATACGGTCTATATTTCTGTTAACATGTGACAGAGAGTGAATTTGATTCAGCAATATTTCAGCTACATAGCGACAATCAAATAAAAATGTCCGAGCGATTTATCCTAGTTGTTTTACCGCAGTAAACAAGGAGTACTGTCTTAAATAAACGCGTGATTTAGCCCTTTTATTACAAATGTATACCCATGCTACAGTTTCTCGGGTACGGGTAGGGAAAACACATCTAACACAAGTTTGGTTTGTCGTAGTGGATGGTCAGTTTGGGGGTGTTTGATAATGTAGGTTACAGTTCTTATCTTGCTAATCTTAATGTGCCTTGAGACATGGAGAATACAAAATTTTAATGTTGACCAGCAGTTGTACCTGCTGGTGAAACTTTTGACCACTCGAATGGTGTTAACCCTACCAGGCCTGAGAGAGCGGGGGGGGATTATAGCCTCCCAATCAAACTTTCTACTCTATCTCCAAAACGACAATAAATTGAGAAGTGACACTCAGTGACTGTTGTTTATCATATTGGGGTCATTTTCAGCCAAATTGCATAACTTACGAGCAGTGTGGCATGGGTATATTCAAAATTGCAGCCATGTGGAGTAGCAGAAAAATTTATGTTTTCGTAACTGTTCTTCAAAATCCCTGTTCTTCTGTCAGGCAAGGGTATGGTGTGGTGAATTTCAGCCTCCTGGCTCAGGGGCGAAATGCTCTCTGCCCCCCCCCCACCCCTTCACCAGGCCTGGACAGATCTGAAATCGCCCAGGCCGGATAAGGTTAAACCGATTACCATCCAAGATAGAAATAATGTACATATTCGGGTTGGGATTTCATCAATGGAGTTTTATAGAAACGAAACTACATCACGGGATACAGGACAAAATGTAGTTAACATATACTATTTCTTTTTACGTGAATTGTGTTAGCCATTAATATGTTATCCTTGATTTTGAGCCAGTCCGGGTGACTCTTGCTTACACACTTCTTTTCTGGGGATTGCCAGTCACACTGTAAAAACACATATATCTGTAAGTAATTATTTATTTTCGACAGACAAAATCCCTTAACAGTAGGACAAATTATTTAAAAGTAGGACGAAGGACAATTTATCAAAAAAAGTAGGATAAGCGGGAGGCCTGATCATATGCGTTTCTATGTAGGCCCACTGACCCACTGACCCACTGCTTACGTTAACCAGGACTAGTATAGAGCTAAGGCGCGTTTATATGTTGATCTTTTAGATAGGATATAGGATATTATACTACACGAAAATCTCGATTTGATATTATTTAATATTACCACTAAATATAAGGTGAATATAACTGTTATATTTGCAAAAGTTTAAACGGACCTGTAAATATTAACATATGTGGATGTAATTTGCATGCTTTTAACATACACATCAGGGCCATGTTGTACGTATGGTGTTTAAATGGGAAGACAAATATGGACAAATGTATTTAAACGACAGGTCAACACAGAACATATATGGTATGATATTGTATTACCTACTGTAGTAAATAACTATCGTTGCTTCATTATTTGCCAGTGTTGTAAATGTGTATCATTTGCCATATATTTCACTCATATGCGCCATACATTTTCTATTATATTTACCGTTTGTGGACATTAGATATTGCAGCTTGGACAGGCCCTTATGACACAGCATAACGTACACAGTACAGAGTTATGCAAATAATTATATTTTATTCAATTATATATGCCACACTGGGACATCAGGTGCAAATTAAACCGATTAATTTGCAGACTTTTAATATACGGCAGGTGAGTTGATAAATATTTCGGTTATATTTCACTCTGTGAGATTTGTACTTCGCAGGGAATTAAATGTAATAATACTATTCACCATATATTCTCTACTGCCTGGAACGATGGCTCATATAATTGATATATGAGCAAAGTTATACCACATAGACAAATTTAATCAAACAGATGAGTTTTATTAACTAAACATTTACCAAATTGCAAATATAATCTCATATTGGAATAATATTTGATAGTATGATACAGACAACTGTATGTTATGGAAATGTAATCGTTTTATTTACAACGTTGCGACATCGATGTGAATTATTATTGCATGGTTCAGTAATAATTGCTGAGAATCGGTATAATTTGAACGTATCAGTAGCCTCATATAGCGCAAGCACATTTCGAAAGCATTTGATGACACCGGGATTGAGCACCTGTGGTGACTGTTAAATGGTTATAGTTACTCAGACATGATCCTGGTATAAATAGTTTAGGTAGCACTTCCCATATCGAAACGGATTATAAAATTTGGCATAATTGAACACAAGCAATTATCATAGCCCAGCAGATAGTGAAATGTTATCTAGACAATAAATGCATGATCGAAGTTTATTAACTTTGTATATACGGGTTTTTCTTATATAGTGCGATTTTTAACACATGGCGATCTGTATTTATATCCTTTATACTGATTTTCATAAAGTATGTAGTTAATACATTGTTAATACGAGTGCTTCATTATTTACAAGTCTGATGTGTTATGTGTACTTAATACAAGTACATTAATTCCTTCCTGAAAATACAGAATGATTATGAAAATCCTCTATATATCATTCCTGGGAAACATATCTGGAAACATGATTTGGGGAAAACAATCAGCCAGAATGAGCCAGGGAAGTTGCAGTTCGATATAAGACAGCTTTTGTAGAGTTTTATTCAGTTAGATATGCCAGTAAGTTGTTATCTGACAAGGTTGGTAAATATTTAGCTTGCTGGATTCAAGGATCATTCGTGATTATTTAATCATTGGTGTCAAATCGCTTTGTCACACTGGCATATTGTTAGCCTGTCTGTAGGCTAAACTTGAGCAAACAAATGTATGAGGCTTAAAATATTATGTAACTTCTTATCTGATGCCTTCTCTTCTCAACATAAAATTGTGGCTGATGAATCCAAACTGTATTTCGTCACTGAACGTGTAGTGATTAGTGGTGAAATGACTGGTCTTGAGTAGATAATGGTTCTCTTTTCGTCAACTTTTGTATAACACCGAAACAAAGCCTATCTATATCAATTTAAGATTTCCATCAGTTACACAAACATAGCATTCTGACTAGGACTCGCACTGAGATTATTATATTGCTTGTATAGTGGCAGGTAAGATTACCAAGTAATACGATCATATTGTTCGGGTAATGGCAGTAATTCTGTTGATAAATTGCATAAATATGTTCATTCTTGCTCACTATGGTATACATAACATAGTCTTGTTACAGGCACATGCGATATGTCACGACCACGGTATGTCAGTTCGAAATGATAATTCGACCTAAAGCTAGACCAGAGAAACAGCTTCAGTGAACACTTTCAGACGAGAAAAAAATTGACCAATTAATTGTATATGCAGATTTAGAATTTTCCTACTGTTTTTGCTTTCTCATTCGTTTTAATATCACCATTTCAGATAATTTTGAAACCTCACCGACCCTGCATACCAACAAAGAGTGAATTCACTTAAATAAAACAACACTGAATGTTTGTTTCCTCCATTCGATATTCCCGTATAGCTAGCGGTACTGCAATACTCATCATCCCGAATCATTGTTTGTCTGACAAAGCCGAACCATGACAGAGAACGAATTCACCAGGACGAAGCATAGAAGCTCGACTCTGAATGTTTTGAGTTGATGGAAATAGAGAACTGATGATGCCAAATATGAGAATAAATTAATGCAAATTGAAGAATTACTTTCTTTTATAATATTCCAAAAATAATTACGTCCCCTGTGATGACTTCTACTATTTGTTTTCCACGTAACACGTTATGGAATATTATAAAGAGAAGCAGGTCTTCTCTTTCATTCACTTGTTATAATTTTATTCATCCTCAATTCTCTATTTCCATCAACTCAAACATTCAAATTCAAGATCCCGTGGGACGAAGATCATAATATGCTGTTCGAACAGCTTCGTGACCTCATGACCGTTCCGAATATGCCCATACACTGCGAAAAAGATTGTGTCGAAACCATTTTAGCACCAGAATTGAGTTGAAAATAACACAAATGGGTGTTAGAATAAACACAACTTTGTGGTGATATATGAAGTTTAACACAAAACTATATGAGCGAATCAAACGTCAGCCAATGTGATGTATATTTCGTCTCCTTTGTTTGAAGTTACATCTCGTCTCCGTATATTTGTTTTGACTTTGGAGACCCCCCATGTAGTATCCTCTCGTAACTTCGAAGAGTTTGTCTTCCATCATTTTATCCGCATAAACTAGGCCTCCCTCAAAATATACTGAGATACCACGAAGGTGGTGTATCACACACGAACGCCGTTCGTTCAGTGGCTCTCTTTTCAAAAGGACGTTTCGAGTAATAGCTGTACTGCTCACATCTACATGCAGGGCTGGCAATCTTAATAAATTAATTCTATCAATGCTTTCCAATCCCTTATGCCGCTATATATCACCTTAATTATTTCAGTTGAACTTGGTGCTCCGAGAGCCCATGAATTAACAGCCTTATAACATCACGGCCGTATTTGGACTAATCCTCTTACCCAAAGACCACATATCTATCTCGGATCATGTCGATACAATGACTGGACAGCGGCAAAATCAAAAGGTATCCCAACTGAGTTCTTCTGATTCGGCTGAGCCAATCAAAATTACTCCACCATTAATGTCTGCTTCAAAGCACTATGAATAGTTCTCAGGACTGTGGTTGTCGCTCGAGTTACTGCAAGCCGGTTAGATCCAACAAGCCAAATATCCAAATGGTGGGATTTAATGTTAATTAGATTGGCAGAGCTGGTTACCTGCATTATGGAGGGTGTGCATGCTGTACTTTTCAAAAGCGAATTCGGGTTTGTTCATAAAGTGTTTCAAACCACGAGTTTGCTTGAAGAAAGAACATCACAAAGACGAGATCAAAAGTAAAACTTTTGCATTTGTATCTAAGTTTTATTCATGTTCTATTTACAACAGTCATAGCTATCCGGATGCAAAGAAATCGAGAAGAACGAATATACAAATAAAAATGGTATGATTTGCGATTTTCATCTTGTATCCTAGCTGCGACCAAAGATGAAAGCAGAATCTAATATTGGCATACCAGTCAGAAGAATGTTATCGGCTTTACGAAAACTTACCATGCCAAATCATCATGAATATACAAATATAACTGTCCATTTTAATTAGTCGTCTACTTGCATGTCAAAAATCAATTTTTGTCTGCATAAATTTACTTTCTGTGCAGTGAGTAAAACATTGACCTTCACAGACTAACCATCATTACTCCGTGATATTGATAATATATTACGCTTGAAATAAATTTGAAATTTTCTGCATATGAAACTATAGTTTGATGCACCGGGGTTCATTACATAGAAAGACGCCACATTGTATTCGTGTTCCAGTTGACAAAGATTTATACCCTATAAAGTAATAACAGGTGGCTCCTGGGTGTGCCGTTTATATCCCTTGTGCAGTGAAATTGCCGAATGATAAACCGCACACACGTCTATGACCGGGAATTAGAATTTCCCATATCGAAAATTCAGTGACAATTTCCGATATCGGAAATTGCAATTCCCGATATCGGAAATTGTCACTGAATTTCCGATATCGGAAATGAAAGCTCTGGAAGCTTTACTTAACCTAGAATTGCAATTTCCGATATCGGAAATTCAGTGACAATTTCCGATATCGGAAATTGAATTTCAGATATCAGGAATTGAATTTCCGATATCGAAAATTCTAATTTCCGATATCGAGAATTGCAATTTCCGATATCGGGAATTGCAATTTCCTATATCGGAAATTGAATTTCCGACATCGAGAATTCAATTTGCGATATCAGAAATTGAAGGACATGAATTTCCGATATCGGAAATTTCAATTCCGATATCGGGAATTCAATTTCCGATATCGGAAATTCTCGAATAAAAAGCACTTTGGCTTGCCATATGTCTGGGTGGTGCTTACATGGTTCGTGGCTATATGACTGAAACAATGTTGAAAGTTATGTTGAATCCTATGCACTCGCTCACTCTCTTGTGTCAAAATATATTGTATATAAGCTTAGTGTTCCAGAAGAATTGAGTAGTATATACTGTTAAATTTTGTGACATGAATTTTGCCCCACACAGGGGCTTATTACCGTTGTTAATTGGTTAATTAGGTTGATTACACAAGGTGATTTATTCTCTACCTCGACACCCCCCCCCCCTCTGTAATCAACCTAATTAACCAATTAATAACAGTAACGAGGCCCTGGTGCAGCATTCACTCCGGGTTCTCGGTATATTATTAAAGGAATAATTTGAATTTTGAGCAAGTGGGGTATTAGAGCTGACAAATATCACAGTTTAAGCAAATCTGTCATAATTTTGTTTCTTTCGAAGACATATTTTCACAAATTATTGTCAGTCAGTTATTAGCTGAAATGACTGTAAGTGTATAAGATCCATAAGACTTTCGACCTACATAACATTCGATTTATTTTCAATGAGCGCAATTAGGGAGTCTTCATCGATACCCAAATTAAAGAGCTGTGTCAGCTGTGGACATCTGTTCTAAATATTTAGAACATATTTTATTTAACAATGTAATGTTGAAAAGTTATGTGCATATGAATAAAAGTTTCATACATATGGGAAACAGTCCTGCCAGTATCGCTTAAACTGTTTTTCTCTTTAAAGAGAGGTGGAATATCATGCCACATACTTCTGAATGAAAGGTCACTTCCAGTAAAAGGGGTTGCCATTGCAATGTAGAGAGGTCACTTCCAGTTCAGTGACTGGCGGAGAAAACGTAAATCTTCGAATTTCATGAAAAAATGCGATAAAACACTCTCAGTCACGTGGATAGACCTGGGCTAACCCTGGGTCAAATGGGTCATGCATATGATGTCTGTTATTTGTCTATGAAAGGATGATTAGTATATGAATTTCACAGTGAAAGCCCCACATTTAGGCAAGGCCTTCCCCGTTTTTTTAATTTGAGCTGCAAGAAGCCCGTTTGGGAGATTTTTACTCACCGTATATAAATCTGTCAGAAGGTCCGGTTACTCACAGGTATGTGTATTCCGATATGAATAACATGAGATAATAAATGTGCGCATTTTATCGAAATAAAATCAGATGATCCGAGCACAAACTTGTTTCGTATTTTATTAGTTCCACTATCCGTCATATTTCATTTAAGGAACTATTGGCAATGCCTTTGTACCACTGAGTCGAGACCCTTTGTTGTCCCTAGATTTGGCTCTTGTACATGCATGCATTGTCGCCTGACCCTTACATCAAGTATGCACCCTCATTTATATATTGTCTTTTTCTAAAGTAATACGACTTCATCATATTCTGTGATGTTTAATCTCACAAACAGTGCGCGAGAGTAGAAGTCCAGCATTTCACTAATCTAAGGCATGGAAGGACTCAACGATATTGGGCACCCATATTAGATTTTCGTATACATTTTAGCATGACAAAAATATGACTCCTGGAACCAAAATTATATTTCAATTTACTGTAACGGCAGAGATTGCGATATTGAAAACGGTAGGTCGGTTTAATTGTCATACTATAGATAACCAGGCTAAAATATATATCAGAGGGGTACTGTATGTTCGCTTTCAAGACTACCGGTCTGCTACCTCCTATGTTTGTGGGAGGCCCGTTGGCCGAGTGGTTTAGATCGCCGACATACAGTGCTGGCGATTAGGTGCCTGACTCTGGGGTCGCTGGTTCGAATCCCGCACGGGACTCGACCAAATTTTCAGCACTAGAATTTGTGCTATTCTAAGATAGTGTTATCCCAAAATAACGAAAATACTGTTAAAATATATAAGAAAAAAAAGGAAAACAAAACGTTAGCCGACGCTGTTTATGTCACTATATTGCCAGGCGGAATGGAAATGGACAGCATATTCCAGGTATTAATTTAGGTTCTAGCTAATAGACTTAGCGTAAGTCTACCACATTTGAAATGAACACAATTTTGACAAATCATTATGATCTTATAAAAACTCAAATACTCAAAAACGACCTGTCATCGACGGTGCGCGGACATTCCCCCCGAGGACATTTCTCCCTGCTGACATATCCCACTTCATATATATCTGTGTACTATGAGTTCATACGAATATGTAACAAAAGTGACTTTTTCTTATTTTTTTCTTGTTTTCTATAATTTGGCATGACTAAAACAATAAATACACAGTATAAGTAACTATGTGATTCTAATTATTGATTCTACTCGAGCAGCAGGTTGAAATCAGGATAATAAAGCTGAGAGGATTGTTAAATGGTATTGTAAACAATGGTTTTAAAGACAAACTGTATACAATGACTTTCCTTGTGCCATGCACGGACTGATTCTACTCCGGCAATGGGCTAACTCGGGATAAAGATAAACTAAACAATAGATTCTACCTAGTTACAGACATTATGTAACAAACATGCTGATTGATTTAAATTGGTGATTAAATTTAAAAAAACAACATATTTGCAACATTTATTTTGTCTCCGTTGAAACCATGGGGTATTCTTCGAAATCATGTCAATTAACTTATTGAAAAGATAATCATCAAAATCGCTTTATTTAAACTTGGTTGCATTTTTATTTTGTTACTAAATCATACAAATCTGGTTAACAGTACCGCTATCTTAAATATAGCTGGGGAAAATTTATGTTCGATTAAGCTTTTAACTGTGTTTCACATTCGTATGAAGTCATAGCACAAATATATATAGGAAGGAGGGGGAAATGTCCGCAGGGGGAGATGTTCGAAGGGAGAAATGTCCTGGATTCGCCATCGACACCAAATGTAACTGTTGATAATGTATAATTATGACTTTATTGATAATATACGGAAATATTTTACATGATAATTACAAGTAATAAGATAATGTCACTATAACAAGTTTTTTTTGTTTGCTCTTGCCTTCAGACTTACAAATCATTCGGCACAATACATTATTTGTTATTTTAAAAGCCATTAAGACTTTACCAAATAAGATATAGATTATTAAAAATTCTTGCATTTCTGAGAATGATATCTTGCTCGCAAATAATGAATGACTGCCTTTTGCAAAAAAAAAAGGATGGAGAATTGCCAGTACGCTTCGTTGCAGACAGTACACTATTACAAATCACACCGTAAATTCACATTTAAATGTCACCACAAGTTTCGTAAATAATGATGAAGTAATCCCTGACAGGAATCTCCGTTAGGTAAAAATAAAATTAAAGTTAGCCACCGCGTTACTCCTTATGCGTGCTCTGGTGATGCTCTGGATGTTGTACAACGCAGGTGTTGCAGGTCTCCTGCAAATGGGCGTTTCGTGTGCAAAGATAACAACCTCCTTTCAGAGAAAACAGGAATTTTTGTTATGTTTGTGCGCAGTGTACCCGTTCCAGTTGGTACCAACTGAAATATCACAGTTCAATGTACAGATTTATGTTTACGGTTAAATATACTGTAAACGCCAATATACATTTACTGTGAAATAACGGTAATTTATAACAATGTATACATATGCCGGGGGAAGAAAGTATATCACTGATACCCACGGGAGAAGGAAGCAGGGGTGCCCAGAACTCCTATTTATCAGCACAGATACTTGATTCGATAAAAAAAATTAAGGAAATTTCAGTTAAGGTGGTCACATCTTTACTGAATATATAGCTTGTGTGATTCAAGTATTATTCGTGAATATTTCCCATGGGATTCAAGTATTTATTCGTGAATATTTCCCGATGTCTCCATTTACGGCACACATGGTATGATGGATCTAACCTTTATGTCACACTGGTCTCTTAGTCGGTTAATATGTATTCAGACTAAGACTTTTGTAAACAAATGCATCAAGCTTAGATATGTTATGCAAGTTCTTATCTGCTTTATGTATCAACCCATTCTTAGGGCTCCATTGTGAGTGCGGAATCCAAACTATGATGTTTCGTGATGTAACTTTTGTTGTGTGGTCGGTAAAGAAGAGTAAATTATCCAGTTTCGTCTGAATTTTGACGAAACCAGAACTAGATTTTCCTCACTATGTTGAAAATGTGTCCGTTCATGTTTTGTGTATTTTTCAATCTGAAATTCTATGGTGTAACTTTCATGAAATCTCAGCTGAACAACCAGAAAGTCTCAGGAGATACTAAACATTCTCTTTATGCCTCTCTTTAGGAAAAAGTGGTCCCCATGTAGTAATGTGCACATTAGTGGAATATATTTATTTTAATCGGAATGCACACAGATATCTGACGCACTGCGGGATTCTCGAAAATGCTCTCAAGTAAGTTCATCAAACTCTTCCAGGTACAATAGCACGCAAACCTTGTTGATATAGACACGCGCCGGTGTTTTTTATGTACGATTGTGCAAATCTGCATAATAGACCAAAATTAAAAATCAATTGGGATATATTGATCAGAATTAGCATTGATATCACCAGTGTTTCATGATTATCAATAAACGTTCTCACTTTGATAGTAACCTTCTTGCTTCCATCTGAAAAGTTTTCACATTTGTCGCACAAGATTGGTTGCCACTTATGCTGAATAATGCGTTGTTTCATTCCCCCAAAAGAGGGGTTATTCCTTGAGAAATATAATTCTAAGTAGTAGAGAAAGAGCTTCTGGGCGTCCATTGACCATTAGATATCGTGACCGGAGTTGATCTTTGACCCTGCACATGCGCAATGGGTTGAGCATGCCAAGAGAAAGTAGGACGATTTACGGAAAACGAGAGGGGTGAGAGACATGGAGATTTCACCCATGCAATGATATAGCTGAAATATTGCTGAATGCGACGTTAAACCCTAATTCTCTCTCTCTCTCTCACCCATGCAATGAGACTCCTGGGACCCAGGCATGCGCCATAAGATAGTGTGGTAGGGGAGTAAGGGTGCACACGTTCAACCAAGCGGGGCTCCATCTTTGCGCGTATGGACAGAACTCTGAATGGTATAGGAAAAACCTGGATGCCCACTCGGAACAAGACGTGGGGGTGACTGAACTATCGTTTTCTACAGGGTCCTGACCACTGTAGGGTCAGTGATAGGCGAATGCGCACTTGGAGAGTAAGAGAGAAAGCGCATTTTCGGTGTGGATTGTGGGCCGTGTAGTCTAAACCTGTCGGGACGCGGTGAGGAGGGATAAAGTGGTGG
The DNA here is from genome assembly GCA_036873755.1 of Hanleya hanleyi. Taxonomy (NCBI): domain Eukaryota; kingdom Metazoa; phylum Mollusca; class Polyplacophora; order Lepidopleurida; family Hanleyidae; genus Hanleya; species Hanleya hanleyi. The sequence continues at coordinate 116,255 of JAVTVY010009057.1, forward strand.
ATATAGCAACTTGGATAGGTCAATTCCGGTAACTTGACTGGCGGGGGATTTCCCGGTAAAGTTTGAAACCGTTGGCTGATTTTGAAGCTCTCGGCGAGTAGACTACGGTTGAGATGGTTTGGACTGGAAGTGACGCCATTGTGTTCATGCGCAGTCCAGGAGTAATAGAAAACAGGAACTTTTAGATCGCTCTCTAGGGAACATCTTTGCTCTGAATGGATCTTGTCGGATGCCGTATTGAAGCGATCGTAGACTGCACTACGATTGGAGTGGCTTGGACAGCAAATGGTCTCATAGATTACTAGAACAGTTGGATGGCATTTGAATACGAACAAGAGCGAACATGGCCGAAGATTGACGCTACACAACGGTAGTTTCTTATAGTGCGGCTTCTGACTGGACAAGAGCGAACACCGGCGACAACAGCAAACAAGAATTGTAACACCCAACGCGGCTTGCCAAGGTTGGGTGTGAGGTGATGGAGGGATAATATAATGTGTAATACGCAATATTTTGGGCAACAACTGACTACTGACACGACCAATATTTCGGGGTGAAGTTATTGGTTGTAGACTGGCCTGGTGTGTTCACGGAGAGAAAACGTGCTGTTTTCAGTTCGAAATAGGCGATTTTGCACAAATCCACTACTTCAAGATGCTGTTATTCAAACACCCTAAGACCTAGAGAGGGGAACTTACTCAGACCATAAGACATGATATACTTCAATAGCTCTGAAAAGCGTACGGCTCATTTTGACTCGATATTTCGACTCCTTATTTTGCCATCCTCCGGCTAACTGAAACTTTCTTTCGTGGATGATATTTCATTTTGGCACTTCAAAGCGCACCTCATGGTGCCAAGGAGAGAGAAAGAGAGAATAAACTAAGTTTAATGTCGCGTTCGGCAATATTTCAGCTATATAGCGACGATTAAACAAAATTCTATGAATTCTAACAAAAGCAAGTCAACAACCCAGCAAACAATAAGTTATCAACACAACACACCAAAAGACATGCACATGCATTAAAACTCATGCCACAAACTGATTTCTCTCAAATAATCTAAGATACAGTCTTCTCTCACTCGACTAGAAAGATCATCTGAAATAACTGCTCGATAAAAGAATCTCTTAAAATCTTAAAATCTATACAGTCAATAAGAATATGTTCTACGTTGAGATCTCCATGGTGGCCAAAATCTCACTGAACCGCGCCAGGTCCATTTCGATATTTTGTGTATTCTTAGTTGAGCTAAGATAATTTCCTGAGTTCACAGAAAACGTTTGATTAGTCACCAATTTTACACAAAATCGGTGTTCCAAAACGGCGATTGAAATTTGACGATAAACACAATGTTCAGTGAAATACAACGTTCTGGTCTATACTCAAAACAGACTGCCACTGAGAACCATTTACCGAGATATACAAGTAAAAAATTGACATATTTCATATTCTGCATTGTTTTGTTAATACTTGTCATAGCACTGTACGACTATCACTGACTGATAGAACATAGCCAGATGTCCAGTTAACTCGAGGCGGGCCGACAGGCTAGTTAGAGCCGTGTGGATATACATCATGCACACTTTCAATCAATCGTCACAGTCAACCCTATTGGGGTTAGAAAAAGCGGTTTTTTATATTATAAATTTACCAATAAACTAACATCAGATATTAGAAAAATAGACTCGATCTAATATATGGAGATATTTTCATACTAAAAGGGTATCATCTAAAGGAGGAGTTTGGGTGTGGAGTGCACATGCGCAGTCTAGACAGTGATATTCATGCGTTTACACTACCCCATAAGGGCGGAGGGTCATATTGAAGCTCCTGGTGTGACGTCAAACTATCCTTATTTACAACCCACATTTCTTTTCCACATTCCGTCCTCCACAAATCCCCAGAGATTTACGCTTTGTATACTACTGACGCAGAGGGCGTGCAGGTCCTTTGTCGGCTTCACCAGAATAACTTTTCTTCCCATTCTTCAACGTGGAATGTACTAACGATATACGACATGCTTTCAAAAGTTGACAAAATATGCTTTAGGCTCAATTCTTTGAACGATAAATCTTGCATATTTTGTTAAATTTATACCTGGTACCAGAGACTGTGATTGTGCGGTCTCTGGTTTAAAATTTAATGCACTCGAAATTCTCTTATCGGGATATTTCAGGAATATCACTGTCTAGACAGTCTCTTGTAGGAGCTTCTGTATTCTGTTGTTCCACTTTATCATCGCTGATATAAAGATACAGATATCTGGGCATTGTTGGAAATTGGAGACTTTGCACATTCGGATTTAATTGCTTTTGGCCACCATAGATAAGCTTGCATAACTTGTTTCACCATGCCGATAAGCCGGGCCTTCATCTTAGCTTATCCGATAGATGAATGATATATTCCCGTTTATCTTTTAGATATCTTGGGAAGACGGTTGTATTAGGGATTAATGTCTGTAAAAGTCGCCGGTTGTCTGCAGGCCCGACCTATCTGTCAATCAGAATTCTAATCATATTACGCTTACCAGGCTAACATAATGATCAACCAATCACAACGTGCATATGTTTCGCCAAGACAAAAGTGCTACATGCGTTATAACCATGCATACGGTGTACAGCTAGAATCAGATCTTTAACTTTGCTTGTGGGAGAAGTACACGCAAGGAAAAATACTCGCGTTTCGACATGTTGGAGTGAGGAAACGGCATGCTGTTGGATTTTTTTCAGAAATAATCGAACGGAACTATCGTGCACCTATATGTATCTTGTGTGAATTTCAGCAAGGAGAATGTGTATTCAATTTCTTCGCTACCCAGAGTGTGGGGTACTCAGATATGGATAGTAAATTAAGGCCGCATGTGTGACAAATTTGAAACAGGACAGTATGAAGTACTTCTGTTTCATTTTTCTGTAAATTATATTACATTGAATTGTGTAATATTTCTACGTGTATTACCGGTGAATCACGTAGCTTATTTTATACGTTGTATAGGGAAGAGTTACGATGTCCTATATATTACATGGATTCCTCGTTTCCATCTTATGCTACAGGGCGCCTCCTGATTCCTGAAACGACGAAGTGGAAATCGCCAAGAAGTAGAACTTTCTAACCAATCCATTGTAGTTGGCATTGTATGAAATAAGCAAAGAAACCCCACACAGTTTTCCTTGCACTTGTCGTGTTATGCCACGTATTACACACTCATATTATCCACGAGAGCGTGTTGAATGATCAAAATAAAAATTATATACCCTACACACAATAAAACCATATCACATTTTCATATTTGCATTAATTTGCAAAATGAAACATTACTATTGACAACATTTAAAGGATATTAAACTGTTGGTAAATGAAAATATTTCCAATATATTTACAGCGCAGTCATTCCTTAACATTTGCATATATTTGCAGTATTTACCAAACTGGTTGCAAAAGTTCAGTTCTGCCATATATTTGCTGATCATATAAAACGGAATGGCATACCCGTATAACCATCAGTGAAAGGGATAAACTGAATATTTGCTCTCATCAAAATATGCATATATTTACCAGACGGTGAAATAACTTATAATGCTTCATTTGGTTTTCTTTACAGTCTGGATAAAATTAGATGAAATCTTAATATTTGCCGTGTATCAGAATTACCATTTCATGATGTCAAATCTTAATATTTGCCATATAAAAGAATTACCGTCTTATGACGTTTAAAAGCATAATGAACGAGTATGAGACGTACCTCTTGGGAGAAGCCGGTTGATGGAACTTCGACATTGCATTTCAGTGATAGGTTAAATTTAAATAAATATTCATATATACAAATACTTTGTCATACCCCTCGAATGTAGTCAAAGAGTTTTATTTGATTAAATTTAAGGCAGTCTTGCCACAATTGGTTATTTTACATTTCCTGCTGTATGGAATATAATTTGATACTAAATATTCCATACCTGTGACCATACTATTTTGGGTATATGAAATATAGGATGCCATATCTATAATATGTATCCCGTAAATGTATTTGTCATCTTGGCCTCTCCAAGCTGCAATGTACGGGTCATACGCTATGAAATACAAACATCCGCACTAGAGTGCATCTATGTAAAGAAGTGCAAACAGTGGCCTCTCCCATTAATAAGCAATACATATCCCCAGTACGTGAAATCCGCCTTTTTGTGTAGTGTTATACTAAGTCATACACCATCAAACGCCTCTATTCAAAGTTACTCAAATTGCGCGATAAATATCATAGGAAACATTCGTGTGAAATTTTTATTATTATTATTATTATTACTATCTTTTATTTAAGACACATTTGAAATTGATGATAAATGCCATACAAAATTTGTCTTTCGATAATTGACGTGGAAATACTTTTATGGACGACGGCTGAATATCGAATGTCAAAACACCCCATGACCGATTTTGGAGTAAGTAAGTGAGTGAGTGAATAGAATTTAACCTCGCTTTCAACATTATTTCAGTTATATCGCGATGAACCAACTAAGCTCCATCCAGCCAAATTGCGTTCCTGTTGCCTCAAACAAGAAATCTTTGAAGCAACATGGAACCAGACATCCTCCATCTACCATGTAAAACACTGAGGACAGCACACAAGACACAGATAGGACGCTTACATGGTGCAATAAAGACAAGTGATATTACAGTGCTAGACATCACATTATCAAGTTTCTGTTGCTTCTCAGCAAAATTCATTGAAGCAACAGAAATCCGTGCCCACCGGACATCCACCAACCACCCACTGGCTTTTGAATAAAATATTGGAAATAATTATAAATGACCCAGAAGTTCGCACCGCTGAACCTAATTATTTCAAGATTAAAGAATCGCCGTGTATCTCTTACCACTACACTAAATTAATAGCAAGTAATACACTTTCTTACTCTAAAGCCATCAACGAGTTTGAATGGAAATAATACACTACCAGGCAAGGTTGTCGATACTATCCATCACATCGTCAAAAATAACCTTTACCAAGTAAAACCAACATTAAGATACCCCACCGTGCAAGAATTCCTTGTTAATTCTAAATTAAATTCGATATTTTTTCCAACAGACAAGGCGCAAATAATATAACATTTATATGTAAATAGTACTATTACGATGTTCCTGTTAAGGAGTTGAGTATACCTATTTCACATACTTCTGTATCGAATTACACCGCCACTGGAATTACTTCGGCAGATATATTATAAATCACAGTTTCTCAAAGAAAGATGTATTTCTCCTCCTACCACCTATACCGATACACCAAAATTGTAATGGTCACTCAGAGGGCATAAAAAAAATACAAAGCTGGATTTATAGCTGGTTCCAGGAGATGTACAACTGAACTTCTGTCCACTTTGTAAACAAGACCCCTGGAAGCAGTTAAATCATTTTGGGAAATCATTGTGCTGCAATTTCAAGAAATGTCGAATGCATGTGGATACTTGGAAACTCAAAAAGTCTTACGGAAGAACTAGATAGCAAAGGACACATACCACATTTGCATGTATTTACTTAGGATTTCTCGCCTCTCTATACTATTGTTCCCCATCAAGAAAATATTGAACGCCTTAGTTCATTATTAATATCGGTGTTCAATAAAACTGATCAACAGTATGTTGAAGTCAGACGCTTTCTTTAGTTCTACTGCACGTACAGGATAACATTCTTGATAGACAGAATCGCTTATTCTGATTATTATGTGACTTTTGAGTGACCTAAACTGATTTTTGGTGTCTTTGGACACTAGTTACTTGTGGACACGTGACACGTGTGGTTGTCTCCACATGAACAGCAGCAATAAATGCGCTGCTGAGATACTGAGGCTATATGCTAGAATCCTCCGTATTTTGGAGTCTGGCAGTGAGGTCCCAGAGAAGTGTTCCTTCAGACTTATGGATGCTTTTAAATCGCCAGACTTTCCCCCCTTTTACATATCTCTCCAACTCGTCTACATAGTTGATACCTGCAATAGGTCATATATTGGGTATTTATACAATACTCTTCATTGGATTGACCCGATATGTTTAATCGTGTATTCACATCGATGAAGCTTGCAATATATGAAGTTAGTGACGCTGGAGACTAATTAAATAAATTTAATTAATTAAATTAATCTTGTTGCATGTATAGTTTACCCATCGAAATGGTTGCCATTCAATTTTCGTATTAGTTTTCCATCACCACTCAGTTGGAGACGCTCCTCTCGAACAACGAAGAAAAAGCTCACCTCAATGTGGCGGGTCTGTACGGCGAGGTTCTCACCATTACAAGCGTCTGGTCCGTCATTCATAATTCAGTCATCGTTCATTAAGGAATATCTGCGTCCATAATGCAAAAACCTATTTCATATTCCACATAATAGCACTAGCAGCAAATTCAAAAAAACCAATCACAGTGTACATAAACATATGCTAGTTTTCCTCCAAGAGAGAAGCGCTCAACAGTTTTCAATAATGCCGGCAAGACGTCATGATGTTCCAAAAATATCAAGGAATATCATATGGATTAAGAAAACGAATCAGCATTCGTTTTCTTAATCCATATGATATTCCTTGTAAAGTCGTCATCTAGAGAATTATGTATCTCAGTCATGTTTTGACTGTGTCTGTTCATATGAGCACCACGAGGATCTTGAAATTGATGGGTTCATACGACCCCTAGCCCCGGATTAAATGGAATTAGACGCAAGTTACGAAACGTCACGCCATAGATCTTGCACGTTACGCTCGCATTTTGCTATCAGCACACGATATATATCGTCAAATTTGAGAAACTTTGCGTGGAGGCGCTTGGTGGTATAGCTGTTTTATAAGTTTCTGTAATAATATTTTGTGACGTTGATTAAAAGCGTTACATTGAATACAGAATCTAGCAAAAGCTACTAGGCGAAATATGCATACGCCATATGCAGGTCCCTCTGGAATATTACTGTCCAGAAAGGGATAGTTACGATGTCGAAATTGTAATCGTCTATTTGGTCATAAAGTCGACGAGAAAGAAGGCCCGCTGCATTTTTATAGAGATATAGGTCCAAGTATGATGTGCCGGTAGGGGTATCCTTCACTGCGTCACTTAAATAGCGACTATCCACACCGAGAAGGTCGTCTATATAGCGTTTGGTGAATGAGACGGAACGGACTTTGAATTGATCATGACATTTTTTTGCGTGGAAATTCACTCAAGACTCACACTTTACTGGATGTTTTTCCTACAAACACACAGTCTCATTCCAACCATCACAAAGAAACACCAAGCTTTTTTGACATGTTGTAGATAAAACTAACATCTAGACCGTCACTTTTTGTTCATCCTTCGTCCATAAAATAATTTATGCGTTCATAATTCATATAACAGCATTAATTGCACCAAATTGAAAACAATCATACAATTGAAGCGCGAAGAGAAGATGCATTCTTCAGTGAGGTCATTTAGGGCTTGAACTTCGACACTTCTCGACAACTTGACCTTGGTTTGAGTAATGAAGTACATGGAATTTTTCTCTATGTTTCTTTGGAACATTTGGGATTGATTCTTAATAAGGTTCCGATTTTCATGAACCATTTTGGCAACTTCTTGCTATCCGGTGAATCCTTAGTGTCACAGGAAAGGGTTTCCAATATTTCGAATCATTTTAATGTGGAACACTATTTGAAATTCAGTTTCATCCACTCCGTATGTTTGTGGTTGATCCTGTATATACATGTATACTATCCAATTATCATTATGATGCGGTTCAGGAGCGGTCTGGTTCAGCACGTGTTTTTAACCAGGAGGAGGTTTCAGGACAAAGCTTAAGACATTTGAGTTGTGGTTAGGACCGATGTGTGTGCTCCAGAATAATGTTGTACAGCGCTGACCTTCGGTCACTGCGTATCTCAAAGTCCATAAATAGTTCAGGAAATATCTCTTTGACGAAAGTTGCAAACATTCGTCTCGGTTTGAAATTTCTGCAGTAGTGATCCTTTCATGAATGTACCGGTGTGGAAGCAATGGTGGTCCGCCAGATATGAGGGTCCGGGGACCATGGTATCTGGATCTGGGTGCCCGAAGGGCACCCAGATCCAGATACAAAAGTCCTCCCTCGGAAACAATTGCCCCCCTATCAGCAGAAACCATGGTCCTGATATCGTTGGTGTCCGGGTCACTGAAATCTAGACAGGAATGTCCCTTCTCATATATATAGGGCCCGGACCATGGCACCTGGCGGACTATGGGCGCTTCCACAGCTATGGAAGTCCTCAGAGTCCGGCATACCTCAGAGTCCGGTTGACCTATATATGAAACTAAAGGAATAGTAAAGGCTAGAAATTCTGAACAGAGGTTCGGCCAGCAAATCGGTGGTGCAGTGGATAAAGGCATGGACGGTGGACAGTACAGCAGAAGGTAAGATTGTGGGTTCGATCCTACTCGGGGTCAGTGAAAAATGTTTGATTTTCTGGATTTCTCATGTACAGCTTTTGTACGTCTTGTAAAGTTATACCGTCACATCTTTGTTAAATATATATATTTTTTTTAGGAATACTAATTTTATGTATTTAAGTCAATGTACATCCTTGCGGTGGCCCATATACGACATGCTATTAATTTTAGTTTGGTATATATTTTTTTCAGTTTAGTTTTCACCCGAGTGAAAACCTTTTTCAATCCTAAGTTTCCACCCAAGTGCAAACGTTTTCACCGGGATGATTGTTTGAACGAGACACTATTCTTTTTTGGTAAAACCCATACATAGAAACGCGAAAAGTGAGTCCTTGTGACCCGCAATTAATATATTTTGTAGACTTCATTTATGGCTAATTGTATGTATACATTACCGGAAGTTCAACCTAAGGCGCTTGCAAAGTAATGGTGTATTCATGACGTACACCGGGTATATTTGTTACCTATTCAATCCAAGCTTGGATAACGATGGTCCATAAAGGGCATTAAAGAATTAGGGTGACTTATAGGGGACATCGATTTTTTTTACCTTGTTTTTATTACATTTTCTGCCTTTCTTGGGGATGTTCTTGATTGTCGTCTATTTTCTATAAACAGATTTGAGTTTATCACATGTTTTGTTCACATTTTTGTCATTTCTAGTAACGTCGTCATAAATGACCATCGAGTAAAACTTTAAACCGCGAAGTAACTTTTAACCCTATACCAACCCTGTTGGTTTCTTGCTCGTATCTCCGGAACGACAAAAAATTGGAGAGCTGAAACTCCGCGACTTTTTAGATTATTTTGAGCCAATTTGCATGACCCCCCGAGCAGAGGGTCATGGGTAAATTAAAAATGGCGGCCATGTGAGGGTACCAGAAAAGTGATGTTTCCGTCATATTTCTTCAAAATTGTTGCTTTTCTGTACGGAAAACTGGGTAAAACTTAGTTTAGTTCATATCAGATTATTATTTACTAATTTATTATGCATTTTTTGCGGAGAAAAAAACAAAAATAAAAAATTCGAAGATTTTGACCGAAAAATCGTCCAAAAATGCTCTGTTGAAAATGACGTCACAGTGACGTCATAATGGCGGCCTTCTTGGATTATTTTACATTTGAGCTTGACCCAGAGATATAGTGTGGTAAGTTTCAACCCTCTAGCCTTAGCGATAGCGAAAATATATAGGGGGTGGAACTTTCAGCCGCCCCAGGCTGCGGTACACCCCAAATCGTCCAGGCCAGATAGGGTTAAACCGCGGAGTAACATTTACCCTGCGGTTGCTAGCTTTACTTCGCGGTTCAAAGGTTCCGCCGTTAATCAAAAGAAATTCTGTGTTAACCTTATCTGGCCTGGGATGTTTAGGACCTGTCCAGGCCTAAGGGGGGGGGGGCGAATTCGGCCCCCTCCCCCCACCCTCACTAACTACTAACTATTGTTCTTATCCCTTGAAGTAAAGGGTCTGAAACTTACCACACTATACCTTTGCGTCAACCTGTACAAGAAACTGTAAAAAAAATCCAAGATGGCCGCTTTGATGACGTCACAGTGACGTCATTTTGCAAAAATACCTTTCTTGGTCGAATTTTTAATCAAATTTTGCGAAAATTGTATTCATGTAATTTTTCCAAAAAAATGCATGAAAAATTACCCGTGAATTTACCCGTGATCCTCTGCTCGAGATGTTACGCAAATAGGCCCAAAATGACCCCAATACACGCTTAAAGCTAAAGTGTTGAAACTTACTCGTAAAGTGATGAAATAACCCTTTCAGTGTGTCCACAGGGGCTGCACTTTAAGTGTCCCTGTGGACACACTTAGAGGGTTATTTCAACACTTTACGAAAAAAGTTTCAACACTTTAGTTTTAAGCGTGTATGATAAACTACAAATTCACGGAGTGTCAGCTCTCATTCTTTTGTCGTTCCGGAGATTGCACAGAAAGTTTGGTGGTGGTGAATGTCCCTATCCCAGGCCTTGTAGGGTTAAAGAAGGAATTGTTTGCATAAAATAGTCCAAAATATATAGAAAAGCCCGAAAAACTCGGAAAAAGTCGATATCCCCCATAGGCCAACGCATAGAATACATACCCGGTGTGTTCTACATACATGTTTTTTCTTAATCCAGAATATGTCATGAATAAACAATTAATTTGCGAGTGCCTTAGGGTCTTTGGCGATATTTGTGACTGATTACATCTTTAAACGGACTTACTTTCTCACAAATCGCGGTTATTCTTTGTTCCTCAGAATATTTGATTCCACACAGTCCTCGTAGAACAATTTGGTTCTTTTTGTATTGTTACTTGGTATTTTGTTATGAGAATTTGGATCTGTATTTTGGTTCCACCTGCTGCGAAAATAGACAACAAAATTTCCTGGAGTGCGGAGAGCACAAGCGCCAAACTGGTTTAACGAAGAGCCAAATTCTGTTGAATTTATCTGAAGAACTAAGAAGTACCAAGATTCCATAGTATTGTGTATTAAAACAACGGATACAAATTCTGTCTGTGTGTTGTATTCTTCACTGTAGTGAACAAGCTCTCACGAGACAAGCAAAGAATCGCGAAAGCACGAGGGGAAGCCCTTAGGTGTGATGCAGTCCTACCCGGCTATTTCTTAGCATAACTTTCAAGATTTTTTGTTAACATTATCTTGTTTTTTTCATTTCATTTTCGTCCTCACTGATCTCCTGAGTAGGAGGAAGAGACGGAAAGAGGGGGGACTTAGGGCGTTATTCACCTACCTTCAACCGGTGACGTCAACAGGTCACTTTCGGTTGACCGTTGTGAGGTCACTCCCGGTTTCGGTCACGTGATCGGAAGTGACCATGCGCACAATAGCGGACATCATGCGCAGGGTTAAAGGTCACTTTATAACACATGAACGGAAGCGGAAGTGACTTCACAAAGGTCAGACGGAAATGAACTGTTGGCGCCACCTGTCGGAAGTAGGTCAATAACGCCGTAACTTCCCTTTCTATACTACTCTCTGGTATACATGTTCACGTGTAAATTGGATGGAAAATCGGAAGTAGTAATCGAGGCGGACACTGGGCTCCGAGTTAGGACTTTCGTCTCCCAGAAGCCAGTGTCCCAGGACATCCAAATCCAGACCTGAATGCCCGACGGACAATTAAATCCAGATCTTAGTGTCTTGGGACACTTACATCTAGACGCGAGTGCCCCCCGGACTCTGGATGCAGCGGGCCACCGTTTCCGTCACACCGGCACTGGTGTCTGACTTCAAGACATATTTCCACCAACGAGAATGAAATAAGGACTACTCGATACACTGGAGAAGTTCTGTGTCACTTTTGCTCGGGGCATACAAGGCAATGCGGATGTCAAAACGTATATAATGAGACCATGTGCATACAGTGAGAGGCCACATTTTACAATTCCACTAAAGATGTTAAGAGGCACAGGCACTATGATTACTGGAAAAAAGGTGAGCCTTGTCCAACCTATCATCTGGAAAGCCAATTCACGACAGTTTTGATTCGCAAACCTCTCTGGGTGGTGTCGCATGGCCGGTGTGGAGGATAAGAATGTCCGGTGGCTACGAGTGTCCGGCCCCTGTCTTCTAACCCAGCTTCTCCACATTGGAGACAAGTGTCCGTCCTTGGTTGGGATAGAAATGATATTGTAAAGACCGAGCCAACAATGTATTTATCAAACACAAAACAAATCTTTATATACAAAGATACCCCGGGTATAAATGGTCCTTAAAAAATGGTTTTGATCACATTTACTTGTATTCAGTAGCACAGAATAAATCTAAGCTTCTTGCTTGACAGTTCAAGTCAAGATAGTATAAACAGTTCCCAGTTCCCAGTTCCCAATGGAATATTGAACTGATGACACCTCTGCGTGTCAATAAATTATAGCACTTTTGCAAATAATGTTCAGCATTACGAATTCAGTCCATTTTGTTACCAATTTCCAGCACGATTTGATAAGTACGATTTGATGAGCACGTTACGATAATCGTATTCATCGAACAGTTCAGTAAATCACCAGGAACCAATCATGTAGTACCAGTTGACAGCAGTTCGTAAGGCCACGGTCGAATAGATCAATGCATTCAGCAATTCGTCAATAAGTAGAATCGATGCATTGTAGCTCATGTTATGGTCCGATGACAGATCAATTCGTCGTATGGTGGATCACATAGATGAGTTCATCGTACGGTACAGTAGTAGAATTGGTGTAGATCAGCCCAACGTATATGACATAGAATAGTTCATTCCATCAAGTAACACTGCAATATATTAAATAAACATTTCAACTAGTAATTCATTTAGACCTGCATTCAATTATTTATCTGCGAGTATAAATTATTGATGCATACACAGTTTCAGAATTACCTGAACGGCCAATTAAACCCACATACTGGATTTACCTATTTATGTTCAGTTCAGACCGCAAAATGCAGACTTTCTTCAAGTATAATATATAGCATATTTTAGGAAATCTGGTATATTTCTACTTCAAGATAACATACCTCCAGCATCCAATAGTAAATTTCTTCAAATCTATTGGCACAATCGTGCACAAATAAATTTCCAATACACAGCACAGTACTTCCATGTAGAACTCCCTACATATAGACGTATCTCACGTCTTACAGGACCCCGTCCTGACCAGCTGAATTTCTCAGAATGAACTTTCTCGCTCATTGCTGGTTCTAGGTATACTGATTGTAAATTATATAATCAGCCTGTCTAAACCGGATTTGGTCGACTACTCACCTCACATCGCTTTAAATGAAGGTCTATAATTACATGTAAACACTAATCGACAGTACACCGTCTCTAGCGAGCTCTACGATGAATAGCGAACAAATAACTTATGTTATACAAATGCTGTCTTACATACAACAGATATGAAAAGGGACACTAATCATCAGGACATTTTTATCCATCACACCGGTCCTCAATGTACGCGAGTCTTCTTGACCAGCGCCTATTTACTCAGTGAAAAAGGGCAGCAGGACTTCCCGTGAGGACAGCAAGACCTCCTCTTAAGGCCAACGGCACCACCGTCACCTATTTTCCTTTTTGTTCTATCACCATTACTGAGAACTAGCATTATGATTTGAGGGTGACAATGCTCATTGGCAAGCTATTCATACATGTTGGCATGCCTGTATTTGGTGTATTCCAGTGTAATATTCATAGAACCAGCTTGTCGTTGAAATCGCGTGACCGAATCAGTCATACAAATGATGCAAACACCAGATCCTCAATCTGCAGTTTTATATGCCAGTACTGGAGCTTTGGGTTTCAATTACGCTGTTGGCGACTCGGCTGGGAGGATAGACAACTCGAGAATCATCCTCATCCCCATTCAATGCTTCAAATTGTGACAGTTGTTTATTGCATTTCCGGAATCACTGGTAAATATGAATCTGGTAATGGAGCATAAGATTCTTCAACGATGAAGCGATGGTAGCATAGTCAACTATCATGCATGGCAATATCAATTCATCGCCTTAACATAGAAATATAGGCCTAACCTATCACAGATCGCAAGTAATTGCTGAACCCTATAGCTTCGAGGAAAATCTCGGCAACATAACCTGGTCAATTCGATACATGTATATGTGATACGGTATTTCTATTCTATTCTCGCCGGATCGAGCTACAACGCATATAAGGGAAGCGGGAAGAGGTGCCGACATACTGACAGAGCCACATGACTTTACAGTATATTCTTCTGGTTAACCTATTCTAAAACACATAGCGAGAATATAACGATGTGTGATATGTGTTGTATCTCAGGTACGCTTTTATTGTACCTGTTCATGTGGCAACTTGGATGACATGACCACACGGCCCTTAGCACCGGCATAAGCGTTATTAGATACAAATCTAGAGAGCTATGATGGAAATGCTCTGACAACTCGTATATTGGTAATTGGTGAGCTGTGTCGCTGTGACAACTCGTACACTGGGGATTGGTGAGCTGTATCGTCGTCAGATGAAAATGACGGCATTTAACACAAAACACTAGTCTGTAAGGCCCGATGTCGACCCAACATCAACTTCCCACAATGCCAACATATATCAAAGAACAAAAGTTCTGTACAGGGGGCGGGCCTCGGGGACGAAACGTCCACCAGCAGAATCTCGCCATATACAGGTAAAACTTACAACGCATATAAGGAAGTGGGAAGAGGTGCCGACATACTGACAAAGCCACATGACTTCACAGCATAGTCTTCTGGATAACATATTCTAAAGCACATACCAAGAATCTAACGATTCGTGATATGTGTTGTATCTCAGGTACGCTTTTATTGTACCTGTTCATGTGGCAACTTGGATAACATGACCACACGGCCCTTAGCACCGGCATAAGCGTTATTAGATACAAATCTAGAGAGCTATGATGGAAATCCCAGAAAAACTACTGTTTTACGATCACTTTCTAAATGACAAAAAATATCTTCCAATGTATTTCTATTGTAACTATAGTGGGAGGATGTTGCAAAAGAAATATATCAATATATTTGATGCACGTTTATTTTATACTATTTCTGGGGAACTTTATACCATGAGCTTTCCAAGAATTTTCAGGTGAAACTCTGTGACTGGTGGCTTATCCTATTGAGAAAATTCTGGAAATGCTTGTATATTACTATAGGTGCAAACTATTACAGAAAATCTTAGCCGTGGCTCACGACGGTCTCTCAAAAACTCCTTCATAATAATCTGTTCTTGAGAGGCAATGTTAAGGCATAGAGCTTGACCCAGACATATTTTGTGGTAAGTTTCAGCCATTTAGCTCCAGGTAAAGAGAGAATATTTGGAGAACATCGCCTACCAAGACCAGGCAGCGCTGAGCCTAATATCGCCAAGGTGGAATTGACTGATATTAATCATGTCACTTCCACTAGCTATATCTTGATGTATTTCAGTGTCGACTGGGCATTGTTTCACGCAGTAGATATCCATTAGTTAGTTCCCTAGACTGAGGCAATGTGTAAACCAGTCTCATATCAGACCTCCATTTCAGGCTTCAATGTTCGCTGATGACGACAAACTTGATATCCAAGATGGTGTCCTAATGTGCATGTGTTATCTAATCATTCGAAACAGACTAACTCGCCAAAGTCCACTGTACCGCGATTTGTCGAAGGTTAAGCTAGGGCCAGCCTCGTTTGCGAACGAGGTTGTCTACGAGGTTAAACAACAGATTGTTGATGTTTGTAGAGGTCTGGAAGAATCCCCCCACCCCCGAGGGAGTGCGTATAGTATATCCTATCGAGAGACCCGCCGTTTAGGTCCGTTCCATTTTTTCTCTGTTCTTCAGGAGAAGCTTCTCCAAGTAAGTTTGGATAGGAAACTTATTACCAAAGGTGAATGACAGCCAGTTTGGTGTCCATTTTCAGGAGCCAGCGTATTCTATCAGTTGCAGCTGGTGTGGCTGCAAAATTAACTGTAGATGGAGCGCTGGGATTTCTTTCTCAAATATATTTTATATTTTATATTTAGGTATCAACTACGCGAATGAGTGTCTAATGACAAAAATCATTTAAGTCACTCAAAATTAGATTTTTTTCTTTCGATTCACCTAAGTCACATAACCGTCAAAATAAGCGATACTCGGCAGCCAATTTGAAAAAATAATCCTTTAAGTCGTTTAAGTTAACCTCCTATGTGTTTTAGAAGTGCCGATTTGCGACTTCGATGAATTCTGGTGGCGGCCATTTTGAAATCCAAGATGGCGATCAACTACGGACTTTCGAGCCAGACTCCCCCTCTAAAAATGAACCAGATATGTTTCTCTGTCACTATGCAAAGTTTCATGCTTTTATCACATGCTTTTTTTCAAACATACAATAAAAACGTCGGTCGAAATTGTACTGTTGTTTTACTTGAACCCATATGTGTCCTTTCCATTTACGTCTCAAGCTCTAGTTTAAAATGCAGGGGACTTAAAATATATTGCAAATAATTACCCTACGGTTTTTGGTTGGTTTTTAGGTTGAAAATATCGCTAGGCACCGTCGCTGCTTTGTATGAAAGACAAGTATGTTGACTGAAATTATAATCAACATAATCCAAATTTATGAAAGCCGTGTGACAGAAGTTTGTGGGTAAAATATTAACGGAATAAACTGATTTGAAGAGAAAACTTGGGGAAAAAGCTATTTACCAAACAACTTTGCACGATTTTGGCCCATCCCCTCTGGAAATTTTCGTCACTCGGAGTTGAAAAGCTCTGTCATTTCCATGACAACAGCAACAACAAACTTTCTCCTTTCAGCCAACAGTGAATCACGCCGATTGAAAACTGGAAGTTGCAATCCGTCATCAATCTATTGGAGCTAGATAAATAGTTGTTTTATTTATAATGGCCGGATGCCTTCAAACTGCTGTGTCCCAAGCTGTTTTACCGACATCAAGAATTATGCATTGCTTCAATTTCATTTATTTTCAAAAGACAAGAAGAAGTGGAGGATATGGGATCGGCTTGTTAGAAATAGAAATCTTCCGGTGTCACCGCGAGTGTGCTCGCTTCGTTTCAGGGAAGGACAAAAAACGATACGATAACAACATTCCCACAATCGTCCCATGGTCGAGCGACTGGCCCAAAACACAGGCCCTCAAGAGTTTGGGGGGGGGGGGATGTGGGCGGTGGTATTAGGATGAAGTGTAAAAATATGGGGTCTCTATAAATAACCCCATGCTTTATATAAAAATTCACCAAGGTGTGAAACGCACTTTGGGTGAAACGAGAAATAAATGGTTTACCTCCAAACAAAATACATCAGCATATTCTACAAATATCACTGCCGTCGTCAAATTAGCAAATTTGTGCAATTTTATACCTTTGCCGGGTGATTCAAAATCCAACGTCACTGTCCGTTCATCTCGGCTCACCGAGATCATGGCGGGCTTCTTTCTCAATTCTGATTGGTCAGTCGCGAATGTCGCGACACGCCTCCGGCAAACCTTATATGGAATGCCCATTCAACTATGGCAGA
This sequence comes from Hanleya hanleyi, assembly GCA_036873755.1. NCBI lineage: Eukaryota > Metazoa > Mollusca > Polyplacophora > Lepidopleurida > Hanleyidae > Hanleya > Hanleya hanleyi. The sequence goes on from JAVTVY010009057.1 coordinate 133,689, forward strand.
CTCGTCAGAGAGGTCCCACACACTGATCAGCTGGCGAAGCGAGAATTTGGACGCATTTTCTGTCGAATTTAGGGTTGAAACCGAATGTATAAGTCGTCGAACCCATCATGAATGATCTACAAGCCGAAGCATTGCAGCTTGCAAGCGCTGGCCACATTCTATGTTTAACGGGACAGGCAGGAACGGGGAAAATCTACACCGTACAGAGGATGAATAAGGCACTGAATGCACAAGACAAGGCAAGTGCACGTCCATTACTTGTACGACGGGCATGACGTGCATGCAGTATTACGGCCTGGGTCACGGTGAGTATACAGGAATCTATCATTTGCATAAAACATCTAAGAGGGGAACGAAACTTAGGGTGTCTGCAAATATAATCAGGAAAACAGCGATGAAGATATGCCCAGGTTAGTGGGTTGTTGTTGGTATGGGCTGTCCTGTTCGTTCCGTCCTGCCCCCCCCCCCCCACAAAAAAAACACACACACAGGCAGTCCCCCGATTGATTATTGACGAAAAGTGTGGAGATATAAAAATGGGGTGGTGGTTAATAAGACTGGATGCATGAATATTAAAAAAACAAAACCAAAAAACAGTGATATTTACTTATGTAACAGGTTGGGGAAAATACCTTTATCAAGGTATTATACCTCGATCAAGGTAAGGGCTATACTCGACCGAGGTATACGCTTATGCCAATTTTATATTTTATATATTTATTGAAACCGTACCCCAGAAGGCATGGATATGTTAACAAAACTGATGGCTTAATCCTTTGGTTAATTTCACAGCAACTCATTGCTTTGTTTAATGCGACTATTCATTTGAATCAACCATTTTAATATTTCAAGAATGAAAAATGTCTCAAAATGCCATATTTGAGAAAAAATACAGCATAAACAAAATCTGCATGTATGGTAGCATGCTTCTATCCCAAGATTATATCCAAGACTGTTGAATAAATTGGATCAAATTGTGAGGTGCTGAGGGAACTTTAGAGTCATATGATTGCTTATTAGTCGCCGGACGTCGTAAATTTTTCCCACCTCTTGCATATCGTTTCAGTTCATCTGCACATGTCAGTCTGTCAGTGAAACTTGATTTATTGATTAAGCATTGCCTCTTGCATCCTGATTAAAGTATGCCATCGCATGCCATATTTTTATTCACAGAATAAATTTAACGAATATGTTATTTGAAGTCCTGTTTCATTTTTGTAATATTTACATGTAAGTGGTTAATTTGATTGATTAGTCGCATAAAACGAAGTAATATGTTGAGCACTGTGAAAATCATGATCCATGCCCTGCGAGGTTTGTGTCACTGGATATCCACATTTTCCATAAATATAAAAAATGAAGTTGACCTACCACAGGTCAAGGTATAATACCTCCATGTATTTTCCCAAACCTGATATACTAGTAAATAGTGGAAACATCGGTGATCAATATACCCCAGCGATCCCGGTCGGGAGATATGGAATTGTTGTTTGTGTGTATGTATGTCCGTCACATATTCCGGTTAATACAATAACTTGACAAATATTGATTCAATTCATCCCAAATTACAACTGAAGGTATAATTGGGAGATAGCTTTCGGCCTATTGATGTTGAGGTCACTAGGTCAATGTAAACAAAATCTGCAAAAAAGAAGGAAATCTCCAGTTCCAGTGTATGAATTGGTACCAAACATTGCGTACATGGTGGCGATGAGGCAAACAAGAACCTCATTTTATACATCAAAGCTCAACCTCACTCAAATCAACGAACATGTGAAAAATGGAAAACATTCTGTTCCAGAATTGGTTCAAAACTTGATGCCTAGCTTATCTTGAGGTCAAAAGGTCAGAGAATGTGGAAAAAAGTGGAAAAATTATTAACTCCATCTCAGTGATGTGTATTATGATTAGATTTCATGTATACCTCAAACTTATTGCAAGTACTTGATTTTGAGTAATTATTACCTTTCGTCCAAATTCAGCCGAAGAGTTATTGTCATCAGCTTCATCTGTCCGTCCGTCCATAGTCAGAGTGGACACGATATCTCTTAAAGGCTCCCCAAATTCATACAACAGTTTCACTTGGTGATGTGGCAGAAGCTTATGAAAATGACCGACTTTGACCTTAAAGGTCGCGTTCTGTTTTTTGCAATATTTTTTTTTATAAATTTATATTAAGGTATCAAAATTCGCATTGCAAATGTAACTGATTGATGAACTTGAAGCCTACCCAAGCTGACTGATGTTGACATATTTTTACAAACTCATTCACTGTTTATGATGATAGATCTTTGAAAAATTATAGCTCAACTTTCCAATTTTTTTTATGCATCTGGTGATGATCCAGAAGTAAGTTGGAAATGAATGACCGTGACCCATATTCCAAGGTCACGTTCTATTGATTTATTTCCACATAATAAGTACTGGTATTTTCTTGTTTTCTCTCATCTGACCGGGGTAAATCTGGCACGGGATATCTGAGCTCACAGCTCTTGTTATAAGTAAAACAGGTTAGGAACAGAAGCTCAAGTGGCACATTTAGTATTTAGTCAATACATGTAACCTTATGGTGGATATCTGTTATGTGAGTTTATTATTTCCCCATGAAGCCACGGTTCGTGCCTGGAATTGATGTACATGTATACCATCTTTGTTGCAGAGCATTTTTATTCACTGAGTAAATTTATCAAGTATGGGCTAAGTGAAATTTTGAATCATATTCAGTAATTAAGTGCTAATTTGAATCGACAATTTACTGGGGTGTATTTGAATTTTGTATAAACAACATGTATATGCTATAATATAGACAAAGGCGGGACTATTTTTTTTATCTGGAAGGCTTCACGGTCTATATATTCAGCCATGTCAACTGCTGAGCACACACCATACATTCATTTACCAATCATAATCGAAAGTTCATTTGTTCTGGGATTACAAATAATTTTATTGCCAAAGAGTCCATCTTTGCTCTAGCTTAATAGCATGCTTAACCAGTTTTACCCACTTAGCCCACATATGGTATGAGCTAAGTACTGTATTCTCCCCAGTCTGTACAATGTCTCTTTCACAGTACTGATAGTCTGATCAGGTACATTTCTGAATTATATTATATGCTAATCACATGCAGGTAATTGGGCTAATTTATCTTGACATTTGTTGTGGCATAGAATGCAAATGTACCATGTCATGCCAAATGGTCAAAATATTCCTACAGGTTATTAGATAGCTAGGTAAGGTAAAATAAAAATGATGCGAGAAGGGCTCAGTGCATATTCCGCTTATTTATTTCACAACTGTACTGATATATTCCAGAGAGAAGAGACGCAACCCTTCATTCCCGGTCTGGAATGCACGATGGCAGATACCTGACAAGTCAGCTCATACATGTACATCTGAAGAGCAATGAAAAGTCTACAACGTGAATTTCTAAAAAAGAAGAAGGATGAAACCCTGGTCTCAGAACAGATGAGACTGACGTTCAATGACAGACAGTAGGTCCTGCAAGACAACACTGTGGCAGTGTCTGTTAAACTCTATCCATTCTTGCAAGTCGAAGACCAGGTAGTTATGCAAACTCTTTAATCATCGCATTACGGTGAAGATGAAGTGCCACTGCCTGACATACCCACTTGCTGTTGATTCCTTAGTACTGCATGAAAATATAAAGATTATCTAATAATTTAAGCTATTCGTGGTTTAAAAAAAACTTTTTGGTCAGATAACATAATACTAATTGGATTTGTTTTCTTCCGTTTCCAGTTCTTAAGAGACTTTGACACACTTGTGGGGAAGGACATTGATAAAGAGTTCGTTGGAAGCATGAAGAAATACACGTCAGCATTGTTCAACTTATTGGCATCAAAACAAAAACAGGAGCAGTTAAAGACGCTGAAGGAAAATCCGTCATTGGAAGAAGATGATAACAAGTGCGAGTATTTTGCAAACCTGCAGAAATGCAATAATCTATTGATCGGCATGATTTTCACTTGGAGGGGCAGGATATAATGCAGAGTAAGTTTGACATGGATTATTTGGAAGGTATATAGCTTTTGAATCGACCAACCAGTTCGTACATGTTGGAATATTGGACATGCAATTCTTTGCCAAATAAAACACCACTTTCCTACTCATTTTTCCCCCTGAATGGATTGTTTATTGTAATTTAAGTCAAAGGGAGATAATTCGCTGAAACTGCCTTCTTTCAACCATTGAAAGCAAAACAAATGAGGGCGGGGAGGCTGGATGGAGCTGTCAAGCTGTATTTTTCATCATTTAATTTAATATGGATTATTTTTCTCATACAGATCAACTGGCCATTGCTGTGGTGCCAGTCATTGTGGACCATTTCAAGGAAGATCTAACCATGCTGATCCAAAAAGAAGTAAGTGAATAATTTTTCACGGGTGTAATCAATATAGTTCCTGATGCTAATCACATAGATCTAACATACAACGTCTTGGTGAGTATACAAGTAAAAACTCTATGGCGTTGAAGGTGGAAACTTCATTTGTTCTCTTTTCCCCTATATTACATGTAGGTGAGAACATTACATCGCATTACATTACAGAGGGACAGAGGGTACAATAAAAGCGTACCTGAGATACAACACATATCACGAATCGTTAGATTCTTGGTATGTGCTTTAGAATAGGTTAACCAGAAGACTATACTGTGAAGTCATGTGGCTCTGTCAGTATGTCGGTACCTCTTCCCACTTCCCTTATATGCGTTGTAATGTATGTAAATATATAACTTAGTAATGAGCGATGCTGGTTCGAATTGGAATCTGGCCTAGTTTGATATTTTTTAAGCCTGTCTAGCGTACAAACTGACACCTACCTGTACACACGATATGATTTATTACTACATCTGCAGGCAGACTAAAAGATTTTTGGACATTCAACGTATAATTTAGAAGACTCAATGGTCATGATGGCAAAAGATTATGATGGAAGAATACTATCAATCCCATATGCTTATATATCTTTCATGTTACTTTCAAGTAACTCCTGCTGTTATGACACCAATTATTGTCTACCAGGGTTCCAATATGGAGACCGCGGATGCCATCTCTGTCTATGTGGAGAAGCAGAAGCTTTTGGATACGACGGATCTCCTGCTGGGTTTGGAGTGCCTGCTCGCCGCATATTGGTTCTTCAATATACGCTATAACGAGAAAGTTTACAACTCCTTGACATTACTCGAACTGCTTTTTCTGAAGTTGTCCTACACAAGGCCAATACCTACCGTTATCAGGACGGTGACAAAGTTACAGAAGCAGTACTTTTCACTTACAGAAAAACTTTTTTGAACCATGACGCTGCATCATAATAATAATAATAATAATAATGAACTGGCCCGTTCAGCCAAAAAGGCCGATCTTCCACAGGGTCGACAGAAAAATACACATATATACAAAGAAATACACAAAGATGGTATACAACAAACACATATAAAAGTATATCAACACGAATACATCGTTGATATTAATAACTAGTGACTGTATATATTAAATATTTGATATACGATATTGATAATAATTCCTATTAAAACTTCAGTGAAGGCAAAGTTTTCAGTGATAACGGAAGGTCGTTCCACAGTTTTGCTCCGGAATAGGACAAGCTTTTTCGGAAAAACTCGGTTCTAATTTTTGGAAGATAAACGTGATGATTCGTTGATGAACGTAATGTTCTTAACGAAGAATATGTAGTTTGTGTAAAAAGGTCACTTAAGTAACTCGGACATAAACTGTTAAAAATCTTGTACATTTGGACACCTTTGTGGTATAAAAGTCGATCCTTAAGTGGAAGCCATCTCAGTGAGGTAAAAATAGGTTGAGTGTGATCATATCGATCAGCACCGTGAACCAGACGCTCTGCTTGTTTTTGTAATTTAAAAAGATTTTCCTGGCTGTATTGGTTAGAATGGTACGGTCACAATTTCCCCAAACAATAGAACAATAATCCATTGTGGGTAAAATATAGTTTGTATAAAATGCTTTACGGGCACACAATGGCAATAACTGTCGTATACGCCTAAACATTGCCAATTTTTGGGAGAGTTTGCCACAAATATATTCAACGTGAGTTCCCCATGATAAATTGCAGTTCAGGAAAACACCTAAAAGCTTTTCGTTTTCAGTTTTGGATAAAGTTTGATTATTAAGGATCAAGTCCATATTTGGTTTGGTCAAATGTGCTCTTTTTTGATGGGACGTTATAACCATGACCTTGGTTTTTGCAGCATTTACTAACATGCGTTTTTCCCTACACCAAACGGACAGATTTACCATATCAGCAGATAAATTGTTTTCACGTTCCTCGACGCTATTTCCGGCAGTGTAGAGCGTAGAATCGTCTGCATACATGTCAATGTTATTTTGTAAATATAAAGGCAAATCGTTAACGAAGATAAGAAAGAACAAGGGTCCTAATATGGACCCTTGAGGTACCCCACAGGTAACATATCTTACATTGCTGGTTTTTCCACAAACATTTACAATTTTTTTACGATTCAACAGATACGACTCAAAAAAGTTTAGAGTCTGTGTTGAACAACCATAGTAACCAAGTTTCTGAAGAAGTATTCTATGACTGACAAGGTAAAAAGCGTTGCGCAAGTCTATAAAGACTGCACCGACTAATTTGACCTTGTCAACCATAGAGCGCCAATGATCCAAAAGTTTCAACAGAGCACTCTGGCAGGAATGACCAGGCCGAAAGCCCGACTGGCCAGCGAACAACAAATCAAATTTTGACAAATAAGAATAAAAATGTTTGTGGATGTGTCTCTCCGAAATCTTGGATACAATCGGCAAGACGAATATCGGTGTATAGTTTTCAACCTTGGATTTAGGAGCTACTTTCGCTATCTTCCATATCGACGGAAATACACCTCTAACCAAACAAACGTTTATTATTTTGGTAAGTGAAGAAGCTATTTCGTCTGCAGCGATTTTCAAGAATTTTGGATTCAATCCATCAATTCCAGAAGCTTTAGTAACATCAATATAAAGTAGTGATTTTTCTACATAATTTACATCTATTGGGGGAATTGAGCACTGTACACTATCTGGAACGCGGTCCTGAACATGCTGCTTTAATTTATCATATTAGTGTAAATTTGGGTACGGAGTCATCAGCCACTAAATTTGCAGCTACTTCCGTAAAAAAGGTGTTAAATTTCTCAGCTACGTCCTCCAGTTCAGTAAACATCTCACCATTCTCTTCTAAGTACACAGATGTGGGTAAACTTTTTGATGGCACGGTTTCTGTGAGATAAGTCCAAAATTTATTTGTTTTACTATTTTGGTCAATTAAATTAACGTAGGAGTCCCTTTTTGCTTTTCGTTGAAGGAAGCGTGCCCGATTTCTTAGTCCTTTGTACGTAGAATTGTCTTGACTTTGATCACATTGGTCACGCAGTCTTATGGTGTTATCGATTTCCTCCGACCACCAGTCGGCTCGCTTGAGGTGTTTCACTCACTTTTCTCTGATTGGAGTGTGATCGTTTAATACCTGTTCGAAAAGATCGATCCATCCAGCCAACATGTCGTCAGGGTCATCAAAGCAGTCTAACACTGACCATGGCACAGTACCAAGATCCTCTTCGAATTTCAGTTCATCGAATTGTTTTGTGCACCTTATTTTGACTGACTCATTTGTGACACTACCATTTCGCGGTATATGTTTATAATTCGCAAATACGAGTTTGTGATCACTAATGTTATAGTCCGATACTTTAGAAGTGTGAACTTTATCTGGATGCGAGGCAAATATATGATCAATTATAGTCTCTGTATCTTCAGTAATACGAGTCGGCGATTTAACAAACTGACTCAACCCGTAGCTTGACATAAAATGGAGCCAATTTTTGTTATTTCTACCAGTTATATCATAATTAAAATCACCCATAATAATAACTTGATCCTCATTTGTCATAATTTTGTCAAGTGATGTTTGAAAAATGTTATTCCACGCTGAGGTCTATAAATAAAACCAATCAGAAGTGGTCGGCAATTTCTATTTTTGTTGACCTCAATCCAAAAGTCTTCCAATTGATCACTCTCTAGTTCATCGCGTCGACGGTGGGGTATATCACAGTTGACATAAGCCATAACCCCGCCCCTTTGTCGATCTTCGCGGTCACGCCTATATGCTTTGTATCCCTTTATTTGGAATGATTCCTGGTCAAATTGGTCGGATAGCCAGGTCTGGGACAGCCCAAATACATCAAAATTCTTCCCTGGCCATTCGCACAGACATTTTAATTCGTCGAATTTATTCGGCAAACTTCTCACATTCAAATGGCCAATTCTTAACCCTTTCATTGGCACATCAAATTTGAATGGGTCGGAATAATTTTGGGTCATAGTGGGCAGATCACTGACCACGGGTGTAATATCGTCATTCACGTGATCATCAGATAGGCCCTTCATACACATATTACACAACCAGTCGGTACACTCCGAGCTATGGTCATCGTCAATGGTAAATTCCATATCGTTGAGATCGCAACATGAGTGATGCCACTGGCATTTGCATATGAAATATTTGACTGTTGGTCCCATTAAGGGCAACGCTTGTGTACATTTCTGACAGAATTGAACAACAGTCGCCGGACGATTTAGTAATTCAGCCCGTGCAGTATTTGGCAGAGAAGGTTGGGGCTCGTTTAAGGGGCCCGGGTGGGGATGAACATCACCACACAGTAACAGTGTCACACAAATGTAGTACATGGTAAAGTTGAAAGCCCCCTGTCGGTACCTCTTCGGTTGACCATACTTTGATACTGGACGACCAATTTTTAACGTATTTAGCAGAATTTCCGATTCGTAATGAGATTTCCGCACATTAAAGTTCGTTTCATCAATTTGGCATGGGTCAATAATCGATTTACCATTCCCATTTTGATAGTACCCTGGGAGTAACTGACGGCAAAAAACACATAAAAAGTCACAAACACGAGAGAGGTAATTACGACACCGTCAACACCTGCCGCCATCTTATACTCTATGAATACTTATGTAAGGGTTTCATTAACTTTTCAAGTAAGTGGCAATTCACCAAAGTAGCAGGCTATTATTATGGCATTTAACATGGAGTCATATATGGAGTAATACTAAGCAAAGTAGGTGGCTGTCCTGTCGAAAGTAATTCCAAAAATTGCCGCCTTCTAATAAAACCCCTGTTATGAACATTCGGACACATATTAATGTGTATATGTTACCAGTGTCATTACCATTTTTGTTACCTGTTATACCCCACTCTCTGAGAGTTTTCGATTTTCGGTCTCAAGAGGCTAGGGCACCCCAGAAGGTTATGTACAAATCTCCACCCTCCCCCGGCTGGATCTGGTGTTGCTGTCAGTTTCTGTTACTGGTTACCCTTACTCTCTGAGAGTTTTCGATTTTCGGTCTCAGAGGCTAGGCACCCCAGAAAGTTATGTTCAAATCTCCACCCCCCCCCCCCCCGCCCCCCCCGGATCTGGTGTTGCTGTCAGTCCCCCCCCCCCCCTACGTACCACCCGGCTGGATCTGATGTTGCTATCAGTTTCTGTTACTGGTTACCCTTACTCTCTGAGAGTTTTCGATTTTCGGTCTCAGAGGCTAGGCACCCCAGAAGGTTATATACGAATCTCCCTCCCCCAACTCTCCCATCCAGTGTCATTGCCATTTTTGTTACCTGATACGCCCTACTCTCTGAGAGTTTTCGACTTTCGTTCTCAGAGGCTAGGCACCCCAGAGGATCATCTACAATTTATTCCCGCAAAAGCATTCCATGACAAAGATCTGCTCCCCCCCCCCCACGCCCCTTGTCATTAAGAAAATTATTCTATGGCAAATATCTGTTTACAAACCCAGAACACTGATCATGGATATGTAACCGGATTGCTAGTTTTATTTCACTATTATCTGTTACCTTTATTTTTTTTATTTTTTTTGCATGGAGTAAGTTGTTGAATCGGCCTCATACATGTGCATCCATTTGTATTCAGGGTGAGAAATATAATGAAGGGTAACTTTTCATGAAACCTGTATTAACACATACGAGCAGAGTTTCAAAGCTGGTTTCAAGATGCCAAATTATTAATTAGGATGAGCAACTTATTTGACTTCATGGTCTGTACCTGGATTGGAGTGCTTGTATATTTAAGTCTTTGTGGTTTGAGGGTTAAGATTCATCTGTATAGTTGTTTGATGTCTGTACTATGGGATGGGATGAGGAGGGGGGCAGTGACTGTCATATGCAACAGGACATGCTGAAATTGGGTTGGGTTGGGTTGCTTGTGAACTTTGAGGGTATGAGAGTGAAAATTTGTGTGTTCATGAATTGTATGGTATCTGTTTCCGAGTTAGGCTGGGGTGCTTATGTATTTAGTTGTTTGAACTTTGTGCTTTAGTGGTCGGGGGTAAAGATTTATGTGTATGTAAATAGTTTGTGTGATATCTGTGGGCGGGTGAAAGGTGGTGGCGTAAGTGACATGAACACAACGTGCTCAACTTAGGTTCAGGTGGGATGCTGGTATTTTAAATTGTTTGAACTTTGTGCTTTAGTGGGCGGGGGTAAGGCTTGTGTGTATGTAAATAGTTGTACGATATCTGTAGACGGGTGAAAGTTGGAGGCATAAGTGACATAAACATAACGTGCTCAATTTAGGTTGGGTTGGGATGCTTGTGTTTTTAATCGCTTGAACTTTGTGCTTCCGAGGATTGAGAGTGAACTATGATATCAGGGAGGGCTAACATGAAAAGACCAATGTAAATGTGCTTTTTGTGATTTCCCTAATAAAATATATCATACATATATTTTGTGTTAATGTTGTGTACCTCAACCAAGAGCCGCTACTGGGTGGTACGAACGCCCTAGAATGTGTAATTCTCACTAAAAAGGTGCAAATTAACACCCTTTATAGGCGTAATTCTCACGAAATGGGTGTGCTTTAACACCCCTGAAAGATGGAATCGTCTCCAGAAGGTGTATTGTAGCACCTCTAGAAGGTTTAATTTTGGTCAAAAGGTGTAAATAAACACCCAAGAGGGTGAAATCTCGGTCAAAAGGTGTGAATTAATACCAATGAAAGGTGTAATTGTTACTAATAAGGTGTGATTTAACACCCCTGGAAGATGGAATGATCACCAGAAGGTGTATTTTAGCATCCCTAGATGATTCAAATTTGTCCAAAATGTGTGAATGAATACCCAAAGAAGGTGTCATTCTGTTGAAAAGGTGTAAATTAACACCACTGAAAGGTTTAGTTGTGGCCAAACGGTGTAAATAAACACCCATGGGAGGCTGGGTTCCCAACAAGAATATGCTCATAAATTTGTCTGGAAGGTGCAAATGTTATTCAGAAGGTGTGAATGAACACCCATGGAAGATGGAATGTGAGCAAAAAAGGTGTAACTTAATACCTTTTCGAGAAGGTGTAAATTTACATCCCGAAAAGGTGTTAGCTCTGGGACAAGCCATTTACACCCCGCAGAGGTGTAATTTACATCTTTTGGGTTAAGTGTGTACCTAAGAGGACTGATGTTGACATATTCTTACAGAATATTCATTCACTGTTTATGATGATAGATCTTGGAAGAATTATAGCCCAACTTTCCAATTTAATTTTTAAGTGAGTTGAAAATGAAGACCCATATTCCAAGGTCACATTCTATTTATTTATTTATTTCCACAAAATAAGTACTGATATTTTCTTGTTTTATCTCATCATACTGGGGTAAATCTGGCAGGAGATATATGAGCTCACAGCTCTTATCAGTAAAACAGGTTAGGAACAGAAGCCCAAGTGGAATATTTAGTATTTAGTCAATACATGTAACCTTCTGGTGGATATCTGTAATGTGAGTATATTATATCCCCATGAAGCCATAGTTCTTGCCTGGAATTGATGTACATGTATATCATCTTCGTTGCAGAGCATTTTTATTCACAGAGCAAATTTATCAAGTATGAATTAAGTGCAATTTTGAATCTCATTCAATAATTAAGTGCTAATTTGAATCGGCAATTTACTTGGGTTTATTTGAATTTTTGTATAAACAACAACATGTATATGCTATAATATGGACAAAGGTGGAACTATTTTTTATCTGGAAGGCTTCACGGCCTATATATTCAGCCATGTCAACTGCTGAGCACACACCAAACTTTCATTTACCAATCATAATCGAATGTCCATTTGTTCTGGAATTACAAATAATTTTATTGCCAAAGACTCCAACTTTGCTCTAGCTTAATAGCATGCTTAACCAGTTTTACCCACTTAGCCCACATATGGTATGAGCTAAGTACTGCATTCTCCCCAGTCTGTACAATGTCTCTTTCACAGTACTGATAGCCTGATCAGGTACATTTCTGAATTATATTATATGCTAATCACATGCAGGTCATTCGGCTAATTTATCTTGACATTTGTTGTGACATAGAATGCAAATGTACCATGTCATGCCAAATGGTCAAAATATTCCTACGGGTTATTAGATAGCTAGGTAAGGTAAAATAAAAATGATGCGAGAAGGGCTCAGTGAATATTTCGCTTATTCATTTCACGAATGTACTGATATATTCCAGACGGAAGAGCCACAACCCTTCATTCCGGGTCTGGACTGCACGATGGCAGATACCTGACAAGTCAGCTCACACATCTGGAGAGCAATGAAAAGTTTGCAGATTGAGCGGAACATTCTGAAGACTGAAGTGCTCATCATCGATGAAATGTCAATGCTGAGCAGGACATTATTTGAACAGCTCGAAGCAGTCTGTCCGGAAGTCTGACTTAGCTTTCGGAGGAATGCAAGTGATTGGTGTGGGGGATTTCTACCAGCAGCCACCTACGCCATCACTGGAATATGAGGATGCAGAGGGGGGGGGGGGGAGTTCTGCATAAGGTCTGGAGTGTGGGATAAATGCTTTTCCACACCACATCAACAGAAGTGGGAAGACAGGAAGCGGCTGATCTCGCGAATGAAGTTTTAGAACTAGCACGAGGTGAACCACCGAGAGGTACAAATGAGTTGATGGCAGAGTTATCTCGACCATTGTCTGGTGATATTAAGTGGTCGATCAAAATTGTGGTCGATACTTCATGTAGGAACTATTGTCTGGGTCTTTGCGTCGTTGAAAAGGCACTTGTCTAGACACATTGTTGTTCCCAGACTGGGCTATTGCATCCCCAGACTTGGCTATTGTATGCATTGTCTCGTGATTCTTACATAAAGTATGAACCAAAATTGTTCGCGAGGAACACTGATGTGGACTTCCACAATGATGAAATGCTATCTGCTGAGAATGGGGAAGTGTTTTCCTTCAGAGCCAAAAATGTTGGAAGTCATGCTTCCTTTAAAAGAATTGGTATACAGAAACGGATCAGTTTGAAGAAATTACAACGCATATAAGGGAAGTTACAATTACAAGGCTGCCCTGTGAGTTTGGTGCCACTATTAATGAATGGATTTCAAGAGATTGTGACTGACTTAGGACGCCACAGGTCCAACAGTGTTCTTCACACAGGTCCAACTGGAGAACTTCTCCTTCACCAGGTATAACAAACTTTAGAATATCAACGTTGCTTCAGGAAAACTATTCCCGCTCAAGTTGGCTTATGCCCTAACCAAACATAGGGCCCAGGGAATGAAAATTGACTTGATGGATGTTGATTATAAAGGGGCCAGATCTCCTGGACAAGTTGGTGTGGCAGTTCGTCGTGCTTCCACAAAATCTGACCTGCGGGTTCTCAACTATCACACCTCCCTTGTGGAAAGATCATCAATGCCATTGGTGATTTTTACGACCGCCCAAGTTTTGTTGTGTCTAACATGACAGCCATTGACTGTTGTAGGAATGAAGTCTCCAGTCCAGTCGTCAGTGACGAGACTTTTTTGCCAACAGAATTAGAGAAGAAGGAACATATTTCAGAACAATCCTTGATGCATCAGAGACGACCCAACAACTAACAACCGCCACATCAACAGGGTCAACAGCTGAAAGTTTAATTCCGAAGAAATTCCTGGAACCTGTCCAGATGATTAAGTCGATGAAGTATATGAATCCTACAAAAGAGGAGCAAACACAAGTGAAATAAGCATTGGACGACTGATGGAAAGAGAAGATATCACAGTTTATGTGAATGCTGTATCATCTAAACTAGCTGCTTTATATCGGAAGAAATGCAACTTCACTGAAGTCATAACAGGGAAAGTGAAGTCCAGCAACATGAACCAGTACAGTGCGGGAGTCTTTGCTCTCATGAGTGGTGATAATAATAATTTTGGATGTCCATTCTATGGTTCCGTACAGAACAAAGCTTTACCAAGTTTATTTACTTAGATCGACAGGATGTTGATGACTTGGCTCTGAAAAAGCGAAGTTCAACAATCTTATAGCTTATTAGATTAGGGGAAGATTGAATTGTGAGCAAATATATGTGGTGTGATAGCATTTGGTTTCTTTTCTAAACATTCACACACTGACACACTGTAAACGTTTATTTGACAAGATCACAGATTTTTCGTTTTATCTGTATTTTGTATTTATGTTACGGGAATAAGTTGAAGTATTATGACCCAAAATGGGCAAAATTATAAAACTAATCCCCAATAGTCATTTTCAGCAAATAAAAAAAAATAGTGTATAAATTCTTAATTGTAAAAGCGTCATATATAACAAACAAAATCAGATCAGTTTCAGCTTTCATTAGAAAATAAGGATTAACAAACTTAACTTAATCTTCTATTACATAATTACTAATACACTTCAAGAAGGTGCTTACAATCAAATATTTGTGCTTGTACCAAATAACATGCGGTATGCCGATTTATACGCGGCATTCGGCGTACCGCGTGTTATTCGGCGTGCTTCGTCTCATTCGGCGTACCGCGTGTTATTTGGCGTGTCCTGCGACTCTTGCGTCGCACCATGCCGCGTGTAAACCATGTACTGTGTGCCGCGTATCGCGTGCTTCGCATCGTGCCGCGTGTAAAGCTGCGTATCGCGTGTAATTCCGCGTGAATCGCATCTTGCCATATGTAAAACCGCGTGCTATGCAGTTCGTTGAAAACGATGCAAGCAGATGAGGTACCCGTGGCCCTTCTGGGTTGTCAGATATTACAGAAAGAGAGTTACGATACCTTCGACATTTGGACGAGCTTGAGAAATAACATGGACTTGAGAAATAACATGGACTTTCGGACAGTTTCGTGGTTGTTAGTGATTTCCGTCTTGCAAGTTAACGACGCCAGGTAAGTAATTACGTGTTTTTCTCTCGTTTTTTGACGCTGTCTTTTTTCGGATTAAATGCTATTTGGTTCTGGTTTTCACAGGAACCTGAATTGGTTCTCCATATGTGACAATATTCGGTTCCTTGAGGGAAAATTTCTCTCGTGTTTGGAGAACCGAACTGTGCGTTGGGGAAGTGGCTCAAAGCAAATTAAATCGGCGTTTAACATGCAACCCCGTCATTTAGATTCTCAGAAATCCACTGGAAAGTCAATTTGTTATATATCTAGTGAATTATTTCCTTAGTGAAATATAAGGCTTTTTTCCAACTCGTAAAAGTGATATTTCACTGCAGTTATTTAACACTTTTGTAATAAACTGCAGTGAAACATTGCTATGTCATCAAGCTAGCGCTGGATACTACTTCCGTTCATATTTGATGGATATATTTACAAAACTATTTCCAATATAAATCGAATAATGCGATCAATTTGAACTATCAACCGCGTTTTCCGATATATGCGACGTGAACCCTTCACCACGCATACACACTGGGTGTTTTGATACAATGAAGCAACTGGCTTTACGCACTTGATTCATAAATGAACGGCTGCGTAGAGATTTCGGACGATAAATAGTTCGGATTACTCGTGCAATGCAAGAGAGAAATTATATATAAAACAGGATAAATAATAAACAGACTATTGCATGGATACGCCTGAATATCACACATATAGTTATCCTTCCGTCTTTCACTCGAAATGTACTTGTGATATTCAAGCGTGCCATGCAACCCTGGAAATGTTTCTAGGAAAAAAATCGAAGAACTTGACCCCTTCAACTGAGAGTATGGATAACCATGAAACAGGAAGAAACTTAGAAAATCTGAGTTAGTTCAACACATGTACATCATTGCGTCCAAATGTCAAGACCTAACGCTCGTTGGCATAGGAGTAATTGTGTTATGCAGGTAAAATCATTAATATAAGATCGAGTGATTTGTAGAAAATCGTTATTCGTTCGTAGATGTAATCTGATGGGGATATTCGCACTCGTTATTCATTATTGTTTAGAAGTTAGTTTTGTTAAAATATTGAAGTCATGATCTGATGGATTCTTGGTATGTGCTTTAGAATAGGTTAACCAGAAGACTATATTGTGAAGTCATGTGGCTCTGTCAGTATGTCGGCACCTCTTCCCACTTCCCTTATATGCGTTGTAATTTTTACCTGTATATGGCGAAGTTCTGCTGGTGGATGTTTCGTCCCCGAGGTCCGCCCCCTGTACAGACCTTTTGGTCTTTGATATAGTTGGCATTGTGGGAAGTTGATGCTGGGTCGACATCGGGCCTTACAGTCCAGTCTTTTGTGTTAAATGCCGTCATTTTCATCTGACGAAGATACAGCTCACCAATCCCCAGTGTTCGAGTTGTCACAGCGACACAGCTCACCAATTACCAAATTACGAGTTGTCAGAGCATTTCCATCATACCTCTCTAGATTTGTATCTAATACCGCTTATGCCGGTGCTAGGGGCCGTGTGGTCATGTCATCCAAGTTGCCACATGAACAGGTACAATAAAAGCGTACCTAAGATACAACACATATCACGAATCGTTCGATTCTTGGTATGGGCTTTAGAATAGGTTAACCAGAAGACTATACTGTGAAGTCATGTGGCTCTGTCAGTTTGTCGGCACCTCTTCCCGCTTCCCTTATATGCGTTGTAATCGTGTATGCCCGATTCTACATCGCAGGAGAAAATATACATATGCGTTATTATGCATATAAAGTGATGTTTCAAGTGGCAAAATGACATACGATACAGGCGTGAGAGAAATAGCGGTATATACATATTGTCCTAATCGCATGTTTGGCGATATGCGATTTCAAGGAGACTACACTGTAACATTATTGCTCGTACATAATAACATTTCTATAATGGTACATTCTTGTTATGATCTGACACCAGACGAATCTTACTGAACCTATGTCGTCCATCGGGAAGTTCATCCCCATCAGTATGTAAAATTGCATTTGCGGCGACAAGATAGTGAATGTACAGTCAGTAATTTTTCTCTTCAGCAGCGTTCGTTCGCATTGAAACTGAGGACAATCCATTACAAAGGGATACGTGTCTTCTACACTGCCACTGTCACACATTTCACATATTCGAAGACGCCGTTCAACACGGGGTTTAGAGTAGATATTTAAAGTGTTACAGCGTATCAGTAATTCCACCATTGTTTGACACTGCTTTTGGAGGGTAGTCATATTTTGACGACACCTCCCACCGGACACATATTTTGCACTGCGGAACTATGGTCCTAAAGACAGTCAGACGGGCGTAGAACAGTAGTTCAAATCTCCAACGAGCTTGTTCTTTGTTATCGATTGCGTGTGTAACTATAGATTTCCATTTCTGTTTTGAATAAATCATGCCATTATTTTACCATACTATACAAAATATTACCTAATTCGTAGTTCTGGGCGATTTGACAAAGTTGAAAGACTAGGCTCTGTTTCCTTAGTTCGCTAGTGGCTTCTAACATACAATATCGCAAAGAAAATACACGTTTAAAAATATTGTCAGAACATGAGTCTTATTAGATCAATATAACAGGATATAGGTTTCCATCCCAGCAGAGACAAAGCAACAGAGTTGGCCGTATTCTTCGGAATTCGCTGTATCTGCTTAGCCATTTCTCGGTGGGATTTCTCAAAAATCTCTAAATCACAGTTTTCAATGTGCGTAACTTGACAGTCGTATGTCATTGTTGGAACACAAATAGACCAATACACTTTTGATAACGTCACTGCATTCAAACTGCCAGTCCATAAGCCATCGGTTACAGTGGCGTAAAATTTCCGACGAGCCGACCCAATCGCCTTCTCGATGGCATCTCTTTTTCCAATATTAAAAGATGCGATCCGTATGTATGTTTGTATTCCTCTACTTCTTCGATAGTCTCTTTACCAAATATGAACACATTCGTCTGGCGAGCGCCCCTAACTGCCTTTGTTTCGGCAGACTTCTTTGTTTCAAAGACAAAGCGCCAATTAATACTATAGGTATGTGCAACTGCTAACAGTTTATTGACACACGCATTATACAATGCTAGACACACTATGTCGTCTAGAAATGCAGTACACGAACAACTTACACCACGCATTTCACATCAACAGTTACTGCATTTTAACCTCAGAAGCACATCATCTACGAAATACATATATATCTTCATGGATGGAGCACCATCTTGCTTTACACCCTGTTCTACCCTGAAACATTTGGACACTCTACCATCTAAGAGAACGGCATTCTCACAGCTGTCATAACATGCACGAAGAACTCTCCATAACTTCCCATTTAGTCCACGTTTATAAAGCTTGTAAAATAATCCATCCAACCATATGATGTCGAAGGCTTTTTTTGTTGTCTAGGAAGGCAATGTAAACCTTGTTCTCGTTTTCTACACTATGAGTAGGAGTTTCCTGAAGTAAAATGACACATGTAAAGCCCCGGTCACACTGTCAAGAATTGGGTAGGCGAATCACCGCGAACTGGAAAATCGTGGTCATCCTTGGCAATTCGTACAGGCATCTTGCGGGTTCGTCGCAGATCTTGACCGTTCTTGCCTATTCTCGGAGGGAGTACGAAAGTTTTGAAATGTTCAAAACATTCGCCGGCCAAGTACGATTAAATGCTATACGTATGGCATTCTTGGCACCATCCTACTGCGTTCTCGCATGCATTCTCCTCCTATCGTGTATATTCGTGGGTAGTCGTAGTAGTTCTTTCGGTCACAAGTCAACAAGAATGCCGTACGCATTGTACTGGGGCTTTACATGCGTCGATTGTTGGACGCATTCTACGCTTCTTGTACAATCATACTACGATACTACATTCGTACTCACATCGTACTGCATACGTACTTATTCGTAGCAGATTATCGAGCGTTCGTTGTGGGTTCGGGGGCTGTCGTGCTGATGCGTAGGGCGTTCTTCATTGTATAGTACTGCCTGCGTATTCATTCTTGATGATTCTTGTTAAATGCTTGGCTGTCGTACAAGGAACCTACGGCATGCGTAAGGGATTCGTAGGACAGTCCCAAAGAGGCCCTCTACAGGCGAATTGACACGAATCGACAAGATTAAAATATTCTTGGTCATTGGCCGACATTCTGTACCCATTCTTGACAGTGTGACTGACGCATAAGGACGAACAGGCGCGCTGGCCAGTGCCTTACAGGCAACGTAATGGCATTACATGGTTGAGAAATGGCTCAGCTCTATTTAAGATCACCTTCTCAAAAACTTTACATAATACCGATTGAAAAGTGATACCCCTGTAGTTATCTCTATCTAGGGCGTGCAGATTTCCTCCTTTATATAGGACTACGACAGTAGTTTTCTTTATCAATTTTGGTATATATTCCGAGGAGACAATGCAGTTAAATAATAACGTGATAACTGAGAATAGCTCAGAACCACCATATTTAAGATGTTCATACGTTATATTGTCGTATGGCAATTCTTCACACACATTCCTCGCCTCGTCTATCCTTGTATCGTCACGCAGGACCTGGCAATTGTTTTTTGAAGACATTTTTTACATAGAAAGCAATTCGTTTTCAACATCGTTTTTAAATTCATCGTTAAAGTCTGCGTTTTCTAACTTTTCACTCAGCTTGCGAAATGTTCTTTCCAGAGTTTGAGTACAGATCCTGTTTTTGTTCTCACATTATCCTGGTCGTTCCGCAGGGACTGACTCTGTCTCTCACGGAGATTATAATGTTTTCCTAGTAAATACCAGAACTGTCTCTGGTCTAGTCTCTCTGAATTTTCTATAGTGCCATTGATTTCTCTCCGGTATTCACACTCTCGTTTTCTCAGTTCACGTCGAACGTTTCTCTTACTCTCCACACTAAGAAAAAAGGGTTCTTCAAGGGTTCTTCACGAACATCGAGGGTTCTAGGTAGAACCCTTTTGTGCCAAAGGGTTCTTCGCGAGTTTTGAGGGATCTAGGTAGAACCCTTTTATCCTCGGTGATCAAATCCGGGCATTTTTGTTTTCGCGCCAATGATTTTGTCATGTGACATCTCCACGCCGTCTTGAAGTTTCATTTTTGATCACCGAGCGTTGCACACTTCCCCAGTTTGCACATTAATCCAGGAACAAGACTACATCAAACAGTCATAGGTGTCTATATCAATTTCGGAAGTTACAAACATCCTAAATAATGGCTATGGTGTCGTCAGCTGATCAGTAATTCGGGTTAATTTACAAATATAATTCCGAGAGTTCTGTGGCCGGCATGCCGTCGGTAGTGTATGCTGGCTTGTAAGACATGTATTATTTTGTTCATATACCCCGCTCCTATAACTTTCCAAACTGGTTTTTGTTGAATGAGACCAAATATCCGCGTCAAACTACTCAAATGACAACAAGGGGTGAACAAAGAACTCGCGCCAGGCACAATAGGCCTGGCGGACAGCATACAGTGGCTATTCACCCAGGCAGTAGCCTGCTGCTTCGGCCTCGTGGCTGTCGATAAGTAATTCGATTCTGTTACATCCGGGATTTGGATAACAGTTAACCGTTATAGTTCAATGTATACAGTCACTATCTATTTTTCTTCAGCAGAGCTCTAGGTCAGTAATACAATTCTATAGAAATGTGATATATTTCTCATAGCCATAGGCCTACTTTTAACACATGTTTGCCATCACTTGCTAATTTCAATATAATTTAACTGCAAAATTACAATGTTAATTGATATTTTCTAATGTTAATTGAATTAGCTTAGTACGTTAAATGCGGGTAAACAGCCAATCAGAATAATGAAACTATTAATGTTGAAAAATGATAACTTTGAAAAGTTCCAGGAAAAGTCTATCATGCCGTTAATTATGCTCGACGAGATCGTTGGAAATTTCAGATATTCTTTATCATGTTTATTTTCAAATTACGTGATCATCATATCAATTTGTGTATGATGCCAAGTTATGCCATGGTTTGTAGAGTGGAATAACTTAAAAATAATAATGGTAACTGCATGTTATATTTGTTATCCATGCTGTACAAATTCAGTTGTTATTGAGGGATTTTAATGACAATTTTTTTAAGTAAAAAAAATGGAATTTTATCGAACATGCACTTTGGATATTCAGCATTGCCCTTAAATTGAATCAGTTTAGTAGCTCATAAGTGCAATTGGATTTATTTATTATTTGTTTATTTTTGGGGGAATTTCCACCCATGTTAAAATAAATTTCGCCTGCCATAAAATTCATTCTCCACCCTAGGGGAAATGTATTTCCACCATTTACATGGGAATGAAATGCAGACGACGGTGCAGATCTCAAATCTGATTTTCCCTTTGCTGTACTGTTTGCAGAGAATAAAATAGATGACCCCACACGTTCCAGGATGACTGAAAGGATGACAGGGAGGCTCTTCCCAACAATTCGAAAACAAACTCTTTTTCTTGAGACCTTAGAAGACTTGAAGAAGAATGATGCCATGCCAGATGAGTAAAGTATCAGTGTTTATGAACTGAACTCTTGGGACATATTACTGCATTGAAAATTATTCAACTAACCAATCTCACAAATTATGAGAAATATATTTTTTTTACATGTGTATCAATGAGAGCCCTCCTAAGAGTTTGGAATAAAAGTTGGGTAAAGTGCTTCAAGGACATGTACATACCAGGGTAAATGACCCTACATTATTTGAACAATACTGAACAGAAAGTATAATTTCAAATTATGTTTACTATATTATAATCAATGTGAAACGACATTTATTATTCAGATCATTGTCAGGACCATCTAATACTGACTAGTTTAATCCTGAATCAGAGCAGGAGAATCCAAGGACATGTGGACTCTTGAGCTTCCCACCATTAGTGAAAATGGCTCTCCAAACTGAAGATGGAGAGCTGAAGTGCTCCCGGAGGACTAAGATAAAGACCATGCTGATTCAAGTCCTCTTTGATCAGCTAAGACAGATTGCCATGTAAATTTTAAATCTTTTTTCTGACCATATTAGTCACAGAAAGATAAACGAATGCCTCAGATCAGATATTTATCACGATTATGTTCCTGTCGTCACCCATAAATACTTTGTGTCTATTACTAATTAATTCTTCACTTATCAAGAGCCTCGAGCATTTTATCAAAGCAACAATTAACTAGTTTGTATTGCAAAGTGCAGTCCAGTTTTTTTTGTGTAACCATTTTCGTGAAATTGGTTCAAGAAAATTAACATCTGTAAGCTGGCATATGAGAATAATATGTACATGTCCACCTTAACATTTTTTGTTTTAAGTCTAGAACATACACGTGAGTGTGTGAATCTGACACTCACAGAACTTTCTAGCTAAAATATGTGCTAGCACATGTTTTGCTTATTTCCTATCTACGTTTTTATATATGCCTCTGTATGTTTGGAGCGGACACATCTTGATTCAGCTTTTTTTTATATATTTGCCAGGTGAATTCAATCATATACATATGAATGTGTGAAAGTGAAATACAAGCGTCTAATCCGTCATTCATAACTCAGCCGTCGTCCACTAAAGAACATCCGCGTCCACAATCCAAAGACCTATTCCATATCCATATAACAGCATTAGCACCAAATTCAAAAAAGATAATCTCAGTATACGTAAACATAGCCTAGTTTCCTGCAAGAGAGAAGCAGTCAACAGTTTTCAATGATGCCGACAAGACATCATGATGTTCCAAAAATATAAAATCCGTATCGCTGATCAGTATTCTTAATCCATAATAATCGTTCTTAAGTCGTTATCTAGAGAATGGTGTATCTTAGTCACGCTTTGATTGTGTCTGTTCATATGAGCACCATGAGGATCTTGAAGTACATGGGTTCATACGGCCCCTAGCCCCGGGTTAAGCGGAATTAGACACAAGTTACGAAACGTAGCGCCATAGATCTTGCACGCTACGTTCGTATTTTGCTATCAGCATGCGATATGTATCGCCAAATTTGAGAAACTTTGAGTGGAGGCGGCTTGGAGGAATAGCCCCGTTTTATAAGTTTCTGCAACAATGTTTTGTGACGTTGATTGAAATCGTCACAATTAACACAGGATCTAGCAAAAGCTACTAGGCGAGATATGTATACGCCATATGCAGGTCCCACTGGAATATTACTGTCCAGAAAGGGATAGTTTACGATGTCGAAATTGTAATCATCTCTTTTGTCATCAAGTGGACGAGAGAGAATGCCCGCTTCATTTTTGTAGAGATATAGATCTAAATATGATGTGCCTGTAGAGCTATCTCTAGTTTCCTTCAAATCCAGTGACGGTCGATATATATCCTTCACTTCGTCATTTATATAGCGATTATCCACTGCGAGAAGATCGTCTATATAGCGTTTGGGGAATGAGAAGGAACGGGCTTTGACTGGATCGGTTTTTGAAAGCGCCTGCATATAGTCATGTTCATAAGAGAACAGATACAGATCAGCCAACAGGGGTGCGCAATTAGTACTCATTGAAATACCTATACGCTGTTGATATATTGTGTTGCCAAATTTCACATAGATATTTTTAATGAGAAATTCTATAAACGAAGAAACATCCCATGAATGATATCTCTTGTATGTAGTAGAGCTAAAGAATGCTTTATGGCTTCCGACATTAATATATCTACGATCAGTTTTCTTGAACACAGACACTATTAATTAACTTAGACGGTCAATAAGGTCCTGATGAGGGCTTGTAGCATAGAGAGTCGAGAAATCCCATGTGGATACATGTCTGTACGGTATGTGACCTTTAGCATCAAGTTCCTCCGTGAGACATAAAACACCATCCAGTATTACTGAAGTTATACTTTATTAAAGAGGAACACAATTTATTGTTCGCTGGTGTAAAAATGTATTTGAAACTTGATAAATCAGAACTCTGTCAAAATCGACTATATGATCTGGTCCCATGAATGGTCGGCTTATACAGGTTTCACTTTTCAACTATACATGGGATAGAACAAGCCTTTTGGCTTTATTCCCGCCAGTTATAATGGAAATATATGTTTGCTCATGTTGGAAGTTATATATGGTGAATAAAAAATCAAATCAAATCTAAGCTTCTTGACACTGGTATAAAATCGGCTTGCACATCAATCGCATTTTTTATCTGTTTCAGATTCCCCAAATTCCAACTCCTGTAATGGCCCTGCAAACTTGCAGAGAAGGAAATCCGTTAAATACAGAGAAGATTTCCGTTTACTTGGATGATATTCAGGTGCTGAATGATGACGCCACCATGGATATTTCATTCGGTCTGAGTGCCATATTTGCATTATATTATGTGTTTGGGGTAGAGTATCCCAAAGAACTTAAAAACGACCAAGCTCTTTCTGGAAAAGTTTGCTTTCTTATTGAAAGTGGACACACCAGTGCCCATAACAGTAAGCAGGGTTTATACATCATTGATGGACTGAATGGACAGGTCTCCTCACAACAGACACATTTCAAACGTTTTGTGTCAAACTAACCCGCTTGGTTGATGTGAGGCATAATATTGAACACTCTGAAAGCAACATGTACATTCTCATTTAATATGATATTGAACAGTGGTAACCAAAGAGAGGGGACTTGTCTGAAGAGAAAGTGGAAAGTTCTTTTATCAGATTTGCTAGTCATAATTTTCTCCTATCTTTTTGAATGGAACCAGATCTATCACAATAAATACAAATCTTTTTCTCTAATAAAATCCACAGTCCTGTTTTTAATTATTCATCATTCTTGGGATCATGGAGATATCACACACCAAACTATGTATTTCTAAGGCAATATTCAATAAAGCTTTTAACGCAAATTTCAGATTCATGCATGTGTATGGTAATGTCTCTAATAAATTATTCACCTTAGACTGCCTTTCAACTCGCTCAAATAAAAATCCAAATCTCTGATTGTGCAGAACTTTCTTTGCTAACATCTTGAAGAGCACAATTTTGCACAGTGTAAAACCAATTAGAGCTGTATATGGATGGAATATTGTTTTGGTATTAGCATCTCAAGTGTTAGGAAGCGCTCAAATTATTGGAGACCTTGACGAATATTACTGAATTTGGCCCCTTGACTACTAGAATGCATGAAACACTTATTCTCCTTGCTTTCAATTTCAAACAATATTTTGTGCATCAGTTCGGTGTAATATATTAAAGCTTGAGCCCAACTATAAAAAGGTGTGTAAACTTTCATTCAAAGGGTTCTACCTAGAACCATATGCCAAAAAGGGTTCTACCTAGAACCTTTGTGAAAGGGTTCTACCTAGAACCATATGACAGAAAACGGTTCTACATAGCTAGAACCCTTTGATAAAAAAGTGTTCTACCTAGAACCCCTTCCAAAGGGTTCTACCTGGAACCCTTCAAAAAGGTTCTACCTAGAACCCTAAAAAGTTCTCCCACAGCTATAAGCTGAAGATCCCTTTAGGGTTCTACCTTTTTCCTCAGAGTGTCCTTATGACTCTTATTCAGTGGATCGTGAGGACTGGACGGCCTGCCTGGTTTATCCCATTCGGTAAAGCACTTTTTTCTTCTCTTTAACCAGATCACTGAAACCATTCGTCCAATATGGCTTAGATCTCTTTCTAGGTTTACCCACTGGAATGTTATCTTGTGCAGTTTTAATATCACAGTCCACGATGGCGTTCAATAGTTCATCAATGTCAGCTGGACTAAGAATACCGTGCTCTAGTCTGAAAGTAGCCGTGTCGAACGTCGTTTTACACTCAGATAAATGTTGTTCCAGGGGAAGAGTGTACGTTTGTGAAATGGTTTCTGGAGGAATTTTATACGATTAGCTTGATCTTCATAACTTAAAGAGTCGTTTTTATTCTGTAAGTTCAAATTATCCGACAGTGTTAGGAAACAATACACAGGTAGGTGATCGAACACGTTGATCATATCCTCTACATTTACCCCACATTCTGATATCAGACGTGTGGATTCACGGTGGGTAATAATATGGTCTATATATGATGTGCGGGTGTCTCTCCTGAATGTCACCTCTGAACCCTTAGCTCCAGGAAGCATATCGACGGAAGTCATGGGTTTCCTCACCATCATCTCATACGGCAATTTCCGGGTAGTTAAACCTCCTTCCCACGTCTGAATTAAAGTTCCCTGAAATGATCACTTGACCTATTGTGTTAAGTTCTTCAACAACTGATTCTAGGTAATCTAGGGCAGCAGTGAAAGAACCAGGTGACGCCGGATCATGAAGATACACACATAAAACAAATTTCCATGGATCTCTATTACACAAATGCGATCGTTTTCGAACAGTTTTAGTGGAATAACCAATTTGTTAAGTCGCTTGTTCCAGAAAATAGCTACTCCTCCTTTCCTCTTCCACGACGCAGTCCTATGGTTTCAGGACTATCGAACGTATCGCACGCTGGTAAAACCTCAAAGTCGGCATGAATCTCCGATAATCTCTGCTTCGCATATAGGTCGTTTAACCAATGTTCACTGACACAAACTACGTCGTTGTTCGACAGCAGTTGACGTAAGTATGGCTTTGATGACGTCAAGCCGTTAAGCTTGAATGACGCCAGCCGAAGGATGTCTGAGGAACGATCTTCTCGCTGTGGATAATCGCAATTTCGACATCGTAAACTATCCCTTTCTGGACAGTAATATTCCAGTGGGACCTGCATATGGCGTATACATATCTCGTTTGGTAGCATTTGCTAGATCCTGTGTTAAATGTGACGATTTTAATCAACCTCACAAAACTTTGGTGCAGAAACTTAAAAAACAGGGCTATTCCACCAAGCGCCTACACTCAAAGTTTCTCAAATTTGGCGATACATATCGCATGCTGATAGCAAAATACGAACGTAGCGTGCAAGATCTATGGCGCTACGTTTCGTAACTTGTGTCTAATTCCGCTTAACCCGGGGCTAGGGGCCGTATGAACCCTTGTACTTCAAGATCCTCATGGTACTCATATGAACAGTCACAATCAAAGCGTGACTGAGATACATCATTTTTTAGATGACGACTCTATAACGAATATTATGGATTAAGAATACTGATCAGCGATACGAATTTGATATTTTTGGAACATCATGATGTCTTGCCGGCATCATTGAAAACTATTGACCGCTTCTCTCTTGCAGGAAACAAGCCTATGTTTATGTATACTATGATTGTCTTTTTGAATTTGGTGCTAATACTGTTATATGGAAAATGGAATAGGTCTTTGGATTATGGACGCGGATATTCTCTGATGGACGACGGCTGGATTATGAATGACGGACTAGACGCTTGTAATCATTCCCGCCATGATAAAAAGATAAAAGAGTACCCGAGAAATACACACAGAGCCATCGTGAAACAATTAATCCAGCGAGCGTCACTCTGTCGATCATTTGAATACCGATACGCTCCCACGTGCCGTTATCATATTCTTCGTCGCCGTAGTCGACATTGTTCTTGTTGGTATCGAAAGACTTTATTCTCCGAAGATCGCCCGCGGTGGGCACGCGGTTCCCATATTTTGCATTCAAGATGCATGGGCCAGACCGACTTTTAGTACACGTGATCGGTCATTCTCAGGAATGTAAATGCGACATCCAACTTTGTCGTTGCACACTTTGTTATGTATCACCTGAGAATTCATTATTCTTTGGTCCCGATCTTTCGCGTAGTCGCGGGTGGGCTGCGTCGTCATCAGACGTTTCACAGCTCACTTGAATGTTTTCAATGTACATATACGTACCCCGTTCACGTCTTACACCGCTCAGTTTAAATTTTGATTTCCTTGCCGAGTCATTGGAACTGATCGCTTGTTCCGATAGTTGATAGGCATTTTCTCCCTTTCCGAAATAACCACGGCCCTGGTTTACCAGCAGCATCGGCGTAGGTTGTTTCGTTTACAGCGCTCGCTACATCAGATATCGCCATACCAGTTGTTCGTTCACTGTGACCTGTTCGCGCGTTGTCTCTCTTGATCACAACAGGATCACTTAGCCCACTACAGCTCACATCCAGATATTCATGACCGGTGTTTACTGCTTCCATAAAATGAAATTCCAGTGCAAGTTCTTCTGCAAGTTTAGTCTTTAATGTCGATAGTTCCTTCTCTTTTTTCTGCAAGACTGTGTCATTGAAGCTAGTCGAGACTCATAATCTATGAGTTTTTCACGACACTGTGACACGCAGGCCATTTTGTTTACTGGATTTACAGTACCCCTATAGACAGACCCAGTTTCTGTATGTTTACTGAAACTTTGTACCACGCTCCTGGGAAAGACATCCACTAATCCACTGGCAAAAACATATAGTTCGTAGATGTCTAAGGACAGAGAGTTACACACATTTACACCTTTTCTGTTTATTATCATTCAATTTTTCTGGTAAATCCGGTAGTTTAGGGGGAGCGTCTTCGCCCAACACGTCCTCGTCCGCCATCTTGTTTTTTTAACTTATGAAGCTTGTTATTATTCACAGCACCCCATAAAGACGCAGACAGCCGTCTCACATAAGCACAGATGGAGGGTCTGAAATCGCTATATGAGATCCGAACAGGATCAACCTCATTATCTAGGGCTGCCTTATAACCATTCAGTCAGCCTCAGTATTACCTTTGATGTCAACGTGATTAGGCAACCAACAAAACACAGTATCAGTATGTTTATCAAATCTAGTCATGTCATTTTAGAATATTCAAGATAGTGGGATATTTTTTTCTTCTAGTGGACCCAATACCTTTCAAAGCTAGCAATATAGCTTCTGCAGAGAATATCGAACTTTTACCAGGTAGTCGACAGGTTTTCGTTTTGGA
This sequence comes from Hanleya hanleyi, assembly GCA_036873755.1. NCBI lineage: Eukaryota > Metazoa > Mollusca > Polyplacophora > Lepidopleurida > Hanleyidae > Hanleya > Hanleya hanleyi. Next base: position 162,745 of record JAVTVY010009057.1, read on the forward strand.
ACTAAAGAGAGTAGCACAAGCTACTCTCTCACCATCTTCAGAACCGTCTGCATAAATAGCTTGTTATGATCTGTATTTTTCTCTCAGCAGACCAAATCCTTGTGTATACAAGAGCTTGTTCGTGTTTGCCTTTTTTATTTCGTTAGTGTAATATCCACTTCTTGTTGAGCCAACTGCCAATGTGGAATTGGCAAGCGCTTATTAGGTAAAATTGTACTAAGCTTAATACCAGCTGCTACAATGTGTGGTTTCATACGAATTCCAAGAGGCGGAATAATGGAGGGTTTCTTTAAATAGAGATGCGTGAACTGAGGTTTGAAAACACAATTATATGCAGAATTCGTATGATTTGATCAGCATGGCTTGGGCAAGAATATAGTTTTGCATGTATTTAGATTTGAAAAAAGGTTTTATTTCCATCTCGCACAAAAGAGACTTTGTACATAATCGTCACATATGAATGAAAACCTCGAGGATACCGCATTCCGCAAGTATTATGTGGCTAAAGAATCAATCTGGCAAAAATAAATGTGTTCTCACTGATTACGAAATACAGACGAAAAAGTTTTTCTGGTCTGTACTATTATTTATTAATTTGACTTTAACACGAGATATTCTAATATGAGAATATTTGGAAGTTGTATTAATTGTATGTTTTCAGATGCCGGTCTGAGCTCTGTCTGTATTGCAGTAAGATGGATTCTGTAGTACATGCGTTGCATTATTTTCATTTCTGTCATTAATAAAACCGACAACTTTGAATATTTCAAACTAAAACTGTAGCTGGTGTCTATACACTAGAGAACTTGATCCAAAAATTGACAATGTGACCATTTTAAAAGGATATTATGTAATAAAATGTTCATGAAAATTTTCTTGTGATAAGTATTTTTAAACTAGAGAATATGTTTTAAATATTATATGTGCATATTTTAACACCTTTTGCGCGTTCAATAAATGTAGGCGTTCAATAAGTGTTCAGATATGCACACAAATATTATTATTTATTTATTTTTTTGCACCTGTTCTTTCATAATTTTTTTAACCCCATCCATTACGATCATTGTGGCCCCCCAACCAAACTTTCTCCCTTATCTCCGGAAGGAAAAACAAAAAAATGAAAGCTGACCCTCCGCGACTTTTTAGTTTATCATATTGGGTTTATTTTGAACTTATATGCATTACCACCGAGTGGAGTATCATAGGAAATTCAAGATGGCGGCAATGTGGGGTACCAGAAAAGTGCATTTTTCGTCAATTTTTCTTCCAAATTGCTGCTTTTGTCGAGGAAGATTGGACGAAATCTATGTTATTTCACATCAGACTATTATTTACTAATTTATCATGTCGATTTTGCAAAGAAACAACATGAATAAAACATTTCGAAAAATCGAACCAAAATGCCTATTTTGAAGATAACATCACTGTGACGTCATCAAAGCGGCCATCTTGGGATTGTTTCCATTTTCTGGCAGAGCTTGACCCAAGGGTATAGTGTGGTAATTTAATTTTCAACCCCCTAGCTCAAAGGGTAAGACAAATATTTAGAGGGGAGGGCCGAAATGGACCCCCAGATCTGGACAGGTGCCCAAAAAAACGAGTTCAGATAGGGTTAAAAATTGTCGTGATTCATTTCGATGAATTCGGTACCTTGGTATTCTTATTCTAGTCGTTGGGAAGGTAAGTTTTTCGAAATACCAGTTATGGCATGTCGAGATAAAGGGACAAAGATCATTATTCAATATCCTCCTACATGTGATTTAAAGTCATATCGGCGCTCTAGGTTGGGGCGGTGCACAGTGTTACAAAGAATCGTGGTTTGATTAAAATGGAAGACTTACTTGTCTTCATTGAAATTACCTTGTTTAAGAAAAGAATACTATACCCTACATTCTGCTATGCTGTTCAACGTGTGAATATGATCTTCGTTTATCTTGAAGGAGCAACTACGACATCTGAACTGCTGAAGCGGGTTTAAACCACATATTGCGAAAATAAAGTAGCTTGAACTACCAAATGTGGCTGCAACTTGGCAACATCACTTTTCGGCAGTTCAAATTACCTTAAATGGTCGATCAGAGTCCTGGTTTGGTAGCTGGAATAACTCGGTAGTAGTTTGAACAATTATGCGGAAGCTTAAGCTACCAGATTACTGGTATTTCAAACTACCAAAAGTTGATTCAGCCAAGTGACATCCACTTTCGGTAGTTTGAAATTCTTTCTGTTTGCAGTGCATGGTGACCAGACATTGGTGTAACGATTTCACCCATATTTTGCTGAAAGTAAGTTTTCAAATACAAATTCGTATTAAAATGGTTCAATGTACAAAAGACAGTAAAAATTAGCATACACGCAGTTCATATAAGACATGTATATACTGAAATAAAGCGAGTAATCTAGGAACTAGGCCGCATTTCTATAGTATGAATATTCGATTTTAAATATAAGCACGCGCGTATCCTTGAGAAGTAGAAAAACAGAGGATGTAGAACGGGGTTTAGCATGTCGCGCGATCAAATATCATAATTTTCTTCGCTTTGAAATGTCTGATACACAAATTGATTGGAACATATTTTCTATAGTATTGTAATAGAAGACTTTTCATGGAATAATATACAGAAGATAAATTTCAAAGTATGAGCAAGGCTACATAATCAATGCAGAGATCTATGCTACACCATGGATTATATTTTGTTAAATTTTGGTCCTTAGCAGATTTTTTAATAAACTTTATGGCACAAAATATATTAACTTGTATTATAATGATAGAGAGGATTGTCAAATTCAGTAAAAAAGTGCCATCTCGCAACAAAAAATAAATCACAAACTTAAATTCGGGATTTGGATCCTCACTCGTCCCAGTTTCGATTGTGTCAAAAGTATACGCTGGAGGCCGATGACATCATCGGATGTGATCACTTTGTCGTAAGCAGCATGGTCAGCTACTATGATAGAGATCAGAGACTCAACGTAGATCTGCCTGTTCCGAGTCCGATCAACCAGGTTGATAACTAACTTACTAACCCGGCTGATCTTCTCATGAACACCTGACTAGATACAAATCCAATTGCAAACAGGTTATTAAAGTAAAAGAATAACTCATGAGAGACAAAAGAGCCAGTGTGTAAAACATAATCACCCGACATGGTTGCCTTGTGCAAACACTAGGTGACTTGACCAGCTTACCTTGTTTATTCTGCAACTTGGACCTTGTAACATCATATCACATACAATCAGTCTAACATGCTTCAAGATAATGTATACAAATATACCCTGGTATCGATGCGTTATCAGGGACCAGCAAATTGGTGTCCATACCTACGCGTATTTTAGTATACCTGGAATCTCACAGATTCCAATACAGATCATGTGAACAAATGCCTAACATTTTACCAATGCACCCCTCTACACATCACAAAATTACAAATGACCCTCCTTTTTCCGAGTTCAGAGTTATACCGGACTCCTAAATTCCGTCGCTCCCTCTCTTAAGATACATTATGAATGTTCCCTTTGTATATTATTGGAACAGAAATACTGATCCGTGATACAGCTTCAACGATACAAACATAGTGATGTCTTGCCGGTGTCATTGAAAAGTGTTGACCATTTCTCTTCTACAGGCAACTACATTCTGTTTATGTATATATTCTTCTCACAGTTGAATTCTCCGGAAAATAAAAGACGGATTGACAGATCCAGATAAAGTACAACTGCGGACTGAGGAGCTTGGAGATAAATTATCCGAACTCCGACAAGACAGATTGAGAAATTTGATAATGAATTATCCCAACTCCAAGGTGAGCGACAAAAAGAGGATCTTGAGATTAAAGCATTCGAACTCTGAGGACAAATGGACCGAGGAGATCGAATTGAGGAGCTTTGGTGAAGGAACACTGACTGTTTATTTTTTACAGCAGCAAAATAAAACAATTCTCAATATATGACTATGTCCAAAGAGGGGGTTTCAGTGACCGGCACATTGAAGCTGAACAATGGCAATACGACCCTACTCTCTTTTAAACAGCAGCAGTTTAAAGCGACACAATTATTACTTCCCAATTTATAAAGTTTTATTCACAAACAGGTTTTCTGTGACCGGCAGATTGTGTCACCAAAATGGATAATTTAACGGTCCTTAAAGCGTCGGTTTCCACCAACACAATGGAAGGTGATATAGCTCAAATATGAAAGCACGTACCAAAACGAGTTACGAAGCTGTTATAACAGTCTGTTACTTTTACAGTACTAAACATTTGACTTCTTGCACACGGCGTTTACCTCGACCATAACTCCCCCTCCAAAACAGAAGAGCGTTATGGAGGGAAGCCCCCAACTATCAAACACGGGTCAAATGACTCATAGTTCTTCTAGGTATAACAAGCGCATGCGCGAAATACAAATGTAGTTTTAACCCACACATTGTTCACATGGCCGAATGGTTACTGCAGACTGTAAAGCAGACTGTAGACTGCAAATGGAGTATTGTCATACATGTCAACAACAGAATGTGGTGTCCTATCGAAACAGCATTTTACAGCAGCACAATGACAGCCAATCATGTCAAGGGCTTCATTCATTATCACACAAATTGCACTAATGCAGTTTCTTCCTAGCCAAGGTATCGCCACCACCTATGATCATATGTGAACGAAAGGAAACAATTGTTGTTGCATGGCGTACAAATGAAACTCTTGAAACTGCGACCTTACTTTGAAGTCAATGTTTTATCGTCAGAAAAAACATGTATTAGAAGTTGGCCATCTTGTGACACCACAGAATGCAATCTCATTGTGAGATCTTTGTGGCATGGAATACACCTTGCGACTGGTTGTTTTTGTCTTTTAGTAAATGTTCGTGAGTTAATCACGTTTGACCGATTCTACTCCGCCTGCCCGTTTCTGGCTGCTCAGAAGAATATATCTTACATTTTGTTTAACTCGGGGAGATTGCTCTTATGCAGAGCGTCCCATATACCAGAGACTAGTGCCAAAGCCGGGTTAGGGAGGAAAGGATGTGTAGCCAGTATCAAAGCGGCATTAAGGTGGGATGTATGGGTAGTCCGTCTCCAGGCAGGGTTTAGGGGGATTGTATGCGTTAGAGGAAATGTATGTGTAGTCCAGTGTCAAAGCGGGATTAGGGAGGAATGTATCTGTAGCCCAGGGTCAAAGTTGATGTATGGAGGTCGTATGTGTAGTCAAAGTGTCACAGCGGCGTTAGGGAGGAATGTATTTGAAGTCCAGTGTCAAAGCGCCATTAGGGAGGAACGTTTGTTTTATCCAGTGTGAAAGCGGTGTTCGGGAGAAACGTATGTGTCATCAAAGCAGGGTTAGGGTGGAACATACGTGAAGTCGGTGTGTCCAGTGTGAAAGCAGGGTTAGGGAGGAACGTATGTGTAGTCCTTTGTCAAAGCTTCTTGAGGTAGGATTGTATTTGTAGTCCAGTATCAAAGCGGGTTAGCGAGGAACGTATGCGTGGACCAGCGGTAAAGCAGGGTTAGAGAGGATCGATCTTGTAGTCCAGTGTCGAAGCAGGGTTGGAGATAAACGTATGTTTAGATCAGTCAAATCGGCGTCAAATGTTCGTGTAATCCAGTGCCAATGTGGGGTTAGGGAAGAATATATGTATAGACCAGTATCACAGTGGGGTTACGGAGGAGTGCTCATTTAGTCGAGTTTTGTGAGGTTATGGAATAATGTATGTGCCAGTTTCAAAGCCGGGTTAAACCTTAATTATTTCTCTCTCTCTCTCTCTCTCTCTCAAAGCCAGGTTAGAGCGAAAGGTACAGAGAAAAGGTCTGAGATAAGAAATTAGGCTCTGAACATTTTTCGGTTCATTGTGATGTCTTAAAGTGCCCCTTCTAGATGTTCGATACTACTGGCCGAGAGAAAGACGATCTTGAATTATGCCGTACAAAGAGAAAGTCGTATTCGCGATGAGAAATTAAGCCCTGAATAAGATTGAATTTCATTGTGACGCTGAAAAGTAGTGCTGAATAAGATTGAATTTCGTTGCGACGCTGCAAAATGTCGCTCTGAAAAAGATTTGAAGATCTCGAATTGCCCATTGTGCCATTGCATTCTGTCATGCGGATAAATAGCAATATTTGTGATGAGAAATTAAACCCTCAATGGATTGAATTGCATTGTGACTCTGCAAGTGCCGCTCTGAAGAAAGACGGTCTGGACTGTGACGTTGAAAATTGTTGCCTGGAACAAGGGCGATATGAAATTGTTCATTGTGCCGCTGCATTCTGCCTTCCAGAGGAGAAGTAATATTTGTGATTAGAAATTATGCTCACAATAAAATTCAATTTCATTGTAACGCTGCCAAGTGCCACTTTGAGAAAGACGATCTGATTTCGAGGTTGGAATCTGCCAGTTAGAAGATATTAATTCTCCATTGTGCCATTGCATTCTGCCGTACAGAAAAAAAGGAATATTCGTGAAGAGAAATTGAGCTCTCAATATTATTGAATTTCATTGTGATGCTGTAAAACTCCGCTCTCAAGAAAGATGATATTGATTTGTATCGTTGAAAACTGTCCGTTGAAATAAAGATGATATTCAATTGTCCATTGTGTCACTGTATTCTGTCGTACAGAGAAAAGATAATATCTGTGAGGAGAAATGAAACCATAACCTGTAACGGTTGAGTTCATTATGACAATGCAAAGTGCTGATCTAACGACAGGCATAATTTGACAATCAAAAGCAGGTGATTAATCATGAATACTGTAGCTGTTTTCCCCAGCAACACATCTCTGTTTCAGATGCAATATTTTTCGCTACAAACCAGGCGTGAAATTGAGTCCATCTCTGACATAAATACACGACCAAAGTAAAAGTTAAAGATTTACATTTTTACAGAAGCTGCAGCTGTACGACTCTGCCCTTCCGAATTTGCGCAAGAATGTTTTAGTATAAGTAGTTATGTGAAATCTGGAATTGAAATTATTGGAGATTGGTTTCAGTGATCACAGAGAAGGGGTTTTGATAATTGAGTTTCTATTCAGCTTCACCGATATTCAAAAAGTTTAGGAAATTTTCCCATTTAAGTCTTAAGAAAGTAGATCTTAAATGGCCCACTGAGACATTGCATTCTGCCGTACAGAGAAACGGTGATATTTGTGATGATAAATTAAGCCCTTAATATGATTAATTTTCATTGTGATGCTGTAAAGTGCTACTGTGAAGAAAGACCGCCTTGTTTGTGACTTTGGTAACTGTTGGTGGGATGAATACATTATTAAATTGTCCATTGTCCCGTTGCATTCTGCCCGTACACAGCAAAAGTAACATTTGTGAATGATAAATTACGACCTTAACATGATTGGGTTTAATTGTGATGCTGCGAAGTGCCGCTCTCGAGAAAGACAGTCTTCATTTTGTCGTAGCATAGTGCCGCTTGGAATAAAGACGATATTAAATTGTTCACTGTGTAATTGCATTCTGCCGTACAGAGATAATGTAATATTTGTGATGATAAATTAACCCATAAACAGAATTGTGTTCATTGTGATGCGGCCAAGTGCCGCCCTAAAGAAAGGGGGTCTTGATTGTGCCGTTGGAAATTGCCCCTTTGAAGGAAGATCATAATTTGCCTATATTGCTGTTGCATTCTGTCGTACAAAGAAAAAGGAATATTTGTGACGAGAAATTACGCCCTTAAGATTATTGTGTTCATTATGACATTGCAAAATGCTTCAATGAAGAAAGACAATCTGATGACAAATTAAACCCTTAACTACATTGGCTCTCATGATGCCGTTTGCTAACTGCTGCTTTAATAGACATCTTGCCCTTTAGAATTGTGACTTAAACTCTCAATATTAATGGCTTTTATTCTGTGGCCACTGTTAAGACAATCTTTATCCACTGAGCCGCTGTATTCTGTCATTGAAAGAAAAAGTAATATTTCTGAGGACAGGCCATGAACCCGATCAAGAAAAGAGCGCATCTCTCGTGCTCCCTTACATGAAGTATCAACCGAGTGTAGAATTCCACATTACACTGCAATTCGTAAGACGTGATGGCGCAGACAACGTGAACGGGCGTTGTGCAAGATAAGTACCATCGGAGTTGTGCCATGCGATGAGAGTGTTGTCCTGTGGGAATCTACATGTGTAATGACATCTGCAAAACCAAGGATTGAGTTTTGTTACATGAGGAAATTCTTCTTTCTGTGGGATTTAAAAAATATTTGAACAAAATTCCATTGACGTATCACTCGGAAAGTTTTTCAAATCGAAAATAAATTTCCGAAAATATGTATCTTCATCAGCCTTCCCGACCGTCTTTTCAAATCCATCTATGATTCTCAAAAGTGTCAAGTCTTATTTATCGTTACTGTGATCAGACAAAAAGTGAGCTCTGTGAGCTATTTAAGAACCTACTGGTTTGTGTTTTAAGCAGCGTGGAGACTTTCATGATCATATATATGAACAATGTGGGGATGTCCAGGCAAACATTCGTTTTCGAAGTGAGGATATTTCAAACACATACATCTTACCAGCGAAAGTGGGGATACATGGTGGGCGTACCGTATGTACCCTTTTTAACTAGAGAGAAACTAACGTCAAAGTACACGCCCTAGACTCCCATCGAGCTTCTCGTCAGGGCGTGAATAACTGTCAATCAAAATATCTTCATCTGAAAGTAGGTGGACTGTAAGATGCTTGTTCCTTCCATCTCGTACTTACTGACTGTCGTCGGGTATGGTGCTTGTCGTCGAGGATAGCGTCTTCACGTCATATGAAGGTCACACGTTTGACGTCAGGAAACGCTAGTTGCGTATACTCGGTCGTCATTTGAGACCTTCTCCATTTTGATTGAGCGATCGGACAGGCCGATAGCGAAGGAAAATACACTAGAAAGGATTAAAGGGTCTGAAGCAGTGGAGGAACGTAATGAATGCAAGGGCCGTAACTCATGACAGTCAAGAGAGAAACATATTCGCAATCTTGGTTAACCCGGGGACGTCCCCTGTTGGAGGTGTGTTGCCAATATTACCGTGTCTATAATAAAACTCCCCACTTTGCTTTGCAAGACGCATCGTTATTTCCATATAACGGTGTATTGATAAAAAGTCATTCTAGATATTTGCTTTGTAACATAGCGACCACGAATATGAAAGAAAATAGCTTATAGGTCACGTGGTTCGACCGCCAACATGAATTTTGAAAAAACCCCGGAACAAATATTAAACGGGGTGTAACTCTGCAAGCGTTATTATAAAGGGCATGGACTTCTGCTTCATCTTTCACGACTTCCGTTATTTCGTTAGACCACATTGTTGACAGAAAACCAGGCCTAGGCTGCAAGGAACGTCATATCCGGGCGACCAAATCCAAAGAATTCTTGGCCTGTACCCACTGTGTAAAATACTATAACATCCTAACATTTTCGGTTCGACGAAGTCTTTAGGGGAAAACTGAATCCAGAAACGATTCCAGAAACAATTGTGTATATTTCTTATTGTGAGAGCTATTTACATTATGTTCGTTTGGTTGGTGGTTTGAAGTTTAACGTCGCACCTAACCTTAATGGTCACACGGCGACGATGACACAAACAAACACACCCCAGCAAATCCCTAATCCCATCAACATTATGACTATAAATATTCTAAAAAGCTTATTCCTCCAGGATAAACATCCGAATGAAAGTTTTGTGCATTCGTCAATACTGGAATATTTTGGGCCTAAATCCACTATTTCTGACGTAGAAACAATGGAGCATATTAAGAATTGCTACCACGTGGAGATCAGATTATAATCCAACATTTTTATGTTCCGTCCTCTTCAAAATTATAGGTTATCATGATGTGTTCGTGTTAAGCCTATTCGCATAATCGTCGAACTGAGAGGTCATAGATAACTTCGAAATGGTGGTATTCGGGGACTTTAATACCTTATTTGTATTATAGGTGCGTATTTAATGATTATATAGGGCATATTGCATAGTTTTAGACACAGAACATGACGACGAAATCTAATGACCATGGTGAACTAATCCTACATATACTGAACCTTCGTTTTGCTGTCTAATTTCAGTACATGTAGAGGTCAGTTTCGTCGATTCTTTTTATTATAGTTCGTTATCACTGGATTGCGAGTTGACAACAATACCCCCACAGAGGTGACCGATTTCAAGGTTTCCGCACACTTGTCTTGATACGGAAATATTTTAGCCAAGTATTATGGCACATTTCCATCAGAGTTCTGATTCGCCATTTTCTAATAACGTTCAACTTTACTATCTAATATTATCGATGTATACTAAAATATAGCATTAGATTGGGTTTCTGGTCCCAGACCGTGCTCGTAGATTTCTTTCCTCCCACACCGCAAAACCAGGTGTATGATTGTGAGATATGTTTCTGTGTATGAATGTGCTCGGCCCAGTGGAAGATTGGCTTATAGTAAAACTGGCTACCGAGGGTAAAAGAAAGATTATTATTATTATTATTATTATTATTATTATTATAACAGTCATATTCCAGTTATTATAATAACTTATTCAGAATAGGGCAGATTTGTAAAAAATCATTTGCATAAACTGTTAACACCTGAGGCGTCTTAATGAATGTGAAAATGGTAGCCACATAATGAGCTTACTGTATGCTGATACTCGGTATCAGATTGAATGTCACTGACAGAAGTCCTGTATTCATAGAATTCAACTCGAATATGCACATTAGCTAACTATTAATTTCACCTATACTTTATTGTATTATCAACTCTTAATATTGAATAAAATTTCAATGTACCGTTCACTGAAAATCGTAAGAGAGTAAAACTAAACACTTAATGAGTACAGCATCCCGGTAACGCAGCTGTTGTGTAAAATTACTCACTTAAGCACGGTCGGAGGGCAAACAACCCTCTGAGAGAGGAAAGTGCATTCTGGGATACAATGTAACCACGTCCCGGAGAGGTTGAGGCGAACGAAGCAGGTAATGGAACATGACAGCTGGAGGTCTTTGGAAGTTTTGACAGTTGTCGTTTCCCCATGTTCCTGCAAATACATCCTATTGACTAATACACACCTCAAGGATTGCTTTAATGTACATTTCATGTCTCCTACTGTTTTCGTGACCCCGTAGGAGTGTGTACAATTTCCCGATGGCCATCAGAAACGTACAGTACATGTGTTCGGAGTTGAAATTAGCGGAAGAACTGAATGAAATCAGCTGTTATAACGCAGCAGGTGATGCAGGACGCCCATGTAGAGAGGAGCGTTACGCCCTCTGTAAGAGGAAGGGTCTGGTCGGCTTTCCCCAACACTGACACTGTGACGTAGTTAAAGATTCATAGCGTCTCAATTCCCTCATCGTTATTCCTTCCGACAACGTATACTTTTCTATGGTGATTTACAAACATAATTACCGCGCACTTACCTTTACCTTCGCGCACTATTGGACATCATTTTCATTAAAAAGACGAAAAGTCATGAAGCATGCCAGCCATAGACAACCTCTCACACACGTCGGACAAAACTGTCAATTTTTTTTATAATATTCGTTCCAGTTCCCATGCTGACAAAACAAAGTTTTTTTGGTTGTTTTTTTACCCAGTGTCTTTTGTGGGCATACGGTTTGATTACTGGCACGCTTTCTACGGTATTTTCTGGGGTTTCGGGTAGGCCTAGAGATGTACTGGCGTCATCCGAGGATATTGTCGTGTTGAGGGGTTTTCGGTCCCAAGCTTTTCTTGGGCACGATTATCTTTCATAAGCCTGTAGAAAGCCTGTAACTGGCGAAAGTAGCTGCAAGAAATTTTTACTAAAGAACTGCAACAGATGAGTTTCTAACTTGTGTTGCCCCCCTGAACACTAAATGATCCATGCAGTAATTTCCTGAGATTTCATGATGAAGTTTCATGGGAAATTCAAGATGCGGCCATATTGGATTTTCGAAATGGACCAAAAAATGTATCTTGCATAACTGGACCACAAGGGCAACCTGCGTACCCAATTTGACAAAGATCCATGTAGTAATTTCCTGAGAATTCACGATGATAAAATTTCATTGGGAAATTCAAGATGGCTGCCTGGTGGCCATATTGGATTTTCGAATCGGTCCAGAAAAGGCATCTTGCACAACTAGACCTCGAGGGGAACCTGTGTATCAAATTTGAGAAAGATCAATTAGTAGTTCCTGAGAAATCGCGATAACAAAGTTTCATGGGAAAATTCAAGATGGCCACCTGGTGGCCATATTGGACTCTCGAATCAAATCACAAAAGGTATCTTGCACAACTAGACCCCAGGGGAAGCTGTGTGCCAAATTTGAGGAAGATCCATGCAGTACTTCCTGAGAAATCACGATAACAAAGTTTCATAGAGAAATCCAAGATGGTCGCCTGATGGCCGTATTGGATTTTCGAATCAGAGAAGGAATCTTGCACACCTAGATCCCAAGGGGAACCTGTGTACCAAATTTGAGAAAGATCCATGCAGTACTTCCTGAGAAATCAAGATAACAATGTTTAATGGGGAAATCCAAGATGGCCGCCTGGTGGCCATATTGGATTTTTGAATCGGACCACAAAAGGTATCTTGCGCAACTAGACCCCAAGTGGAACCTGTGTACCAAATTTGAGAAAGATCCATTGATTCCTGAGGAATCGTGATAACAAATTTTCATGGGAATATCCAAGATGGCCACCTAGTGGCCATATTGGATTGTCGAATCGGACCGAAAAAAGTATCTTGTACAACTAGAATCCAAGGGGAACCTGCGTACCAAATTTGAGAAAGATCCATGTAGTACTTCCTGAGAATTCACGATAACAATGTTTCATGGGGAAATCCAAGTTGGCCGCCTGGTGGTCATATTGAATATTCAAATTGAACTAAAGTACACATGCTGTACAACTAGACCCAAAGGGGAATCGGTGTACCAAATTTGAGAAAGATCCATGAAGTAGTTACCGAAAAATAATGAAAAGATTTCACTGCCAAGTTCAAGATGCATGACCGCCATGCAGCCAAATTTAAAATCATATCGACACCGCATGAACACATTCTGGTGTACTCATTGGGGGAAACATGCATGCCAAGTTTCAGCTTAATCGGTCAAGTGGTTTCAGAGAAGAAGATGTTTACGGACGACGCACGACTAACGACGGACGACGGACAATCAGACCATGTGCATTAGCCCATCGGGCCTTCGGCCCAGATGAGCTAAAAATGAAGGAGAGACTAGAATAAAGTTCTAGAGTGTATAACTCTCTTCAAGCATTATATGGGAAATTTTAAAGAATGTTTAATTGTGGAACAACTGGACTTCAGTCAAGAAAAACAGCTAGAGTGCGTGTACAAGAAATATGCTGAAAATATGGCGAATGGCAGCTATCTACTCCCTCATCACTAACTGATCCCCAAGACCCATCCTCCACCCTGATTCCTCAACGTTTCAGGGACCATTTTCCCCACTACTGTCCGTCGCTGTACAAAGTCACTTTGACTTATGCTTTGTCTTCGTCGGCGTCGGGCCTGACAACAGACTGGTATATTCTGAATAAGAAGCTGCACTCCGTTAACATTCACCTCGTTTTACTACGAGTCGTTTTCTTACACCTGACCGTCACACGGGTCACTGGCACATTACTTTGGGCAACTTGATTTCTAGCACACTGGAATATAGCTAGAACTAATTGTCTAAGTTCACCGCTATGTTAATTTGAGTTGGACGCGATAGCTTAGATATGATAGCCGCCACCTTGCAACGGTAGGACCTAGTTTCAATCGAAGCCTGTAATCAATTCGCGGCTTACCAAGACATAAAACTGCGATCATTCTTTGTCCCCTTCCGCTTCAAATACCACCTTCCTTCGCGCTATATATCGCCCATAATATTAGTTAGACACCACTTCTACTCACGATCTCATAGGCCCGGTAGCCGTTTTCAACAAATATGGACTCGCCCTCTCGGAAAAGCACAGACTGGTACCTCACCCTCTTCCGAAATTCGAACCTCCACCAGATATCCACGAACGCAGCTGTCTGCTGCAACATGGACAGGACGATTCCTTTTCACTCCAACAAAATCCCACCAGCGAGTGAGTTTAAGAAAACGTCCCAAACACTGAGCATATGTGATGATTAGAAATGGTGTCTAACTACTATTATGGGCGATATATAGCGCGAAAGAAGGTGGTATTCGAAGCGGAGGGGACAAAAAGTATTGGCATAGAAGTTTTATGTCTTGGTAAACCGTGAATTGATTACAGACTTCCATTGAAACTGGCTCCTACCGTAGCAAGGCGGCGGCTATCATATGTAAGCTACACGCGTCGAACCCAAATAACATAGTGGTGAACTTAGTATTCAGATCTAGAATATAGCATGTACAAATCAGAAGGTGTCGGTGTTTAATATGTTTTTTGAGTTATTCAATTGGACAAATTTTATTGCAAAATTTGCATGATGCTATTATCATCCTATCAGGTTCTCCAGTGTTTCTTCTCCGCCGTTTCACCCTATTCAGTGTCAAGCTATATTTTCTCTTCCTGACAGCGCGTGTTCCTGGAATAAGAAATGGTCTTTTTGCAGGACTTATTCTCTCGAAAATACATGGTAGAAGATTTTTTCTACATGACAGTGGGATACCAGTAACTCAAATGGAACTAGAAATATAGAGCAAGTGATACACACTCAGAAACTGGAATCTTCTGGAATTACAACACATATAAGGGAAGTGGGAAGAGGTGCCGACATACTGATTGTGTCACATGACTTCACAGAATAGTCTTCTGGTTAACCTATTCTAAAGCACATACCAAGAATCTAACGATTCGTGATATGTGTTGTATCTCAGGTACGCTTTTATTGTACCTGTTCATGTGGCAACTTGAATGCATCTCACAGAACTCACTCTCAGAAGCGATCATTCCACAAAATATGATCCCATACAGCCTGTCAGCTCACGTATCATTCTTTAATATATTTACATCACGTTTATGGTCTCATTGGTTGGCCATTCACATAAAAAACATTCACCGAGAGGCGACGAAGCAGTGTTCTCGAAAGTGACTGTTACTCTTGACATCGGCGTTACAATCGCCTACATTCATAGTGCGAACCTCCCTGCAAACGGGTTACATTCGCCAAATATTTAAACCCATGAATGAGCGTTTAATCGTTTAATATTGAACAACGTTCTGCATATGATTACACCATCGATATATTTCATATGCCTGAAAACTAAAGCTCTCGGTGATCTCAGTTTCTTCAAATCACTATTTTTCTGTCCAATATGGCACGTTTGATTCGCTCTGGCAAATGTAGTGCCCGAGTTGTACACGTTCTCTTGGTCATATGCATTATGAAATACATTGTATGAAAGTGTATCCCGAATCTATATTGGTATGGGCCTTCAACGCAAAATATCGGGCAAGATTATCGCCCGTAATAATCATAATACACGCGATCATTTCTCATCTTGGTCACCGGTAGCTGACATTTTCCTCGCAACATCGTAGTTACATCCATCCCAGAATGCACTTTCCTCTCTCAGAGTGAGTGTTGAAATGAATTATGGGATACCGCGTCATCCTGCACCCGCTATTGCTGTTTGACTGCTCACGAGAGAAGACAATCCAGGATAATCTCTGTGGTTATACAAGGTAATGTGATCAATCAATACACTTAATTAGAAGTAGAACATACCTTCAATGTTTCAATAGCCTCATTTTGTACTGATTTGATGGCAGATGGGTGATTTTGTACGAACGGGAATTCGGACTCAAAATCACACTTTGCGCGGGCTTCGTTTCTGATCCTTGTGGGTTACGTCTACAGATTCAGACCAAATACATGGCCATGACCAAGACCACATGAACATGATTTTAGTTTGAACATCATATTTTGTGGTTCTTATTCAAGCATATGACATTCTGGCGTTCTGGTTGAATGGCACACAAACGCAAATGTGCGAATTTACACTTACGCGAGTAAGATTACACTTACCTGAGTAAGATTACACTAACCGGAGTGAGATTACACTTACCTGAGTAAGATTACACGGTGACTGTGTATAGGCAGTGTCTCATGTTTGTAAATCAATAATATAACACTATGCGAACCAGATGCGAACGAGAACATGAAACAAAATTTATTTAAATATTTCAATTCCTGATTGAAAATGTGATAGAAACATTTTTTTTTTCTTCAGACAGCTGTGGGTGCCTCTTCAATCATAGCCTATGGCAGGGATCTTGGAGACCTTGGATTCTAACAGTGAAGCATTCACCATTGAAGCAGAATGGTTTGGTTTGCCACCCAGAAGAGCTCATCCAGGTTTTTGCTGGCCGTCTATTATGCATTCAATATTGCATATCACAAAAAGCTCAATGCACCCGTCACTCCTCCTGGCTGTGGGGCTTTGACCTCTGTACACGTGAAGTTGAATGTACATGGCAAGTTATTGAGAACCCAGATTTTGAAACATCATATAATATATAGTGAACATGACAGTCCCACCAAACTTATTTAAACTTGTTGAATAGATGTGGTTGACCTCGGCCTCTTCGATAGATCAATGCGAGTTGGTATCGCATCTTCAGTCCATGAGCATAGGAGCTCACATCTGATTGAACAGTGTTTTAAGAACTGATGTTGGTAATTAAAAAAATTGAAGAGTGTTTAAATGATCAATATTCGTAATAATGGATAAGTTATCCAAACAGTTAAATGCTGAATGTTCTCGGTGTTACGAATAAAACGTTTGTTAAAATTAACGTAGTTATCATTTTATTCTTGTCAAACCTTAACAGTGAGCTAGCGTTACTGTGACACTTGTGTAAGTTTAGGTCATATTCAAGATAACGATGTGGGAGATTCACATTGTTATCTTGAATATGACGTACCCCAGTGACACTTTGAATGGGAACATTTACACATCAATATGTGTTGATTTACAGTTGTGTTTGTAGCTGAGTCTATATCTAAACATCAGTGGAGAAATATACACATTTATATGAGTACATTTACATAATATTATATGATGTTGATTTACACTTGTGTGTGTAGACGGTGGACGAGATAACTCACATATTTGAGAAAAATTACACATTTTGGGCGTGTGTATGTAAACATTAGCGAGTAAATTTACACACGGCGATGTGTTAACTTACATTTAAGCTTGAGTAAATTTACTCATTGGGCGTGTGTATTTAAACATCAGCGGGTAAACATACACCATAAGTGAGTAAATTTACACACGGCGATGTGTTAACTTACATTTAAGTGTGTTACTGGGGAGACAAGCTGTTTCCTCACTTATCTGAGTAAATTTACTCAGTTCCGATTTTCAGTGTTAAAACAAAGTTTGTCTTGCGTTGTCTTTTCCATCTGAAGCCGTATGTTTAAAGGAGATGGTACGATAAGGCTGGATTTTCGCATATACTTGGTGCGATTGATATCGGAAAAAGGATGTCCCAAAACCAATTGTTTTAATGTAACGACAATAGAAAATATATGTACACAATTTGTGAAATTTCCAGCTCGATTGCCTTATGATTATGGTTATGACATGAACTTTAAATCCCTAGCATGTGTTATTTCTTGAAAAAAAGTCTAAATCGAGGCATTCAAACCCAAATCTAGACACGCGGCGGTCTGTATATTCTGCATATATATTTTTTGTGAACTGGGTTGGCTGCGTAGCGAGATGAGGTACGCCACGTCGTATAACACACGTACATATAAAATTTCCAGCAGGGTTATCAGTGTCATCATAAAAGCCCACTTGTGCCTTGCGGGCTGTAACTCTACCTCGTAATACGACCCTTGCAAAGGGATCCCCATAAAATATTCCAGTTCATATACCCGCAGCTGTCGGGGTACGCGAATTTTGATTAAAAAAAAGTGGTCATCGTCCCATTTGGGGAGATAAGTCTTCTCGAACTTGCTCTTGACTTTACTGATCCGTAATATGCTGCTGATCTTGAAGACCTCCTTCGATCGTGGTTGGGGTTGAATGGGGTACAAGACACGCCGAACTTAAGTTTCATTGTGTTTCGTAACAGCAGAGAGAGAGAAAATTAAGGTTAAAATAAAAATTCAGCAATATTTCAGTTATATAGCGACGATGTTTCGTAACAGTAATAGATGCTGTCTGCATACTCCGGTGATAAGCCCGATTGTATCTCTCCATTGGCTGAGGAGAACATCGACGTATGGACCTGTAATCTTATAGATGAGATATTTGTACATTCGAGCTTATAACGTTCGATTGAACCTTTCGACGATAGAAGCCTTCGTCTAGTTGTACTTGTTGAAGAAGATCTTCTGGGCTTCATAAACTGTTGGAAGGCCTATTCAGGAATCCCTTGCCTTCGTCGGTTTGCAAGTACAACGACTTACGACCCGACTCGAAGATGCGCTTGAATAAAGCATGCGATTGACGTCCTTCTTTTAACACCCGTTTAAATTCGATATGGAGTCAGGGCCCGACCAGCAGATATCCTGGTCTTCCAAAATGTTACCTTTATCCTCATATAGATATGTAAGCTCGCCTCGGGGGTAAGGTGAAGGAAGGCACGTAGGACTGGCGAAATAGTAAAGCAAATGAAGTGCCATGAATGACTCACATTCTCGCGGACCCCTCGTATTTATAGTCAATTTTCGTGAAATTGTCCAAGTAAAAGACGAGATAAAAACCCACTGATCTAAAAGTTGGATATTACCTCTGTGACGTCACATCTTGTTCCAATCAAGTGATCGGGAGTGACCTTTGACCCTGCTCGCCATTTCTATCCGATATTGTGCGCATGCGCAGGGTCAAATGTGACTTTCAACCACGTCACTGGAACCGGAAGCGACGCCAAAGAGGTCACATGCAAATTTTTTAAGTCGATGGACCGTTATCTACATGTAGCCTTTTACTACCACTAATGCATGCACTTTTACTACCACTAATGCCTGCACTCACCCATGTGAATGGTTATAGAAGGTATTGTTTTGTCGTGGGAGACGATTGTTGGAGACAGATTGATTTTTTGGCACTATAGGTTTAATGTCGATACAATAGAGGATGAGTATGTTCGATATGTATATTCTAGCCATTTTTCGTACGTTTTGTGTTCGTTGCTAGATTTTCGATAGATCTTTAAATTTAACAGCACTATTTCAGCCATCTTACGCAGGGCACTACTAACGTATATCTAAAATCATTAAGCCCAACTCACACTACGAACATTTTGTTGTATTAGAACAAAAACACTGTTCAGAACATGTTTTGTCTGCAGTGTGAGGTGCCCAGAAACATAAAACATCTGTTCGGAACAATTGTTCGTGAGATCAAACTTGTTTGATATTGCGAACATGTTTTGCCCTGAAACAAGTTTTTGTCTTCAGTGTGTGGTGATCGCGAACATTTTGCCGAACATTTACCAACAGTTATCCAATCAACTGGCAGCTGTGGGTCATGTGACGAAGCCGCTCTTCCATGACACAACAAAATGGCCTCACTGCTTGGTCGCGGCGACTGGCGGTCAAGAGAAAATGTTCGTAGTGTGAGGTTACCACGAACAAAAACACGAACAAACTGTTCTGTTCTAATACAACAAATTGTTCGTAGTGTGAGTTGGGCTTAATGATTTTAGATATACGTTAGTAGTGCCCTGCGTAAGATGGCTGAAATAGTGCTGTTAAATTTAAATCTCTCTCATTCCTACCGTATTCATAGATAGTACAATTTATGTACATTGGAATGGTAGAGTTAATCGAAATATTTTCTCGCTGTTAACACTGTCCAAAAAATATAGTTTGTCTGACATTATATGAGATGTAGGCACATCAGTTCAGATCCTTGTTATGACATTTGAGCGCAATATGTTTGAACCTATTTATTTTCTTTGTTCATTCGACTCGCGTGTCGTCTCAGCACATAAGGTGAGGGGCAAATTCATATCTTCATACACAAGTTCTTCTTTGTTCACAGTTCGAATTAGCCTTTATATATCAGCTCACTGAATCTGTTTAAAATAACTTGTAAATAGACACGAAACTTCATTGTCTCCGAAGTCATTTTAATTTCGAAATGAGTGAGTTGGGTTTTTTATGGCCACGAGTACAGCCATATTTGGGGAATGACGCAACTAATGTTAGAAATACCTCACCCTATACAGTCGTTCGGTGGGTTCTGATTGGCTCGTCTCTAGTTTGTAGATGAAATTTATTTAATGCTTTTGGTGGTCCGATTCATCAAGCCTAATTCTAAGTGCGAACGGAGTCGTAGAGCATAAGTCGGTTTGTGTATGGCGATATCAGTCATTTATCATGTGGTATATTTACTTGTCGAAACGAGCTGATAGTAGATGTATACGAATCTGGTATTTGTCTATGTTGTATGACTGATAGGTCCGTTTATCTGTTTAGTCTTTTGTATCATATTAATGTGTATTTACATTGTAATCGGTGGTATCTCCTAAATATATGAGACATAGTGTTCTGTGACCTAAAAATATTGTAGAATTATTTCATTGATAGCATGGATCAAACTTAATTAAATACAGTAATTCTTTTCAATAAGAAGAGAAATTCTACCTATCATTCTACCTATATTTTGTGAGCGGAGGAAAATATTTTATTATTATTGTTATTTTTTAAATAGGCTTCTCTTTCTTTTTTTCCCCCTGTTTAATCGTGGCCAAACCACTGGGAATAATTACCACCATGAATGTGCAATACTGCCGATACAGATAGTCTAACATGCTGGCGAAAAATAATGTCAAGCAACATTGTAGTGTACAAATTGTCTCCCTTGATATAGAGATGGCGCTGCAATAAATGGAACGTTGTCATACGGAAAACTGGATAATCGGAACATTGGGCTGCCATTTGCAATTTTGGGAAGCGTAAAGAAAAGCCAATTACGAGAAAGGGACGATTGATTTGGATTGTTCATTGAAATATGAGAAGCAAGAGTGTAAGGAGCATTCACTCGAGCCTGCGTACTACTGAGCTGTTGAAAGGGGGCAGTCAAGTAGTACCACCCCGTAGGTTAAGGATAGTTCCTATGCACTCCAATGTGGTAGCCTTGGCCATGAAACCACGTGACCTTAGGCCATGAAATCACGTGACTGAATGCTGTTAAGCGTGATTACGTCTAATTATGATGCAAATTTGCGCTAATTAGCGTTAAATCGGTATTACTGGTTACGGGTTAGGGTTAGGTTTAGGGTTTTGGGGTTAGGGTTAGGGTTAGGTTTGTGTTGGGTATATAAAAAAAAATCCAACGGTTGCTTCCAGCTGCTTCCGTGGCTCAGGGGTAAGATGCCTGACTATGGAGCGAAGAATGGCGGGTTCGATCCACGTCGGTGCCAGTTTCGTTATTTTCGGACAGGTTTTTTCTAGCTCGTAAATTGTTGGACGGGTAAATACAGTGCCCCAACAACATGTGAAAATTGATGGAAAAATTCTAAGTCCAACAAATAACAAATAACAGGCCACCTGATTGGAGTGCATAGGAACTATCCTCGACCCACCCCGTAGCATCGTACAGCGGAAGTGACTGATCTGTACTCCAGGATCCAGCCTATAGATAGATTTCTTTGTTTTGATTCTGCGTTCATATTACGTCATCACCGGAAATGGTGCGTGCGCAGCTGGTAGGCAAAATAACTTCCGCCTACCACAGCTTCCCTGGCAACCTGCTTCGCTGGTACAAGCGCGCGGAGTTTGATTATCCGTATCGCCGTTTAATCGCGATATAAAGTGTTTCACCGATGATTATCATGTCTCTCGCCTACCAACGAAGGTTACAACTCCGGGATGGCGAAATTTTGCCCGATCCATATAAGATCTCTAAGGATAGATGGGTGGACGACCCGACGCAGTGGCCTTCCGTTGAATGGCCGGACATGTACGAATTTTTAGTGGAGAGGACCAGTGTTTACACAAAGGAGTCAATAAATGCATACAAGTCACTCGAAGCTTATAATTTCTTTGTTTGTGGACACGTCCAAATAGTGTACTTTTTTACCATCCCAAAGACGAAATATATATGTTTGAGGGGCGATGTTCTGCCAAGCCAGAGACAAGGAGAGAAGAGCGCCATGTATGATGTCTGGGTGTACGTCAGCAGGGATGGTGGGCTTTTGTCGGCCAACTGCACTTGCATGGCTGGGTAGGTTATTTGAAATAATTTTAGAGATACTCATATTTATCAGAACACTATTCCTATAATTTATAAAAAATATTTTCATCATGGGTTTCTTGTTAATATTTCATCTGGGTACTGTCCAAAAGAACAAACAGCAGCTGTTTTTGCATCCAGTTGCCCAATGTCCAGTTCTGCACGTAATGCTAAGAGAACTGATTCGTCTGCTTTTTGCTGGAATTAGACGAATATCCTCTTTGCCTTGCAACTGCATATACTAATTATTACCAGGCATTCGCATCCGTGCTTTAATTAAGAAGTCCTAGAATAAAAATACATTTATTCCTCCTTCCCTTCGTTATCATCATGCTTTAAATGTCCGGTCACATCAGGACATATTTTATGTGATTTTTTTCCTTTTGACAGACTAGGTTCAGCCTGCTGTAGTCATATAGCTGCCATGCTATTTAAAGTTGAAGCAAGTATCCGCTGTGGTGTGAACAAGGTGGCTTCCACAAGTTCTGCTTGTGCATGGAATGCCATTGCAAAGCCGAAGGTGAATATCTGTCTCACAAGCGGAAGGTTCGGGGTTCGATCCCCAGCCAGTTCATGGAGGATAGATCAAGGACTGGTTGACTGGTCGGGATAATGTGACTGGGTGGGGTATCATATCTGCTGACGGCATGTGGGACCACTATAGAAAAGGCAGTAGGCCCTATTGAGACGACTTAAAAGTAGGCACCGTTGTGATATGGTTGAATAGTTGAAAGCGCCGTTAAATCCTGAATGCATATAAATAACTGATCAACCGACAACTATTGCCTCAGCATCGAAAAAAGCCTGGTCGTGATTGGAAGAAGTAGGGGCATGCTTCAGTGCTGTCAACTCTGTATTGGGCAAATGCTAATTTGAGGGTTTCCCAGGCAGATCTCCATCACCCCCAGCTGATTGGTTTTTTTGCTAGTCTTTTTTGAAGTATTGCATAATAAATAATTGCTCTCATAGTATTTCTCCAGTTCTCCTAGTTGACAGATATTTTTTTGAAAATTTACAGGTTCAACCTGCAAAACTGTCTGATATCAACTTCCAGAGGCCAAGGAGGGAAAATTCCAAAAAAGTACCTGTGACGGTTAAGCCTGCCATGCATTTTGAGTTATGTGAAAAACATTGGAGTGATCTCCGAAGCATTAATCCAAACGCAGCAATCTTTTCAAGTTTAGCTGGTGACGAATCGGACTAGGAAACTGACACGGCTTCAGAGAACGAGGACAATATAGGTTTGCCAGCACCTCTCACAAGTTTGTTTGACTTCAAAATGACTTCATTATTTGATCGGGAACGTGAGGTTGAGTTTGATCGTATTTTTTCAGATTTGTCTGCTAGTATATCACAAGATCAGGCAGACACCATGGAAAGGAGAACTCGTCTCCAGAGGGACTCGGAGGAGTGGTATGAACAGAGAGCGGGGCGCATTACCTCTTCTAACTTCTACAGGGCTGCTGTAATGAAGGAAAGCGAACAGAGACAATTTTGTCAAAGACGTCATCCAGCCATCAGCAAAATTAATCAAATCAGCAGCTGTCAAATGGGGGATTTCTAACGAAGATAAGGCACGGACAGAATACATTAAACATCAACAGACAGAGCATACAGACTTCAGTTTCAGACAATCTGGGCTGGTGGTCAACTGTAATTATCATTACTTGGGTGCATCTCCGGATGGTGTTATGTGCAAGTGCTGTGGAAAAGGAGCACTGGAGATCAAATGTCCTTATCGTTATCGAATGGGTTTGCCAAGTTCCAAAGAGCTGAGTCCAGATTTCTGTTTAGATAAATGCTATCAGTTAAAAGATAACCATGAATACCATTATCAGGTTCAAGGTCAAATATTGATCTTGGATGTTCAGTACTGTGACTTTGTTGTGTGGACCCCTGGTTCTAAGGTGGTAATTCGTGTGTTTCGGGACTTCAACTTCATTGCTAAAATGTTAAACAGGCTACAAATGCAATTCAGAAATTACATCTTGCCAGAATTAGTCCTGCGATCTGAGCACAGTCAATTGTATGACAGTGTTCGTAGGTATTGTATTTGTCGTAGGCCAAGCTTTGGTCCTATGATTGCCTGTGATGGACTAGACTGCCGAAATGAATGGTTCCACTATGGTTGTGTTGGGGTAACCAGAGCACCCAAAGGTTTGTGCACACTGTAAGGAGTCTGCGGAGCCATGATGAAGTTCCCCGTTTGGAACATATGTTGTGTAAGCTTATCACTTGTTGACTGGCTCCATTGCTACTCCCATCCTTTTAAGTTGGTCGTCGGTTAGGGGATGGGACTGGGCCATCTCCCACTCAACCCGGCAGGTCGACTCAATTCGGTGGTCTCTCGGTCCCTTGGAGGTTCAGATGTCGGTAGGAGATGGGAATTGAGCCATCTCCGACATACTGCACCTCCATGGGACTGATATTGTAGCAATGGAGCCTGTAGGTGTTCAACATATGTTCACCCTGTTGGCATTATCAATTCAAATTTAACCAGTGACAAAAAAGGTAGTTGTGGACATGGTAGATGCAAAGGATAACTACTTGTACACCTTATTGATTTGCATCACACATAACCACCATTTCTCCATGTGATATCAACATTTTCTACTTTTATGGGCCTCTAGTTCTATCAGGGATAAGGAGTTGTTACGAACCCTTAAATATATACAAATGATTGCTCTCAAACCAGAGGCAGTAGAAATGTGACGAGTTTGCGGCCAATGGTCAAACAAAATTACAACAAAAAACCTGACGGTTCAGATGTAAATAATCAACCAGAATATATAATTACAGGTACTTGTCTAGTTCTGTACACACACCTCGTGAAATCAACACGTTTCACATCAATCTCCTTCTGACGAGATTACATGAGTCTCCAACCGTGGACATCAGGTTTTAATTTACAGTCTCACGTTTTTGCGTGAATTCACTGTTGACAGTCCAA
This sequence comes from Hanleya hanleyi, assembly GCA_036873755.1. Lineage (NCBI taxonomy): Eukaryota > Metazoa > Mollusca > Polyplacophora > Lepidopleurida > Hanleyidae > Hanleya > Hanleya hanleyi. Next base: position 187,839 of record JAVTVY010009057.1, read on the forward strand.
AGAATTCGCACAATAAAAGGGCTATCTCTTACAATTACGGGCTGTTAAACTCAAGTCAACTGACTTGGCTGATAATCACAGGCCGGAACTTAGAAGCTGATATCTCTAACAATACATAGATTTCTTGATGAAGTCAGACCCTCCCAAATCGGTGAACACCATTGCCCATACTTCCCTCGTTAGTTTGTGTTCAATTATCATAGTTGCAATTATGCCTAAGAGGTGCTCTGCCATAGTATGTGCAAACCGAAAACTGAGGAATTCCACCATTGGTTTTTTTCGCCTTCGCAGAGACGTTTGCCCTGTCCGTCGTCAACCACAGTTGACGTGAATAAACCGAAAAAAACAAACTGGAATGCTAAACCTGGGGCGAGAATTTGTGGGAACCATTTCATAACAGTTAAGAACATAACAATTAAATGTTGAAATCTGGAGCCCCGCTAGTAGTACTACATGTATATAGCTGTGTGGTAGAGAACAGGATGAACAATGAAATCCAGCATATTGCAATTCCAATATGTCCGATGTCACAGGGATCATTATTTCATCATATGACTACATTTGTTCCAGGACTGACAAAAGAGTCCTCCCAAGGAAGTATAAACTTTGTACCTGACAATGATTTCACCTCCTCGGAACAACACTTTTAGCAAGATTTGTCAGGCCTGCAACAACTGTAATAATATGATCTAATAAGGTTACTTGCGACACAGGAACAATTCCCTGCAATATCCTGAACTTCTTCATTCTACCAATTACACGCTCCACATGAATTCGGACTCGTGATAATCGTCTAGAAATATCCACCTCTGCTCCAGACAACTGTGTTTTCCCTTTTGTGAAGTGGGGTATTCTCAAGGTTGCTCCTCGAATGGCCAATTCTTCTCGGATTAAGAAGCCACGATCTGCCAATATATCATCACCGAACTCGATTTGGTTAAAAAATCCAGATTTAGTACTGATTTCTTTGTCCGAGATTCTCCCACCATATCCATCAGAAAGGAAACTCACTGCTCCTGCCGGTGTGATGCCTACAAGATTTTTCATCGTATTGTGGTGCTTGTAATTAGACCAAGTCTGAGCTCGAGCTGTCAGATTAAGAGGTCTTTCAATGAAAATTTCAGTGCAGTCGATGATGCAGCAGGCATTCTTGTAGTTTCATACCTGTGAGTAACCGGACCTTCTGACAGATTTATATACGGTGAGTAAAAATCTCCCAAACGGGCTTCTTGCAGCTCAGATTAAAAAAAAACAAAAAAAAAACGGGGAAGGCCTTGCCTAAATGTGGGGCTTTCACTGTGAAATTTATATAAAAATCATCCTTTCACAGACAAATAACAGACATCATAATTTTACTTGCCATGCACTATGTTCAAGTAGTACACAATTAGTCATTCTCCCAACGTCAGAGTTTTTAACCTCGAAACCGTCGATAAACAACATAACAATAGGGAATATACAATCTGATGACATCAGAATGACAATTCGTATACTGTCCTAAATTTGACACTACATATGTGGTAGAGAATACAATTGGTTTGGATATTAGTAGTCACGAGGGCTTCAAGACGAGACCCTCCATCACCCATTGAGACCAGGAATGACCCCTGTATAGCTCAAACACACCCCAAAAATGCCCTCTTCGCTACTGCTCCTGGACTCTTCATGGCGTCATCTCCATTTCAAAACCCCCAGTTGTAGTCTACTCCACGACCGCTTCAGTATAATGCCTTGCAAAGCCCATTTACCCCTGTGCATCCCAAAATATCCTTTCAGTAATACTTCTCAACTGCGCATGCGAACCATGACATCATTTTCGATTCACGCCAGGCGTAGTCTACTCCACGAGTGCTTCAAGATGAGACCCTGCACAGCCCATATGGACCCAGGATGGCCCACCCTTTGCCAAAAAGTACACCTCAATGCTTCATGGTGATGCACTCCGTCACTTTCCTGTGAAATTCAACCAATGTCTTCGAGACCACTCCCAAAGTACGCTTCAGCTTGCAAGAGATCGAACAAATATCCACACACTATAATTTGCGCCACAAGAAAAACAAGAGCCCAAGGGGCTTCAATATACGCTCGTATATCTGGAATTACATTGGTCCAAATTTCAAGGTTGTTTACTAGCCTTGATTCCAATTGGTAGGTATCAATTGGTAGAGAAAGGTCTACAATTCCGTGCTTCCGAAAATGTAACATATATCACATCTTAGACTGAATGATAAACTAAAATGAGCTTAACTCTTGGTAACAAGTTGACCTTGAATCAAGAGCCAAGAGCTCACATATCCAATACTGAAATCGAAGTAGTTTTCCTGCAAATGGATTCCTTTCAGGCGGGAGAATTTTTCATGAACAAGGCTGCACAAATTGCGCGAACAATAGGTTTGGTTACGCAATTTTCATTATGCCTAACCCATTATCACTTGAATTACGGATATTAACCTGTATACAGTAGTGATGGGTTATGCAAATCAGAGAAGCGTTACCCAGAAAATTTTAGCGTAACCCATATTTGGGTTAAGCAGAATTTTCAATTTGTGCAGTTCTGATGAAGGAAGAAGAAAGTGATGAAGTAAATATTTGTTCTTGAGTTAATAAACAGGTATGAAGTTCATGCTTTGAAACTAGAGATATTTTTAATAATTTTCTGATTTTGGGGTCACATTGACCTTTGACCTTCGACCTTGACCTATTTTTTGGTATGCGACACTTCATTACCCCCTATTGAATCCACTCACAAATAATTAGAAATTTTTAATGATTTCCTGATTTTTCGGTCACACTGACCTCTGACCTCGACCTACATTTGGTATGCAACACATCATTCCCCCATAGGGCATCCACTCACCAAAAATTAGAACTGTAGACAGAAAACTGTCAATGACCAATGATTTCCTGTTTTTAGGCAACAGTGACCTTTGACCTGTGACCTCGACCTCAATTTTGGTACGCGACACATCGTCTCCACCTACTGTATCCACTCACAAAAAATTGCAACTGTGGGTAGAAAACGTTCACAGATATAGACCGGACACGAACACTTCAGTGCTTTCTTGTTTTTGAGGCCAGTGACCTTTGACCTCTGACCTCGACCTTGATTTCGGTACGCGACACATCGTCTCCCTGTAGGGTATCCACTCACCAAAAATTAGAACTGTAGATAGAAAACTGCCCCAGATATAGACCGGACACGAGGGACGGACGGACGGACACACGGACAGACGGACGGAAACCGCCATCACATAATACGTCCGCCTTTTGGCGGGCGTATAAAAATACTCATGGGTTCATGTGAAGTCCATTTTCCAGATTTTGTATACCCTGCAAAGTCTGTTTTAAGGGGGGGGGGGGAGAATTCCTAGTCTTCGATTCCCCCTTCAGTCACCTGACCGACATTGAAGCGCGCTTCAAGTTGAGACCCTGCATGACCCATTTGACCCAGGGTTAGCCCAGTTCTATCCACGTGACTGAGTGTTTTTCGCATTTTTTTTCATGAAATTCCACAGCTGACACAGCTCTTTAATTTGAGTATCGATGAAGACTCCCTAATTGCGCTCATTGAAAATAAATCGAATGTCGAAAGTCTTATTGATCTTATACACTTAGTCATTTCAGCTAAAAACTGACTGACAATAATTTGTGAAAATAGGTCTTCGAAAGAAACAAAATTATGACAGATTTGGTTAAACTGGGATATTTGTCAGCTCTAATACCCCACTTGCACAAAATTCAAATTATTCCTTTAACAATATACCGAGAAGCCGGAGTGAATGCTGCACCAATATCACTGGCAGTCACATTGAGAGAGCAGTTTACATGTACAGCAGTTGATACATCCAATGTCGCCCCTTTCCCATGTGCCCATAGGAAATATTTTAATAATGATAACTGGTCTATCTTTGACCTGAAGTTGCCAGAATTATCATAAATGTAAGCATAATGGTCCTTTCTTGGAACAACAGGATAAGTGATAAGCTTACATGTTAACAAACCCATGTTAAATAGATAGGAAAGAATGGGTAAAAAAACCCTGATGTGAACTGCCTACCAGTGCTATGGCAGAGTTTTATTGTTAAAGCATTGACTTGAATTTTGTTGAAGTGTGCCATTTCGTATTTCTGTGGTTTCGCCATTTTGGGTACCGATAAGATGGTATCAGCACCTGCGTGTGCAAGAAGGGATATCCAAATGTGAAACGATCGATTCAACACTGAGCGCTTGCATTAAACCCTCACTTGCATTTCGCTTGTATCATGCATATTTACATGTTAGTCCAAAGGGCCTCGTTACCGTTATTAATTGGTTAATTAGGTTGATTACAGGGGGGAGGGTCGAGGTAGGGAATAAATCACCTTGTGTAATCAACCTAATTAACCAATTAACAACGGTAATTAGCCCCTGTGTGTTAGTTCACATGTTTCAAACAAAATTCATGTCCCAAAATTTAACAGTATATACTACTCAATTCTTCTGGAAGACTAAGCTTATATACAATATATTTTGACACAAGTGAGTGAGCGAGTGCATAGGATTCAACATAACTTTCAACATTGTTTCAGTCATATAGCCACGAACCATGTAAGCACCACCCAGACATATGGCAAGCCAAAGTGCTTTTTATTCGAGAATTTCCGATATCGGAAATTGAATTCCCGATATCGGAATTGAAATTTCCGATATCGGAATTGAAATTTCCGATATCGGAAATTCATGTCCTTCAATTTCTGATATCGGAAATTCAATTTCCGATATAGGAAATTGCAATTCCCGATATCAGGAATTAGAATTTTCGATATCGGAAATCGAGAATTGCAATTTCCGATATCGGAAATTCGGAGACAATTTCCGATATCGGAAATTCAATTCCTGATATCGGAAATTCAATTCCCGATATCGGAAATGGAATTTCCATATTTCTTTGGACTATATTTTATCTCTCGACCGTTTGTAGTATTTACTTGCACTTTCTTCTCTTGATATTGAAGTTTTCCGTAACGTTTTATACATTAGTGTCGTTTTCTCATTATATATGTGCATAATCATTACAATAAACCTATATAGTGAGTTCGAAACTAGATGATTTTTCCATGTCACCTTTCCATACTATTGCTACTTCTGCTAGGAAATGATTGTTTTATTGTAGGTCAATATGATACATATAATTTCAGCACGCTGTGGTCAGTGACATTACTTGTACAGCTCTTGTTTACTTCGCGTTTCTTCAGTTGGATTTTATGTAAAATTTATTATTTAACTGTGTATAGTTTAGATTGCCAAATAATGAGTAAAACTGTGTGTTAAAGTTTGTCCATTTTAATTAGTCGTCTACTTTGGAGCGTCTCGAAAATCAATACCGTAGCTAACTCTGCAAAAATTACCCGTTTTTTTGCAGCGTATATAACAAACCGAACTCTACAAAATGACTACCATTACTCTCTGATACTGATGATGTTTCACGCCTGAAATAACTTTGTAATTCTCTCAATAAATAGAACTCCACTGCTGTAGTTTCATGTACCAGGGCTTAATTACATAGGGAGATGCCCTACTGTGTTCGTTTTCACGGACACAAAGGTCAAAGATGTGGTGTACGGTCATAGACGTGTGTGCGGTTTATCATTCGGCAATTTCACTGCACAAGGGATATAAACGGCACACACAGGAGCCTCCTGTTATTACTTTATAGGGTATCAATCTTTGTCAACTGGAACACGAATACAATATGACGTCTTTCTATGTAATGAACTATAGTACATAGTTCATATGCACAAAATTTCAAATTTATATCAAGCGTAATATATTATCAATATCACGGAGTAATGATGGTCAGTCTGTGAAGGTCAATTTTTTACTCACTACACAGAAAGTAAATTTATGCAGGTAACAATTGATTTTTGACAGGCTCCAAAGTAGACGACTAATTAAAATGGACAGTTATATTTGTATATTCATGATGATTTGGCATGGTAAGCTTTCGTAAAGCCGATAACATTCTTCTGACTGGTATGCCGATATTAGATTCTGCTTTCATCTTTGGTCGCAGCTAAGATATAAGATGAAAATCGCAAATCATACCATTTTTATTTGTATATTCATTCTTCTCGATTTCTTTGAATCCGGATAGCTATGACTGTTGTAAATAGAACATGAATAAAACTCAGATACAAATGCAAAAGTTTTACTTTTGATCTCGTCTTTGTGATGTTCTTTCCTCAAGCAAACTTGTGGTTTGAAACACTTTATGAACAAACCCGAATTCGCTTGTGGAAAGTACAGCATGCACACCCTCCATAATGCAGGTAACCAGCTCTGCCAATCTAATTAACATTAAATCCCATCTGCTCCACCATTTGGATATTTGGCTTGTGGGATCTAACCGGCTTGCAGTAACTCGAGCGACAACCACAGTCCTGAGAACTATTCATAGTGCTTTGAAGCAGACATTAATGGTGGAGTAATTTTGATTGGCTCAGCCGAATCAGAAGAACTCAGTTGGGATACATTTTGATTTTGCCATTCTATCCGAGTGCCTTGAGAAGAGAAGGCATCCGATAAGAAGTTACATAATATATTAAGCCTCATACATTTGTTTGCTCAAGTTTAGCCTACAGACAGGCTAACAATATGCCAGTGTGACAAGCTAAATATTTACCAACCTTGTCAGATAACATCTTTCTGGCAGATCTAACTGAATAAAACTCTACAACAGCTGTCTTATATCGAACTGCAACTTCCCCGGCTCATTCTGGCTGATTTTTTTCCTCAAATCATGTTTCCAGATATGTTTCCCAGGAATGATATATAGAGGATTTTCATAATCATTTTGTATTTTCAGGAAGGAATTAATGTACTTGTTTTAAGTACACATAACACATCAGACTTGTAAATAATGAAGCACTCGTATTAACAATGTATTAACTACATACTTTATGAAAATCAGTATAAAGGATATAAATACAGATTGCCGTGTGTTAAAAATCGCACTATATAAGAAAAACCCGTATATACAAAGTTAATAAACTTCGATTATGCATCTATTGTCTAGATAACATTTCATTATCTGCTGGGCTATGATAATTGCTTGTGTTCAATTATGCCAAATTTTATAATCCGTTTCGATATGGGAAGTGCTACCTAAACTATTTATACCAGGATCATGACTGAGTAACTATAAGCATTTAACAGTCACCACAGGTGCTCAATCCCGGTGTCATCAAATGCTTTCGAAATGTGCTTGCGCTATATGAGGCTACTGATACGTTCAAATTATACCGATTCTCAGCAATTATTACTGAACCATGCAATAATAATTCACATCGATGTCGCAACGTTGTAAATAAAATGATTACATTTCCATAACAAATGGATCATACTATCAAAGACCGCAGTGCGGTGGTCTAATGGTTAGAGCGTCGGCCTCGTAAGCGGTAGGTACTGGGTTCGATCCCAGGCCGGGTCATACCTAAGACTTGAAAAATGGAACTTGTTGCTCCCTCGCTTACGCTCAGCATTAAGAGGATAGAACAAGGACTGGTTCGCTCGGTGTCATGTCTGCCTACGCCATGATATTTCAGTGGGACAGCACTATAAAATGGCAGCATTAGATATGCTCTGTTACAAGTAGGTTCCCCTGCCTCTCCCCCTCCCCTCCCTTCCCTTCCCCGTCGTGATATAGCTGAAAAAATGTTGAAAGCGACGTTAAACCCTATTCACTCACTCACTCACTCATACTATCAAATATTATTCAAATGTGAGATTATATTTGCAATTTGGTAAATGTTTAGTTAATAAAACTCATCTGTTTGATTAAATTTGTCTATGTGGTATAACTTTGCTCATGTATCAATTATGTGAGCCACCGTTCCATGCAGTAGAGAATATATGGTGAATAGTATTGTTACATTTAATTTCCTGCGAAGTACAAATCTCACAGAGTGAAATATAACCGAAATATTTATCAACTCACCTGCCGTATATTAAAAGTCTGCAAGTTAATCGGTTTAATTCGCACATGATGTCCCAGTGTGGCATATATAATTGAATAAAATATAATTATTTGCATAACTCTGTACTGTGTACGTTATGCTGTGTCATAAGGGCCTGTCCAAGCTGCAATATCTAATGTCCACAAACGGTAAATATAATAGAAAATGTATGGCGCATATAAGTGAAATATATGGCAAATGATGCACATTTACAACACTGGCAAATAATGAAGCAACGATATTTATTTACTACAGTAGGTAATACAATATCATACCATATATGTTCTGTGTTGACCTGTCGTTTAAATACATTTGTCTATATTTGTCTTTCCATTTAAACACCATACGTACACCATGGCCCTGATGTGTATGTTAAAAGCCTGCAAATGATATTCACATATGTTAATATTTACAGGTCCGTTTAAACTTTTGCAAATATAACAGTTATATTCACCTTATATTTAGTGGTAATATTAAATAATATCAAATCGAGATTTTCGTGTAGTGTGTAGTCACAGATGTCTTGAAAGTAACCTGAAAGTACAGAAGTATAGAAGAACTTTGCAAAAATGCAAGTAATAACCATATACTTTCAAATGCATCTACTCACATCAGTGAAAAGTAGTAGTTGATCGGTTGAAAGTATAAATATGAATACCAAACATGTCTCTGCCTGTCAATAAAGTACTTCAGTGAATTGCAGAAATTATTTCAAATTTGAGAATCGGAAAATATTACTACAATCATAATTTGAAATGTAAATGGTTTCTGATTCTGGTAAACACATGTATGTCTGCCGGTAACTCACCCAAAATAACACTTTCTATCTGTGACACTAGGGGCATGTACGCAAAGTAGTCGTTTCCAACATCCTGTCCGCACACTCCACAAGGCCCCTTCTCGGTACCGTTATAATGAGACCAACATTTACAGAAGAAATGGAATTCAAGCGGTATGGCAAGGGCATGGAAAAATTTCTTGAAATTTTTCACAGATCGAACAAAGATGTTTGGTGCAGCACAATGCAGTTCCAGCAGGATGAGCAGATCACAGAGTGCCTCTCCTGTCAAACTACAACGCATGACGAAGATCATTATCAGCAATAAACTGCTGGCCAGTGTTAGCCGTGAACCACTGAACAGGGGCTGTTCGTCTTCCTCGTCATCTGGTTCTGTTGGACAAGCAACATCTTCCCATTCCAGATCAGGTTCATCAGTGAAATTACTGGTTGAAGGATGCTCAGACTGCGTAGACCAGTTGTTTGTCTCCTCACTTCCGTCAAGCCTGTGTTGCTCCAACTCATCTGACAAGGCTGGACTCGGATTACACTGAATGGAGAGGGAAATACTGTTTTTGAATGTTGAAATATCGTTATGGTAGTAATCCAATACATTATTTAAAAAAAATAAAGAATCGAAGATAGTTATTAATGTCAGCCTTCACCTCATAATTGTATAACATAATTTCCCCTCCCCTTGCCATTTGTAGTTGTTTATACACTTACAAAACGTATTTCAGCTTCGTGGTCCTTGTCACTGTCAGCATGATTAGCTTGTGGAGACCTATCAAAGTCTGTGACATGGCCAGAAATGCCGGGGTCAAGCTTTCGTCGCTTGGCATTCTGCCTGGTCCTCCGTGGGGTTCTCATTCCATTGTACTGGTAGGCTTCGTGGGGTCCTCTTCGTTTTGGCTCGTGAGTATCATCAGACATCATGAAGTAATTAGTTGGAAAGTTCAAGTGAGAATGGAATGCTGCTGATTTGAAATTTGGATGGCGTTTTTCAGGATCAAATGGATCCCATGTACGCCAAATACTGGACATTGGGTTGCTGTATAGAATAATCTAGACTTATTTTGTGAAAACGAATGCATCAACAATGTTTTTGTATTATAGAAAATATTTATCAAATAATGAAGGATATCCTAAATGAGGAAAAGAATGTAATGTTTGAAAAGTATATACAAAATTGTTTTTTTATATCTGTTTTATTTTTAAATATTTTTGACAGCAGAACTCACTAGTAGAAAGATATATAACATAAGAAGAACATTAGAACATAATGGAGAAATATTGTTAACAATGGGAACCCTCTTATGAGAAAAAAAATTGCGAGTCCTTCGATCAAAAAGAACCTAATTAAATTGTAGGTCAGAAGCATAGATGGATTCAGTTACTTCTATGGGATTAGACAAATGGGAAGATTGATTAAATACACAAAGTATGTGCACATAGACTAACCTATAACAAATTTTCCATCGGTGTACACACTTTAGAGTGTGGCACATGTGAAGATTTTATGTAAAATGTCTAATATTGATATTGAGTAAGAAGATGACGATAGAGAGGTCACTAAGGCACTGACCTCCATATGCATACCATACTACATTAATACTTGTGAGAGTCCTGCGTAAAACGACGCCTATAATAGTTTTATGAATAATATAAATTGTTATTATAGAGATTACGTGTGTGGACATCAACAAAGAGTGGCCTCCATGGCACCACCCTCCATTATTATTCCACTATACGTACTACTATTTAATAATTATCCTGCGTAATGCAGGTCTGTTTGCTTCATACCAGCCCATGCGTGAAATATGAGGCACCAACCTCATTCACGATTGCACTGTTTGACATACTTTATCACTGCCTTGAAAATTTTCAAGTGATTAGTTTCTGGACCAAGAACCGATTTAATATTCGGATTTGAGATACCTGCATTCAATAATTCTTTAATAAATGAGGTTCGGAAATTGGCATACAGAGGACATACAAAAAAGAAATGACGAACGGAGTCGGTCTCATGGCAAACGTCGCACAGACCTGTCGGATGGCTTCCCAGTGTATGGAGAAATTCATTTGTGAAGATGTGACCATTTCGAACTCTACATAGCAACACCTGGTTTTCCCTAGATGGAATTAGATATTCTTTACAGTTGGTAACAGAGGGTTGAACACTATAGAGGAACCTGCTCTTATTTGACAGGTCCCATTCCGATTGCCATATCATTATTGATCGTTTTTTAACCACACTCATCATTTCAGATATTGACATGCCCACGTGTGTGCAAATATCCGGTAACCGGACAGCTTCTTTTGCCAGTTGATCAACTTTCTCAGTTTCCTTGAATACCCATTTGGCCTGGAACCCAGGAAAAATGCACATGGATATTTGAATACGACATAGTTGTCAAAGTATATAATATCTCGCAAATGAGAAATTTCTCATGGCCAACAGACCGCTAAGCGAGTGAGTGAAAATTACTGATTTACATGGGGAGACTTCACTCATCCATTTTAGTGACATTAATATAGCCACTAGTTCTGTGGTGTATACCGAGATATTATTAGAGAGCCGTTTAAAAGACTCGTACTTGAAATCAGGAACATAATTGGACAGTTCAACTAGTTTGACTGGATCGGTTTTTCTAACTCTATTATTTAATTCTGTTGAAATTGATGGAGTAATAAATTGCCAAGGAGGGAAAGAAATAGGATTTTTCTTGTGCAAAAGTTTAGAATCAATTTCATAATCTTCTAGTAGCCGGAGTGCACGAACGCTGAACGGGTTGGCACCTTTAATATGGCTCATGCTAGGAAGATGATTATACCAGTTATCGTCCAATAGGTCAGACGATGGGTTTTTATAAGCTGATTCAAGAGACGAGGCGTATTTTATTGACTGCATGTCTCTTCTTATATGGAGGGGAAGCTCATTACAGGTGACTAATAAAGCCTGTAATGAGACAGACCTGAGAGCTCCCGTGGCAATACGAAGAGCTTGGTACTGTATGCCGTCAAGTTTACTTTTAATAGTGACGGAGGCAGAATTGTACGCCTCACAACCGTAATCAAGTCTGGATCGAATTAAGGACTTGTATAACATTAAAAGAGACTTTCGATCGGCGCCCCCATCTGGTACCTGCTGAGCATCTCATTAAATTAAGAACTCCTTGACATTTTGATACAATGGTATCAATGTGCTTTGACCATGATAAGTAACTATCGAAGGTCATTCCTAGAAATGTTGCTTGATTCACATTTTTTACACTATGACCATCCATTTTCAATTCGATATTTTCTTTAATTTTTCTATTATGTGTAAATAAAATCGACTCCGATTTATTTGAAGAAAACAGAAAACACCAGTTCCTGCCCCAGATAACAGCCTTACTTAACGCGGCTGTAATGTATTTTATTACAAGTTTAAGGTTTGTGCTTGAATACCAGGCTGCATTATCATCTGCAAATACAAATTTTTTAATGTTTGGATTGAATTGATCTGGAAGGTCGTTAGCCATAATATTAAACAATGTCGGACTTATGGCACTTCCCTGAAGGGTTCCATTTTTTATTGGCACCACTGGAGATAATGTAGATCCAACACGGACCTGCGCAGTTCGATTTGACAAAAAAGATTTGATCCAACCGAACATACGCCCTTTAACTCCGATTTAATTAGGCCTTTACGCCATAACATATCATATTCCTTTTCAAGATCTAAAAATACACAGAGAAGGAATTCTTTGTGTGCAAAGGCATTTTTGATGTTTCTAATCTAATGAGCTGGTCAAGGGTGCGCCTTCCTTTCCGGAAGCCACTCTGGAACGGGGATATAATATTATTTTTATTCAGATACCACGTGAGTCTATTGTTAACTAATCTCTCCATAATTTTACATAGATGCGAGGTTAGTGCTATTGGACGGTAAGAAGGGGGTGAGGAGGATGGCTTCCCTGGTTTGGGCACCGGAATAATAATAGAATGTTTCCAGGAACCAGGCAAAACCATATTAGCCCAAATAGAACTAAATAATAACAGGATGACACCAAGGCACTTATCCGACAGATGGTTTAGCATTTCGTAACATATTTTATCAAACTCTCCTTCATTTATATCGATCACTTGTTCGTTCCAAACTCGATTATGGTTTTATTTTTTACAATGGTGCAAGCAAGTCAAACTTGGCAAAGCTAGATCCTATTCTCCATCAAGGACTAAGACTTTGCATTGGTGCGTTCAGAACATCACCTAAAGAAAGCTTGTATGTCGAAGCGGATGAATTTCCTTTAGAACTTCGGAGAATGCAATATATCACAAAACTGCGTTCGAACCACTCAAATCCTGCATATAACTGTGTTTTCAACCCTCAGTACGCAGATCTCTTTTTAAAGAAACCCTCGATTATTCCACCTCTCGGAATCCGTATGAAACCACACCTTGTAGCAGCTGGTATTAAAGTTAGTCAGATTTTACCTAACGAGCTCTTGCCAACTCCACCATGGCAGTTAGCCACGCCAGAAGTAGATATTTCACTGACTAAATATAAAAAGGCAGACACGAGCCAGCTCGTGTATACACAAGAGTTTGGTCTACTGAGAGAGAAATACAGTTCACATCAGGCTATTTATATAGATGGTTCTAAAGATGGTGAGAGAGTAGCATGTGCTACTATCTTTAGTTCCAAAACTAAAACGTATCGACTGTCAGGTAAAAGTTCCATATTTACTGCAGAAGCAAAAGCTCTATTATCAGCTTTAGAAGGTACTGGATCCACTAGAAGGAAAAAATATGTCATATTCTCAGATTCACTGTCATGCCTTAAAGCAATTAAAAATGGAAATTCCACTCATCCTACCATCTTGGAAATTCTACAATTATATGACACCAGATTTGATCAACAGATAGATATTGTGTTTTGCTGGGTGCCTAGTCACGTTGACATCAAAAGGCAACACTGAAGCTGATAGATTGGCTAAGGCAGCTCTAGATGAAGAAGCTGACCCTGTTGGAATACCATACAGCGATTTCAGACCATCTATCTGCGCTTATGTAAGAAAGCTGTTTCAATCTTTATGGGATAGTATGGATAATAACAAACTTCACGAGTTCAAAAAAACGGTTGGTTATACTCACCTGAACAGTCATAAACGTTTCGACCAGGCCATGATTAGACGATGTAGGATCGGTCACACACGATTAACTCATGAATATTTACTAAAACAGGAGCCGATTCCAAGGTGTATACCTTGCCATGAAGATCTGACGGTGAAACATATTCTCCTGGACTGCATAGATTTTAAGACTGTAAGAGATACTTTTTATCGAGCAGCTACGCTGGAAGATCTTTTTAGCAGAGTGAAAGAGGATTGTATTTTAGGTTATTTGAGAGAGATTGGTTTGTTGTACAAATTTTAATGTTTGTACCTGTTTTAACGCATTAGTTTACCGAGTTTTTGAATTGATTACTTAGAATTTTGGTTGATCGTCGCTATATAGCTGAAATATTGCTGAATGCGACGTTAAACCTTAATTCTCTCTCTCTCTCTCCATATTTTATCATTTCCTGGCGAAGTAGATTTAGTTTGTTTCATAGCCCGTTTAAGCTCAGGCAAAGTAAAATCTTCATTGATAGGAGATTCGTCTGTATTGATGTTATCGAAAATAGGACTATTTTGAGCTTCCATTTCAGATTTATGTTGTATAAAATCTGGAGAGTAATTAGAGTCACTACTAACTTTAGCGAAATGCTTTGACAACATGTCAGCTTTCTCTGAGTTTGTAAGGGCCCTGATATCACTCTGAACTAATGTTGGAATTTGGCTATTTGTAGTCGTTCCGGACATACGCTTAGCCTGTTTCCAGACTTTTTTCAGGGGAGTAAACTCGTTGAGGTTGGAACAATAGTTCCGTCAGTAATCTCGCTGAGTTTTCCTAATAATCTTTTGAGCCTCTGCTCGTTTTTTCCTGTAATGCAGGACATCGGAATATAATCTAGTTCTATTAGCTTTATTTTTTGCTTTTTTCGTTTCTTTTATAGCATTGCCGCAATATTGGTCCCAATAGGGAACAGGATTTCTCTGTTTTCCGGATTTATTATCTTTAGTCTTAGGAATAGACTTTTCAGCAGCAGCATTGATGGCTTCAGTGAGATTATCATTGAACTCATCAATGTCGCTGGATATAGTGTCATCCGTCAACAGAGAATCACATTTAGCATTAAAGAGAGCCCAATCTGCTTTGGACAATTTCCACCTAGCGGGAAAGGAAACGTCATTTACCATTGGGATTTTACCTAAGGTAAACAGGATTGGAAAATGATCGCTCCCACACGTTGTACTATTGTCCGCATACCAATTAGATTTAGTTGCTAGAGTTTTTGAGACGAGTGTGAGATCGATAGCTGACAGACCTCCCGTACGAGCATCAAGACGGGTTGGAGAACCGTCATTGATAAATATGATATCGTGTTTGTTGAACACTTCTTCTAATAATTTTCCGTTAGTGTCACAGGACTTACTATCCCATATTTTATTATGGGCATCAAAATCACCACAGATGATAAATGGACCTGTACATTTAGAAACGATCAGGTCCAAGTCAGACATTTTAAGTGACTGAGTTATAAAAGGATTATACAAATTGACAATGAATATTGATGACTTATTTAGCAAAGATACCTCAATGCACTGACATTCTACAGATTCGAGGGCAGGGAGCTCGATTTCTTTATACCCTAGTCCCTCTCTAATAAGCATTAGAAGGCCTCCTCGGGGCCCAGATAAACGGTCTCCCCTATGTAACCGGGGTAATTGAATTTATTATTCGATTTTAGGAAAGTCTCCTGGAAACAAAGTATGTCAGGGGAGAAACCTAAATTAAATAAATAGTGCTTGAAATCAGCACCATGAGCTCTGAACATTAAACTGCAAACAGCAGAAAGCCATTGCAAGTATTATTAAGCTAATGGTAGGCTTATCCATTATTCGTCCGTACCATTTTCTATGAGGTTGTTAAGAAATTTTGAAGAAGAGAAGCCATCAAAATGTTTTATGGCACTTTTAACTACAATTTCTAAGATTTCTCTGTTTTTGTCAACGAGACAAGCAACTAGCACCTCGCAAACGAAACTTACTATATCGTCAGAGGATGGCGCTTGGAGCAATCCTTCTCTAGATTCTATAGTGTTTGGGGAGTCCACTTTTGGAGAATACACGGCACTTGGCCGAGCCGGACTTTGTTGAACTGCGGTAGCTGGAGTTGAAAATTTCTTTTGTACTCGATCAGCTAGCGAAGTCGGTTTCTGTTGAGAAGCGGACTTTGGGGAGCAGTTGTTATTTTGAGTTTTCCTATCGGCAAAATTTGAACTATTTTGTTTAACTTCCCTCATAGCGTCAGCATAGGACACCTGCGTTATTTTGACCTGGAGAATTTTAGTCTGTTCTTTCCGGGCTGGGCAACCCGCATAGGCGCTGGAATGAGCACCTGCACAATTGCAGCATTTTGGGTTCTCCAGATTTTTACACTGATCAAATGGGTGACCTTACCCGCATCGCGGGCATCTAATTTTGCTCTTACAAAACGGGGCAGTATGACCAAATCCTTGGCATTGAAAACATCTAAATGCAGGAGGGGTATACGGTTTAACGTCAAAGATACGATAAGCCATAGAAATGGAGGTAGGCAAGTCCTTAGTGAAATGCAAAAGAACAGATGTAGTTGGTTCTTTTTTTCCCCTTGATAACCGAATCGCTTTAACTACTTTCTGGTGTTTGAGATGAGATTCAATACTGGACACTTCCATATCAAGGGGACAACCATAAATCACTCCTTTAGATAAGTTAGTTTTCTGCGAAAACTTGACACTAGTACTACCAATCAGATCAATTTGAAGTAGTTTTTTTAGTTGGCCTGGATCTTTACACCTTACTAAAAGGTCACCAGATGCCAAGGGCTTTATGTGGTTAACATGACCTACTTTATCAAAGATATCTTTGCCTAGTTGAATGGGATTTAGTTTCGAGGCTAGTCGGCCAGTAATTGTGCTCATTATTACGTTTAGATTAACTGTAATTGAAGAGCAGTAGAATAACCTTGACTTTTTTTCTCTTTTTTCTTGGTGGAGTCAGTTTCAGAAAGTGATCTAGAGTTTTTACGTTTTAGAGTAAATTCGTCGTCACTGTCGTCTCCGCTACCGGATGAGCTCGACAGATTGGTACCGACAATCTGGGGCTCGTTATGAGAACGAGTACCGTCAGTCACATTGGCGGACGGTAATATCTCCACAGAAAGGGGTCCAATAAATCTAAGTTGAATACAATGTAAATAATCAAACTTACCAGAAATAACTTATAATACCTGCACGGGAAGAAACAAAGACGAAACAGGAGATAGGAATCAACGTTAGAGAGAGTTAAATCTTCTTGCTCTGGGGCAACTCAGAGCGGGGATTTGGGACAAAGAAAAGCCCGTGTCAGTGAAGAAAGAAAAGAGCACGTGCAGGTCTACCGAGAGAACAATAATCTAGCACAGCTAACTGTGACGGGGGGCAAGGTTTGGGCTATCCGACAGGAAAAAACAGAAGAAAAAGGGAAATGAATAGAACCATATAATTTTAGCTACGCGCTTCTAAAATGCAGTAGCCAATTATATAAAAAAGGAACAAAAACAACAAAAAAACAAACAAAAAAGAAAGGGAAAAAAGGAATATTTTTGGTCCCACTAAGAAGGGTTTAAATCAATTTACAAATGAGAATATACATAACTGCACAGCAACCCAACGTCCAGTATATATTGGCCAAAATTTGCGTGAAATAATGTTACGTTCAGAAGAGTTGTGGACTGCCCAGGGTGGCTATCTTTGGAACGGCATGGTCTCCTTCCTTTGTCTCTGAATATACGGTCTGTCTTGTTTGACCAGTGGTCTCGCCTGCCTGACCACTCCTAACTGGATGCTTTGGTTGTTTGGCAGAACCGGTCTTTCCTGTCTCGTCGACGATGGACGAATGAGATGCTCTGAACCACCTCAACGTATATACTTAGTAATACTGAAGCCCCAACATTTTTTATTGTTCTAGTCTTGTATGGGAATGAAGTGTGAAAATTTTGTTTCTTGGATAAGCCTTGTGGTCCATGCAGTCCCCTGTTGATCCTTATCTGATTGAAATTGTAGTTTAAGGGCCGCTTCCCATTCGGATTTCGCGGCCCATCAACTCAATGTTTTATTTGAATTTCGCGGTACATTACTTTGTTTATTGAATTTCTTTTCCAGTGCTAAATATATAAATAAATAAATAAATAACAATGAGAGATTAGTAGGAGATATAAATAGAAGTAAATAAGAATCGCTATATGTACAAGTTCGTAAGTCTCTTTTTGGTTTTTGGTTAAGTTATACTGGTAAATATGAGTTCACTGTAATCGCGTGTATGATTCCTTTGTCTTGGTACCCCTTTGAACGCACAAAGCCGTCCAGAAAAAAATGGGAGAACCATGGGCGTTTTCAGGATTTTTCGGATCGACTTCACTAACGGCGCCCTTGGGAACAGGGTGGGTTCTTCCAGAAATCTGTGCCTGTAACAATTGCTTGGAGTGTGTATTGGGGCACAGGACGGCAGGTCTACGTCCTATATTGCGTGAAAGCCTTGATCCTTATCCAGGAAGCAGGGCTTATTTAAGTATCACTTCTTAAATCTGAATTCTTAACCAAGTTAATTCTCTGTCATCTTCATAGGGGTTACTGCCCATGCAGAAACACCTCAAAGAAACCACATTATTAGTACATGCAAGCCTCCTGTAGTCCAGCAGCCTCCTGCTGATTCCTTAATCCAGGAAGCAAGGCTTATTCAAGTATAAGTATCACTCCTTAAATCTGGATCCTTAATCAGGTTAATTCTCTGCCATCATCACAGGGGTTACTGCCTAGAAACACCTTAAAGAAAACACTTTATTAATCTCCATTATTATAAGGAAAAGAAATAGAGAAATAATTTTGCTGGGGATTAAATACCCTTATTACCTAATAAAACTCACGAATTCTTATTTTGATAAAGTGTGAACTTGAACTCGGCTTGATTTCTTTTCTTTCTGTATTTGTTAATGTTTTATTTTAAAATATAGCACTTGTAAATATATAAACAAAGAGATGTAATACCAATCAGAATAAAGCAAAGTTATGAAGGCCCGTGAAATCTGTATAGGAAGCAGTCCACAATTAAAACTACAAATTCAAACAAAAAAGCTCGGCTTGGTCAATATTTGTATACAAGCATGTTCAAAAACATTTGTCAAATTATAAATTTCCGGTACGCTATCTGAATTTTGAGATAATGAATCCAACAACATATCGATCTTGTAATACCCACATCGCCATAGCCAATAAGCAATATTTCTTATCAAATATATACCTATTTTGACAATAATGAAAAATAGGATATACTTGCTAATTGCAGAATATGGTATTGAAAAGAAATTTTGAGCAAAATATGTAAAATCTTGTGCTGATAATTGAAAAAGTTCACAAACTTGTATTTACGTCTTTTTATTCAAATATCGATTAGTTTTGCATACGTTTGCATCAAAACAGCCTGGGTTATATATCTGTCACGTTTCAGCTCACTGTGAATGTGATCTGTTCAACTCGACATATTCCAAGTTTTTGCCAGCCAACAACTCTAGAGCTGCAAAGTTAGGGTATCGGAATTCCGTTAGACTTTCTTCTGTAATTTGACATGTCCATTTACTCTGTGTAAATATCTGGATTAACTTCGGTGAGACTCCCATATATCCCGTGTTATTTTCGGAAAAGATTTTCCGTGAGGTCTGAGCAGATTTCTTGTACATTGTAATTAACTCACAGAATTTCCGTGAGACTTGGCAGATATGACAACTAACAACAACAACGACAAAGTTTCACCTTTGTCAAGATCTCTCCCTCCAATAAATGAAAATGTAATTACAATTTATTGAGTGTAGGGTCTGTCCGACTTAGAACCGAATAAGCCAGAGGTATTAACTGCATATTATTCCCGTAAGCGTGTGAAGTTGCCTGCCTCATCTGGCAGCACCATATTGTTCCATTCTCCTGATTTGGGTAAGGAAGAATTTCGATAATAATTTCCCCACTATAGAAGAAAATATCCGAATCAAGGAGAATTCATAACATTGGACGCGGCTATTACTTTTGAAAGGTGGGAGAGTTCTAACTTTCTGTGCGTTTTGAATACTTTTAAAGTCTCATTTTTCAACTGGTACGTTTAAATTTTGATACAGGAATGTGTTTGAGAATTTAGGAGGTGCGAAAGGAAAATCTGACCTTATTTCCTTTTATAACTTTCGACGTGTTACGGATGATTATTATTAAATTGAACAATGTACGTCCCCTTTATTATCAAATAGATGCAACCCAAAATCCCGCACCCCGTGGTCACGTGTACGAGATTGGCCGCGTGAACTTGCGAAACAGCGGGAAGGTAATCAATAATGGCGGAGCTTACGTTGAACTGTGATATAAAACGATATTTTGTTACCTAGTTATATTCCTCAAACAATAAACACATTGACGTTAAACTAACACTAGGAGGTCAGAAAATTGAATTCAAAAATAGTGTTAAATATCTTGGTATGATCTTTGACAGAAAACTCACACGGAAAGACCACATCGATCAACTAGTTCTTCGGTGCTCATGAGGTGTGTGTCTGGGACAAACTGGGGAGCGAGTAAATATAGTTTGATAAAATTATACCAAACTCTCATTAGGTCAAAAATAGATTACGGGTCCATCGCCTACCAATCAGCATGTAGGACACAACTAAAAAGAATAGACAGCATTCAATATTCTGCTCTAAAAATAGCTACTGGGGCTTTCAAGGGAACCGCCCTATGTAGTCTCCAAATAGAAACCAATGAGAAACCTCTTCGTTTAAGACGAGAGGAACTGTCCCTGAAATATGCAGGAAAACCTAGAGTAAGGGCGATAATCACCCATGCCACAAAAATTTTGAAGATAAAGGTGAATATGAATATTTAAAGAAAAACTGGAAAAAGACTCGCCCCCCTCGGCTGCACCGTAAATAACCTATTCCAAGAACACGAAATACCCATCGCACACATCTGCGACACAGACAAAATCACTAGGCCACCCTGGGAATTAGAGTCGCCCCACGTGGACACAAGTATACACGACTACCTCACAAAGAAGGACAACCCAGACTTTATAAGAGCCACCACCCTTGAATATATCAACCAAAACTGGAAAAATTACTTAAAAATCTATACAGACGGATCGAAAAAACCAAGTAATAACACGATCAGCTTTTGTTATACCGGAGCTCAACATACAAAATGGTTTCAAACTTCCAGACAATATGTCTGTATACACTAGTGAACTGATTGCTATAATTAAGGCTCTCGAATGGATCATCGGGCACAAACCAATCCGTGCGGTGATACTCAGTGACTCCCTTAGTGGATTCGCATCCATTGAAAATTCTATATCTGACAGTAGACCTGATCTCATACACAAAATAGAACGTATCTGTACACGAATACAAAGACAGTCTGCCAAAGACAGTCTTGCTAAAACTACACACGATGTGCCAATAGGATTAGGATATAAAGAACTCAACACTATCATTAGACGCAAAATAGATAGCAAGTGGCAAAACGAATGGAACGAAGAAGAACGTGAACTGTGGTTACATAAGATCCTTGATGGAGAGAAAAGACAAGTCCAGGGATTCCAGTTAGACAAGAAACGTGATGACCGCATCATCACCAGATTAAGACTAGGCAAAACCAGACTTAAATTACATCTGTCCATGCTTCTGAAAAACACCTCACCACTCTGTACCGCATGCAACAATGTAGAAGAAACAATAGAACATGTCCTACTTGAATGCCCAATCCATAACCAACAACGTGTGGCACTTAGAAACGAATTTAAAAAATTCAACACTCCCTTAACATTACCAGCGTTATTAAACCCTAAGCCCCCCATTAGAAATCAGGTATTCAAGTCCTTAATAAATTTGATCAAAACTGCTGGTTATTATTTCGGTATATAATACTACCGCCGTGCATGCGCAGTCAACAATTTTTTTTTCTCACATAATCAACTACTATGGCACGACTTGATAGAGGCGAAATCATTCTTCTGACTTCAACAAAGGGTATGGAGATACCTTGATACTGAGGGCCGTGTGCACCATAGCCATAGAAAACATTATGGCCATAAGCAATCCATACATAACATCCGGCCAAAATGTGACAGACACATTTAGAAATAAAATAGGCATGGCAACAACGGAGTTACCTTGATACCGAGGGCCGTCTGTTCCACTGTCCTACAAAACAAACGATGGCCAAATCTAATTGAATCCATGACAATAGCACGGCCAAATCGCATATAGCGAGCAGTATTCGGCATAAAATATAGGCGATGGCGGAGTTACCTTGATACTGAGGGCCGTCTATCTCATTGTCCTACAAATTATTTATGGCCATCAAACGATAATGCATACGGAAATAATACAGAGCTGTTTATTTGTGTATTCACCTAGTACTGAA
The DNA here is from genome assembly GCA_036873755.1 of Hanleya hanleyi. Lineage (NCBI taxonomy): Eukaryota > Metazoa > Mollusca > Polyplacophora > Lepidopleurida > Hanleyidae > Hanleya > Hanleya hanleyi. Next base: position 210,181 of record JAVTVY010009057.1, read on the forward strand.
TCTATCGAAATGTTTAGTTATATATTCATTTGTTGATCTACTTACTCACTTAATTATATATTGCTATTCATATTATGTGACTGACGGTCGGGGGGTGCCTGTTGTTGGGAGGAAGATATATCAGAGTATTGCATCGAAAAACAATAGAAAACAAGAATGACTACAAGCCTAGATGTCACCGAACTGACGCCTCAACACAGAATATGATCCTTTGACTTTCACGCAATATAGGACGTAGACCTGCCGTTCCTGCCAAGCAATTGTTACAGGCACAGATTTCTGGGAGGACCCACCCTGTTCCCAAGGACGTCGTTAGGGAAGTCGCCTCGACGAATCATGAAGACGCCCTGGTTCTCCCAGTTTTTTCTAGACGGCTTTGTGCGTACTATGGGGTACCAAGACAAAGGAATCATCCACGCGATTATAACACATATTTACCAGTATAAAAACCAATAACGACTTGTACATAGCGACTCTTCTCTACTAGTATTTATATTTCCTCATTGTTATTGTTATTCATTATTTAATTATTTATTTTAATATCTAGCGCTGCAAAAGATCTTAAATTAACGAAGAAATGTACCGTGAAATTTAAATAAAACATTGAGTTGATGGGCCGCGAAATCCGTATGGGAAGCGGCCCTTAAACTACAATTTCAATTAATTAATCAATATCTAGTTATATTCGCTGCACCTGTTCATCATTTTACAACTGCTACTTCCATCCAACTAATACCGGAGCCCGGATGTAGAGAGATTGGGAGTCGGACGTGTTTTCACTTCGCTCCTAGAAATTTGTCTATTTCTGCGGATTTCAGCTCATCTTAGCTCTGATTTTTGTGTAATATATTTTATTAATACTTTTGCCAAATACCTGTGGTGAAAGTTTATAATTATTTGTCAGTTTTTTGCTGTTCAGGGCGTTTTTCTGACTTAGTTTGGCCTGGTCTGAGAAGGCAGAGATCTGGCATTACTACCGTCTCGGTCTTTGTGACCGAGAGTGTCGGTGGGTTTTTTCTGTCTCCCTCTTCTCTGTTTGTTCGCTGTCTGTAAATATTTCGTATTTTGTTGGTGTATATATATTTCCTTGTTGGCTTGATCAAGTTTGTAGTTGTTTTTTTTTTCGTTCAGTTTGGCTTAGGTCGATTTGCACATATCTGCGTATCTTAAGCTAGGCTAAATACATGTATATATTGAAAGTGTATACTGAAGGCTAGCCCTCAGAGTACAAGTTCGAGCCAGTCTTTTGTTCTCTGTTCTTTTGTTCCTCGGCATTATCCAGCAACAGCCAGGTATAGAACTGGGCTATTGTTCGACCGAGACCGGAGGTTCAGAGAGAGTGTATTGCTTATATAGTTTTCACCTTCACCGTTAGAGTGAGGCTCCCTCAGGGGGGTAGGCAATGTTTACTCTGTGGGGAGGCACACTGTTGGGGTTCGTGCGAGTTACTATTTGTAGTTTGTAGTTGTATTGAGATTCCCTAGTGGGACTTTTTTTTCACTATGGCCTTTAGAAAGTACTGAGCCTACAACTTCAAGGTCTAGAGAAAGCTAATGCGATTGATATATATCGCGCATTAAAAGACACTGTTGCATCCGGACGGAAAGTCCTTAAAGGTCTAGTACCGGTATCAAATACCCTGTGGAACGTCACACTAGCAAGTGAAATTGCCAAAACTCGACTAGTGCTGGAAGGTATTCGCGTTGGAGATCAACGTGGCCATTTTGAAGAAATATATCCAGGGAAATTGCTAGTAGAGATGAAAGGACCATGCGATTTCGCAGATTCTGAGATCAGAAGTGCTTTTGAGTTTTATGGGGATGTTCTCTCTCTACAAAAGGAGTTCTATTCGTTTGATAGAGAGTTTGAGACGGGAGTTCGAAGAATTTGGATGTCGAAATTCAAACGTGCTCTTCCTTCTTCTATTTTAATTGGAAGTATGAGACTTCCTGTATGGTATAACGGTCAAGTAAAAACATGTTATACTTGTGGTTCAGAAGATCACATGAACTCGCGGTGTCCTTTGAAAAATAAATGCCTGATTTGTCATCAGGAAGGACACCTTGAAAAAATCTGTCCAAAGGCCAAACAAGTTCCTGAAGATAACGCAGCTAACGATAGAAAAGATGATTTCTCAGATTCTCGTCCTGTTCCGCTCGCAGAAGTTCGAAAAGGACTTTCCGCCGAGGCTCTCCAGCAGAAACAACAGCACTATATAGATTGATGGAAGACTGTAGGCCGTGATGGCAAGCCCACCGAACGTCATCAGAGGATAGTCTCCGCCTGGAACAATGAGAAATTCTCAAACCACTACGAGTGTCTCGATGACGCGATGGATGAAGGTTGTAATTCGGAAGATGAAGTTGTCAGTGAGAGTGAGGTTTGCGATGATGTAGAAGTCAAGTCAGGTGATCAGAAGTCACGTGATCAGAAGTCGATTTCTGATCAGAAAGTGTTGACATAGTATTAACTCCGGAAGTTGAATTGAAGGGTGACAACTTACCGGATACTGGTAGTGTTTCGGGTCAGGATGCACCTGTGCAGTCTGTAGATTCCTTCGTTAATCCTATTCACTCCGGTGTAGATGTAAACTTTACACCAAACGAGGAAGTAATGAAGGAGTTCACAGAAAAAGAACGTAGTCAACAGTCTTGTAGTAATAAAGCTACCTAAATCAGAAAAAGAAGAAAAAAGAGAATACCATAGATATCGAATCCGGCAAAGAGCCTGAAATAGTCGATGCTACTCCCACTCCTACTAACGATTCACCCATGCTTTCAGATGAGGAGTATCTTGATTGTAATGATCGTCGGTTAAAAGGGGAGACTTCCTTGAACCAAAGGTAGAAGGACTTTTTGGGACAAGAGAGAGAGAAAGAAGTTTATAAGAAGGAAAATAAAAAAGATGAGAGAACAAATGAAAAATAAAAAGAAAGGTTAAAAAGAATTACCCAAAATAAAACGTACATACTGGCTAAGCTAACCTTATATATCTTGGCTTGGGCAGTTTTGTGTTTTATTTCTATATACAGATTATAGATGGCTCAGCCACCAACTATTGTTCAGTGGAATTGCGGAGAAGTTTGGCCAAATTTAAATGAACATCAGCTTTTTGTCTCAACGAGACCTTTCTGAAGAAAGCAGATAAAGATAAATTTAAATTTCGCCAATACACACCTTATCATTCCTACGCTTTAGACGAAAATGGAAAAGCTACAGGCGGTTCTTCAATATTAGTTAAAATGAGTGTTTTACACAGTCCTGTTGATTTAGTGACAGATTTACAAGCTGTAGCAGTTCGTATTACCTTGAATTCTGTTTTCACATTATGCACGGTGTACATACCTTCTTCTGGTAGTCTCCGGCTCAATGAACTTATAGATCTTTACGATCAGCTCCCGAAACCTTGTTTAATGATGGGTGACTTTAACGGTCGTAATATCCTCTGGGATAATGAAGACAATTGTAAAGGTAAAATTCTTGAAAATTTTATATCAAATAATTCTTTGTGTATTTTTAATGATGGTTCTTGTACACATTTGTCCTCGGCTCATGGAACCTATTCAGCATTGGATATATCACTTTGTGACCTTCCTATTCTTGAAGAATTTTCTTGGTCTGTTCATGATGACCTTTGTGGAAGTGATCACTTCCCCACTGTCCTAAAAGCTGTTCATTCAGTTGATGACTCATTTCACAAGGTTTAATTTCAGGAAAGCAAACTGGCCCGAGTTTGAAAAGCTTTGTTCACAAAAAATACAATCAGTCTCCTTCGCTGATGTTTCAGATCCTATACAGCTATTATCAGATATGTTGATAGAAATTGCCAACCAAACCATTCCCACATCTACAGGAGTTGCACATATTAAGAAACCTTGGTTTAATGACTGTAAAGAAGCAAGAAAATGTAGGAAGAAGGCTGAACGATATTTCCGCCGACATCCTAATCCTGAAAATTTGAAAGATCTCCGAGTTACAAGAGCTAAAGCTCGTAGAACCATGAAACAGAATAAACGTGATTCTTGGAGAAATTATGTTTCTAAGATAAATACTCATTCTCCGATAACAAAAGTTTGGAATATGATCCAAAGAATAAAAGGTAAAAGCTCCAAGTCCAGCGTTCATCATCTCAACGATGGAAATCAGGTGATTACTGACAGAGTAGAAATTGCAAATAAATTAGGAGAAACAATTGCCAAAAACTCTTCATCAGAAAATTATGTACCTAAATTTCAAAGTTTCCAAAAAAGAGAAGAGAAAAATGAAATTAAATTCACCTCCGGTAACCATGAAGGCTATAACGCTTCGTTTACAATTGAAGAACTTCATGCTTCTCTCACGAAAGCTCATGATTCTGCTGCAGGCCCTGATAATATTCATTATCAGCTTTTGAAACATCTACCGGAATCATCTCTAGAAATCCTATTACGCATATTCAATAGACTTTGGTATAGAGAAGAATTTCCTCCGTCATGGCACAATGCCATAGTTATACCAGTACCAAAGCCTGGTCGTGACCATACAGACCCTGGTAATTATCGTCCGATTTCACTGACTAGCTGTGTCTGCAAAACAATGGAACGCATGATAAATGATCGCCTTGTTTGGTACCTGGAAACTGAAAAGAAACTTACTGATATTCAAGCTGGTTTCCGAAAAAATAGAAGCACCATTGATCATTTAGTCAGATTAGATTCGTATGTTAAGAATGCTTTCGCCAAGAACGAACATGTGGTTTCTATCTTTTTGGATTTAGAAAAAGCCTACGATACTACATGGAAATACGGGATTCTTAAAGATCTTCAAAAGATGGGATGGTTTTTATTTCCAACTTTTTGAATGATAGACAATTCCAAATTCGTTTGGGTACAACTATATCTGATCATTTTGATCAAGACCAGGGTGTCCCACAGGGCAGTATTTTGTCTACTACTCTGTTTAGTATCAAGATCAACAGCTTGGTTGCAGTTCTGAATAAATCAATTGATGGCTCACTTTTTGTAGACGATTTCAATATATCGTGTAGTGGGAAAAGTATACACAATATTGAGAGAACATTACAACTTTGTCTACACAGAATTCAGAAATGGTGTCTAGAAAATGGTTTCAAATTCTCCAGAGCTAAGACAAATTGTATACACTTTTGCAGAAAATATTTCCAGCACGAAGATCCAGTACTTACCTTAGATGGAACTGAAATCAAAGTGGTAAAAGAGGTGAAATTTCTAGGCATATTGTTTGATCAACGACTAACTTTCAAATCTCATATAAATTGCTTAAAATCCAAATGCACGAAAGCTCTGGATTTGTTGAAAGTAGTTGCCAGCTATAAGTGGGGAGGAGATCAGCAAACTCTCCTTTATTTATATCGATCACTTGTTCGTTCCAAACTCGATTATGGTTCTATTGTTTACAATGGTGCAAGCAAGTCAAACTTGGCAAAGCTATATCCTATTCTCCATCAAGGACTAAGACTTTACCTTGCTGCGTTCAGAACATCACCTAAAGAAAGCTTGTATGTCGAAGCGGATGAATTTCCTTTAGAACTTCGGAGAATTAAATTATCACTGCAATATATCACAAAACTGCGTTCGAACCACTCAAATCCTGCATATAACTGTGTTTTCAACCCTCAGTACGCAGATCTCTTTTTAAAGAAACCCTCGATTATTCCACCTCTTGGAATCCGTATGAAACCACACCTTGTAGCAGCTGGTATTAAAGTTGGTCAGATTTTACCTAACGAGCTCTTGCCAACTCCACCATGGCAGTTAGCCACGCCAGAAGTAGATATTTCACTGACTAAATATAAAAAGGCAGACACGAGCCAGCTCGTGTATACACAAGAATTTGGTCTACTGAGAGAGAAATACAGTTCACATCAGGCTATTTATACAGATGGTTCTAAAGATGGTGAGAGAGTAGCATGTGCTACTATCTTTAGTTCCAAAACTAAAACGTATCGACTGCCAGGTAAAAGTTCCATATTTACTGCAGAAGCAAAAGCTCTATTATCAGCTTTAGAAGGTATTGGATCCACTAGAAGGAAAAAATATGTCACTGTCATGCCTTAAAGCAATTAAAAATGGAAATTCCACTCATCCCCACCATCTTGGAAATTCTACAATTATATGACACCAGATTTGATCAACAGATAGATATTGTGTTTTGTTGGGTGCCTAGACACGTTGACATCAAAGGCAACACTGAAGCTGATAGATTGGCTAAGGCAGCTCTAGATGAAGAAGTTAACCCTGTTGGAATACCATACAGCGATTTCAGATCATCTATCTGCGCTTATGTAAGAAAGCTGTTTCAATCTTTATGGGATACTATGGATAATAACAAACTTCCAAAAAACGGTTGGTTATACTCACCTGAACAGTCATAAACGTTTCGACCAGGCCATGATCAGACGATGTAGGATCGGTCATACACGATTAACTCATGAATATTTACTGAAACAGGAGCCGATTCCAAGGGGGTATACCTTGCCATGAAGATCTCACGGTGAAACATATTCTCATAGACTGCATAGATTTTAAGATTGTAAGAGATACTTTTTATCGAGCAGCTACGCTGGAAGATCTTTTTAGCAGAGAGATTGGTTTGTTGTACAAATTTTGATGTTTGTACCTGTTTTAACGCATTAGTTTACCGAGTTTTTGAATTGATTACTTAGAATTTTGTTTGGTCGTCGCTATATAGCTGAAATATTGCTGAATGCGACATTAAACCTTAATTCTCTCTCTCTCTCTCCAACTAATACCTCCCTGAAATCGCCATGGCTTCGTCGACATCCGGATCTCGCAGTGAGAGCGTCTCAGTTTTACGATGATGAAAGTAAGTTGTTGTTGTTGTTTAATATCAATTCACGTTACTTACCTGTGCTATTTTTTTTATACTATCGTATTTTCAAGCTGGCATATTTTGCTACTTATTCTGTCATATAAAGATACAAAGATATACAACAAACACGAAAAAATGATGCACATAATTGTAATATCACAGAATAATTTCGTTTTATAATCAGACCGAAATAGTATTAATATTATGTTGTCAACTAAATTGTATACATGCAAAATAATTTCTATGTATATTTTTTTTCCAGAAATTTACTTCTTGGTGCGATTGATGGATGATAACTGGCACGATGTGAAGAAATTTGATGACCTCCAATCAGAAAAGATGGAACTTCTACAAGATTGCCAAGCTGTGACTGTGGGCCAAGCTGTTATGTGTGATTACGATGGCTCTTGTTACAAAGCTAAAATTATCGAGAAAATGGTATGTATTAAAATAAAATTGAAATTGTTTGACTGATTCAAGAATTTAGGAATGACATGTTTTTCTCTCATTCGTGTTCTGTTTTTAACTCAACAATACATAATTGTCCTGCCCATGGTGTTATTCTTGGTCATTTTCCTGCCTTTTATAGTTTAATTTAGATCTTTGTTGTTATTATCTTGGATAGCAGGTTTGTTATGAGTTTGGGTTTGAACATTTCTGTGGTCACACAATGTATTATCTAAAAACACTGTTACTTGAGCAGTTCTTTATTGCAATGTTCACAGACATGTTGTTTAAGAAGATTAGCCTCTCACAAGCCCCATGTGGCAGTTGGTTAATTGAACACCTCCCCCCTTTCCAGGGGACTGAGAACGTCGTGTCATGAAAAATATAATATATATATAGACAGCTTAATTTGCTTCCTGTGAATTGAAGTATGTCTGTTTTTGTTTTTTTAATAAATGATTCTTTATTACATGAAAATTTTTCCTTTCATGTAGAGGTAGCTGCAAGGCTTAGGAAAAAGGCTGCAGATCTGAATAAGTCAAGGAAGGGGCAGCAGAGACACAGGCACAAGAAGAAACACCTCCACTTCTATTCACAACTACAACCGAGAGGCCAAAAGGTACAAGTTTGTTAAACGCAATATTAATATGTCAAATTAATCACATCACCTGTTTTGAGAAACCAGAACTATTTGAAAGTAGGAATATTTTTAATTATATTGTTGGTGTTTTCTTAAACATGTTAAACTTGATTTCTGATTTTATACGTCTAATATTTTAATTCTTCAAAACCATAGCTGTCAACATTTCGTAAGCTTTTTAGTCAGATGTTTAGTCCCGAAAGATAAAAAAGAGAATTGGAATCAATTTTATTCCACGTTTTCAAGTGATGCTGGACAGAACTTAATGAATCGTTGTATAAACATTGAATATTCGTTCATGCTTATGAATATCATATTTTCTCCAGGAAAAGCAGCTACGGGTGCCAAGAGAACGCTGGCTTTTAGATCAAAAGGGACAAAGCGACAGAGGAAGAATGTCAACGATCCAAGAAAGGGAGCACAGTACCAGGCAAAGCTGAAGCTTATGGAGTCCTTGGATTTGTCATTGGATGATGATGAAGTGGCTGATGTGATTGATTCGGACACCGACACTGCGCCACCTGCATTTCCACTTCTTGTGATACCGACTCCAGCTCCCACTATACCGACTCCAACTCCCACCAGCTCCAACGATACAGACTGCACCACTGCCTCCCTGGATCCATCTTAATCCCCACTACTCCTCTTCACACCTGACTGGCAGCCCATACTTTCCTCTATCTATCATGTCTACCATACCGTTCAAACAGCATCTCTATCCCGAGTTGTTCACAAGTGACCCGGCTCTGCAACATCAGCTCAGTCCAGTCCCAGAAAGCTCCCGCAATCCTGATCCTCCCATTTTACATCTCAGGACGACACCAAGTAGCCCAGATCAACAAAAGGATCAAGACTTTGAGGTTCCTGACCCGTAAGGTGCTTCAACACCACCATCTTCGCCATGTGTTGGTTGCCTCCAGTGCAGCATTTATGAAAACAGAATTGCTGAATTGGAAAGAATTATTGACCAGATGAGGAGTGACAATGGTGCAGCACAAAAAGGTTGATTATTCTCTTTGGGAACCTACAGTGATTTTGTCATACAATGAAAGTAACCTATATAATCATGATAATAGGAGTATGCAAGACCATTCAATATTACTTCTGTGCGATTTACCATATTTACCTTCAAAGTTAATTTGCTTGAAGCTAGGAGCCCGGATGTAGAGAGATTGGGAGTCGGACGTGTTTTCACTTCGCTCCGAGAAATTTGTCTAATTCTGCGGATTTCAGCTGATCTTAGCTCTGATGTTTGTGTAATATATTTTGTGAATACTTTTTGCAAATACCTGTGGTGAAAGTTTAGAATTATTTCTCAGTTTTTTGCTGCTCAGGGCGTTTTTCTGACTTAGTCAGTTTGGCCTGGTTTGGGAAGGCAGAGAGCCGCCATTACTGCCGTCTCGGTCTTTGTGACCGAGAGGGTTGGTGTGCTTTGTTTCTCTGTCTCCCTCTTCTCTGTTTGTTCGCTGTCTGTAAATATTTCGTATTTTGCTGTTGTATATATATATATCCTTGTTGACTTGATCTAGTCTGAAGTTGGTTCGTTTTTCGTCCGGTTTGACGTAGGTCGATTTGCATATAATAATTGTGTAAATCAAGGTAGGTTGAATACATGTAACATACCGAAGTTATATAGCTGTGCTTTGTAGGCTTAGCCCCGAGTGTACAGCTGTGCGCTAGCCTTTGTTCTCTGTTCTTTTGTTCCTCGTTGTAACCAGGCAACTCGCTGGGTTTAGGACTAGGTTTTTGTTCTGCCTGGCCCTGAAGTTTCAGTGTATTGTTGTAAAGGTTACAGTGTACGTCTTTGGAGTGAGGCTCCATCGGGGAGTATTCAATGTTTACTCTGTGGGGAGGCTCACTTTTGGGGTTTGTGCGTGTCACTATTTGTAGTTTGTAGTTGTATTGATAGTCCCTAGTGGGACTTTGAATTATTTATTTATTTTTTCACTATGGCCTTTAGAAAGTATGATAGGTTACTGAGCCTACAACTTCAAGGTCTAGAGAAAGCTAATGCGATTGATATATGTCACGCATTAAAAGACACTGTTGGATCAGGACCGAAAATTCTTAAAGGTCTAGTACAGGTATCAAATACCCTGTGGAACATCACACTAGCAAATGAAACTACCAAAACCCGCCTAGTGCTGGAAGGTATTCGTGTTGGAGATCAACGTGGCCATTTTGAGGAAATAGATCCCGCGAAATTGCTGGTAAAGATGAAAGGACCATGCGATTTCCCAGATTCTGCGATCAAAAGTGCTTTTGAGTTTTATGGGGATGTTCTCTCTGTACAAAAGGAGTTCTATTCATTTGATAGAGATTTTGAGACGGGAGTTCGAAGAATTTGGATGACGAAATTCAAACGTGCTCTTCCTTCTATTTTTATTGGAGGTATGAGACTTCCTGTATGGTAAAACGGTCAAGTAAAAACATGCTATACTTGTGGTTCAGGAGATAAAATGAACTCGAGATGTCCTTTGAAAAGTAAATGCCTGATTTGTCATCAGGAAGGACATCTTTAAAAAACCTGTCCAAAAGCCAAACAGGTTTCTGGAGATACCGTAGCTAACGGCAGAAAGGGTGATTCCTCTGGTCCTCGCCCTGTTCCGCCCACAGAAATCCGAGGAAGACTTTCCGCTGAGGCTGTCCAGCAGAAACAACAGCACTATATAGATTTATGGAAGACTGTAGGCCCTGATGGCAAACCTATCAAACGTCATCAGGAGATTGTTGCCGCTGGGAGCAAAGAGAAAACCTCAAACCACTACGAGGCTCTCGGTGACGAGATGGAGGTAGGTTGTGGTTCGGAAGATGAAGATGACAGTGATAGTGAGGTTTGCGATGATGAAGATGTCAGTGAGAGTGAGGTTTGCGATGATGTAGAAGTCAAGGCAGGTGAACAGAAGTCAGGTGATCAGAAGTTGATTTCTGATCAAACTGAAAGTGTTGACGTAGTATTAACTCCGGAAATTGAATTGAAGGGTGACAACTTACCGGATACTGTTAGTGTTTCGGGTCAGAATGCACTTGTGCAGTCTGTAGATTCCTTCACTAATCTAATCCTATTCACTCCGGTGTAGAGGTAAACTTTACACCAAACCAGGAAGTACTGAAGGAGTTCACAGAAAAAGAAAGTACCTCGAATCAGAAAAAGAAGAATAAAAAGAATACCATCCGGCAAAGAGCCTAAAATAGTCGATGCTACTCCCACTCCTACCAACGATACACCCATGGTTTCTGATGAGGAGTATCAGGAGTGTAGGGATCGTCCGTTAAAAGGCGAGACTTCCTCGAACCAAAGGTCGAAGGACTTGTTGGTACAAGATAGAGAGAAAGAAGTTGATAAGAAGGAAAATAAGAAAGACGAGAGAGCAAATGGAAAAAAATAAGAAAGGTAAAAAAGAATTACCCAAAATAAAACGTATATAATGGCTAAGCTAACCTTATATATCTTGCCTTGGGCAGTTTTGTGTTTTATTTCTATATACAGACTAAAGATGGCTCAGTCATCAACTATCATTCAGTGGAATTGCAGAGGAGTTTGCCCAAATTTAAATGAACTCCAATTATTAACTCAAGATTATGAACCATCAGCTTTTTGTCTCAACGAGACCTTTCTGAAGAAAGCAGATAAAGATAAATTTAGCCAATACACACCTTATCATTCCTACGCTTTAGACGAACACGGAAAAGCTACAGGCGGTTCTTCAATATTGGTTAAAATGGGTGTTTTACACAGTCCTGTTGATTTAGTGACAGATTTACAAGCTGTAGCAGTTCGTATTACCTTGAATTCTGATTTCATATTATGCACGGTGTACATACCTTCTTCTGGTAGTCTCCGGCTCAATGAACTTCAAGATCTTTACGATCAGCTCCCGAAACCTTGTTTATTGATGGGTGATTTTAACGGTCGTAATATCCTCTGGGATAATGAGGACAATTGTAAAGGTAAAATTCTTGAAAATTTTATATCAAATAATTCTTTGTGTATTTTTAATGATGGTTCTCATACACATTTGTCCTCGGCCCATGGAACCTACTCAGCATTGGATATCTCACTCTGCGACCTTCCTATTCTTGAAGAATTTTCTTGGTCTGTTCATGATGACCTTTGTGGAAGTGATCACTTCCCCACTGTCCTAAAAGCTGTACATTCAGCTGATGACCCTCATTTCACAAGGTTTAATTTCAAGAAAGCAAACTGGCCCGAGTTTGAAAAGCTTTGTTCACAAAAACTACAATCAGTCTCCTTCGCTGATGTTTCAGGTCCTATACAGCTATTCTCAGATATGTTGCTAGAAATTGCCAACCAAACCATTCCCACATCTTCAGGAGTTGCACATATTAAGAAACCTTGGTTTAATGATGACTGTAAAGAAGCAAGAAAATGTAGGAAGAAAGCTGAACGATATTTCCGCCGACATCCTAATCCTGAAAATTTGAAAGATCTCCGAGTTACAAGAGCTAAAGCTCGTAGAACCATGAAACAGAATAAACGTGATTCTTAGAGAAATTATGTTTCTAAGATAAATAATCATACTCCTATAACAAAAGTTTGGAATATGATCCAAAGAATAAAACGTAAAAGCTCCAAGTCCAGTGTTCATCATCTCAACGATGGAAATCAGGTGATTACTGACAGAGTAGAAATTGCAAATAAATTAGGAGGAATAATTGCCAAAAACTCTTCATCAGAAAATTATGTACCTAAATTTCAAAGTTTCCAAAAAACAGAAGGGAAAAATGAAATGAAATTCTCTTCCGGTAACCATGAAGGCTATAACGCTTCGTTTACAATTGAAGAACTTCATGCTTCTCTCACGAAAGCTCATGATTCTGCTGCAGGCCCTGATAATATTCATTATCAGCGTTTGAAACATCTACCGGAATCATCTCTAGAAATCCTATTACGCATATTCAATAGACTTTGGTATAGAGAAGAATTTCCTTTGTCCTGGCACAATGCCATAGTTATACCAGTACCAAAGCCTGGTCGTGACCATACAGACCCTGGTAATTATCGTCCGATTTCACTGACTAGTTGTCTGCAAAACAATGGAACGCATGATAAATGATCGCCTTGTTTGGTACCTGGAAACTGAAAAGAAACTTACTGATATTCAAGCTGGTTTCCGAAAAAATAGAAGCACCATTGATCGTTTAGTCAGATTAGATTCGTATGTTAAGAATGCTTTCGCCAAAAACGAACATGTGGTTTCTATCTTTTTTGATTTAGAAAAAGCCTACGATACTACATGGAAATACGGGATTCTTAAAGATCTTCAAAAGATGGGATTAAAAGGTCGTTTACCCGTTTTTATTTCCAACTTTTTGAATGATAGACAATTCCAAATTCGTTTGGGTACAACTATGTCTGATCATTTTGATCAAGACCAGGGTGTCCCACAGGGCAGTATTTTGTCTACTACTCTGTTTAGTATCAAGATCAACAGCTTGGCTGCAGTTCTGAATAAATCAATTGATGGCTCACTTTTTGTAGACGATTTCAATATATCGTGTAGTGGGAAAAGTATACACAATATTGAGAGAACATTACAACTTTGTCTACACAGAATTCAGAAATGGTGTCTAGAAAATGGTTTGAAATTCTCCAGAGCCAAGACAAATTGTATACACTTTTGCAGAAAATATTTCCAGCACGAAGATCCAGTACTTACCTTAGATGGAACTGAAATCAAAGTGGTAAAAGAGGTGAAATTTCTAGGCATATTGTTTGATCAACGACTAACTTTCAAATCTCATATAAATTGCTTAAAATCCAAATGCACGAAAGCTCTGGATTTGTTGAAAATAGTTGCCAGCTATAAGTGGGGAGGAGATCAGCAAACTCTCCTTCATTTATATCGATCACTTGTTCGTTCCAAACTCGATTATGGTTCTATTGTTTACAATGGTGCAAGCAAGTCAAACTTGGCAAAGCTAGATCCTATTCTCCATCAAGGACTAAGACTTTGCCTCGGTGCGTTCAGAACATCACCTAAAGAAAGCCTGTATGTCGAAGCGGATGAATTTCCTTTAGAACTTCGGAGAATTAAATTATCACTGCAATATATCACAAACCTGCGTTCGAACCACTCAAATCCTGCATATAACTGTGTTTTCAACCCTCAGTACGCAGATCTCTTTTTAAAGAAACCCTCGATTATTCCACCTCTCGGAATCCGTATGAAACCACACCTTGTAGCAGCTGGTATTAAAGTTAGTCAGATTTTACCTAACGAGCTCTTGCCAACTCCACCATGGCAGTTAGCCACGCCAGAAGTAGATATTTCAATGACTAAATATAAAAAGGCAGACACGAGCCAGCTCGTGTATACACATCAACTTGGTCTACTGAGAGAGAAATACAGTTCACATCAGGCTATTTATACAGATGGTTCTAAAGATGGTGAGAGAGTAGCATGTGCTACTATCTTTAGTTCCAAAACTAAAACGTATCGACTGCCAGGTAAAAGTTCCATATTTACTGCAGAAGCAAAAGCTCTATTATCAGCTGTAGAAGGTATTGGATCCACTAGAAGGAAAAAAATATGTCATATTCTCAGATTCACTGTCATGCCGTGAAGCAATTAAAAATGGAAATTCCACTCATCCCACCATCATGGAAATTCTACAATTATATGACACCAGATTTGATCAACAGATAGATATTGTGTTTTGTTGGGTGCCTAGTCACGTTGACATCAAAGGCAACACTGAAGCTGATAGATTGGCTAAGGCAGCTCTAGATGAAGAAGTTGATCCTGTTGGAATACCATACAGCGATTTCAGACCATCTATCTGCGCTTATGTAAGAAAGCTGTTTCAATCTTTATGGGATACTATGGATAATAACAAACTTCAAAAAAACGGTTGGTTATACTCACCTGAACAGTCATAAACGTTTCGACCAGGCCATGATCAGACGATGTAGGATCGGTCATACACGATTAACTCATGAATATTTACTGAAACAGGAGCCGATTCCAAGGGGTATACCTTGCCATGAAGATCTCACGGTGAAACATATTCTCATAGACTGCATAGATTTTAAGATTGTAAGAGATACTTTTTATCGAGCAGCTACGCTGGAAGATCTTTTTAGCAGAGTGAAAGAGGGTTGTATTTTAAATTATTTGAGAGAGATTGGTTTGTTGTACACATTTTGATGTTTGTACCTGTTTTAACGCATTAGTTTACCGAGTTTTTGAATTGATTACTTAGAATTTTGTTTGGTCGTCGCTATATAGCTGAAATATTGCTGAATGCGACATTAAACCTTAATTCTCTCTCTCTCTCTCCAACTAATACCGCCCTGAAATC
This sequence comes from Hanleya hanleyi, assembly GCA_036873755.1. Taxonomy (NCBI): domain Eukaryota; kingdom Metazoa; phylum Mollusca; class Polyplacophora; order Lepidopleurida; family Hanleyidae; genus Hanleya; species Hanleya hanleyi. The sequence continues at coordinate 225,442 of JAVTVY010009057.1, forward strand.
GCCATGGCTTCGTCGACATCCGGATCTCGCAGTGAGAGCGTCTCAGTTTTACGATGATGAAAGTAAGTTGTTGTTGTTGTTTAATATCAATTCACGTTACTTACCTGTGCTATTTTTTTTATGCTATCGTATTTTCAAGCTGGCATATTTTGTTATTTATTCTGTCATATAAAGATACAAAGATATACAACAAACACGAAAAAATGATGCACATAATTGTAATATCACAGAATAATTTCGTTTTATAATCAGACCGAAATAGTATTAATATTATGTTGTCAACTAAATTGTATACATGCAAAATAATTTCTATGTATATTTTTTTTCCAGAAATTTACTTCTTGGTGCGATTGATGGATGATAACTGGGGTGACCGAGATGGAGCTTGACCACGTGCGTTAGGCACCGTCCAGTAGCTGATGACGTGTTCTTCTATACGACATATCGTAAAGTGTTCCATATTAATGCGGAGCATGCGCATTGGAGCGTTTCTTGTACTTCTGCCATTTTCAACATTTGAACGTGATAGGAAGATAGTGACATGATTTGGTGCTATTTACTTGTACTTGCGCTGCAGGAATGAGCCAGATACTTTGTGTCGGGGGAGAGAAGTATATTTGACATGTTTACAACCCGTTAAATGCCATAGTCAATTGTACACTTTGTCATGAAGAAAAGGGTGATACCGATGTCTGTCCTAGTAAGGATGTGCAACTCAGTCGTGGCTACATACACTGAGTTGCATATATGTGGCTACCTATAACGGAACAATGGAGCTGCAGCCTCCCCCCCCAGTTTGGAGAGGGTGGGGGCTCAGCCCCCCCCCCAGTATCAACAAAAGCTGGGTGTTTTTTTCATGATTTTGGTCCTCATGTGACCAGATGTACAGGCCATTTTTTCCCCCCGCAGCGCCGCCCTGTAGGCTACATTTTCACGGAGCGGCGAATGACCAATAACTGTTTTAGATGTTAATTTACATAGAAATTGCATTAGCTTTATTGGAAGATTAGCTGATTATCAAATTTAGAAATCAAAATTGCGTTCATATTATTTCTTTTTTGTGTTCATACTTTTCTCTCTAAACGTGTCAGCGCTCTCCAATCCTCTGCTGAAATGTTAATTTCTTCGAGATCACTGCATATAGTTCGAATTTTGGAAAGGAAAAATACCTTTTTTACATGCAAAAGTTATCAACTCAATTTTTCTCTTAAATGACGAGAAAAATCACAAAAACAATCTTAAAATGCAGTTGATCAATGATGATATGCCGTTTTATATGTCGGAAATCGGCCAGAATACGTCTACAGCCATGTAGAAGCGGGAAGCTTCCGGGGCCTAGGCGGCTCCTGGACCCACGCTTAAAGTGCTATGATAAAGCGCTATAAAGTGCTATGTCCCCAGTTTTTGGGAATTTCCGCTGCCGCTGCACATAAAATGTCACTTGTATTATTAACATCAAACACACACATAAGTTAAAGACCTTGCTTTCTTTCACTTCTGAGACCTAAAGCTTAACAAAGGTTAATTTACACAAGTGAGATTTACTCTCGCCATAAAGTCTGCTTAGAATATCACTTCTAATGCAGGGTGAAAATACAAACTAGACATACTTCTACTCGATCCCCAACACAACACATAGCTTTACGTCATGCCGTGTCCTAGCGATGTTCAACATACACGAATCTCGATTGAGGAGCTCGCTTTTTTTAATGGAAAATTATTCACGACAAAAACTGTTCAAGAATTAACTGAACTTTTAAAACAATTGCAATGTTTAAACTTATCTGCGGGGAAAAAACGTCCATTGATAAGTATACTTTTTACACAATTGAGCTCTGGTACATACAATTACTAAGCAAAACACGACAGCCTAAAATAATAATAAAACAGTTGGTCTATGGCCCTACGCGATTAATGTGGGAAAAATCAACTCAAATAATTAACGATGTCCAGAAACAAATGAAGGACAGAAGGAAACCAGTAAACTGCTGACAGATATATATGATGTTCTCTCAATGTTATAACGTTTTCATATAAGCAGCCGTCAAATATCAACTCATTATCTGTACGCCCTTTCTTCACCACCCACTGAACACGCGTACAGCCTTTTGCCAATGAGTGAACTCAGATGCCTGCAGAGAACAGTATTGTTTAACACGCCAACATGCATTTAACAGTCATCGCGTGGTCTGAGTTCTCAAGCGTTCACTCCTTCGCCGAGTAGAAGTACCAATCTGTATTTTCACCCTGCATTAGAAGTGATATTCTAAGTAGATTTTTCGCGGGAGTAAATCTCAGTTGTGTAAATTAACCTTTGCTAAGCTTTAGGTTTCAGAAGTGAAAGGAAGCAGGGTTTTACTTATGGGTGTGTTGTCCGGATAGACTTCAGACTTCTTTATTTAGCTAATCACAGCGCCCAACAGATTGAGCAGAACAATTACAATACAGTAATGATTAGAGTGATTCACCGTATAAATTATTAAAACCAAATCAGCCCCTCCCCCCTCCTCCATTCACAACTGAATGAATTGACTCAGTGCAACATATGAGCAAAACGGAGGACACTCCGTTTTGCTTATATGCTTACAAGAAGAATAAAATATTTTTTGTGAATAAAATTTTAAATGAATTAATATTGTTAAATCTGTGAATTTAGCGTTTGCTCATTAATACCTTTTTTATTTATTTTTTGTTGTTGTGAGAGAGTGGAAAAACAAATTCTCGTCCGCTCGAATCTATTCTTTTGGACTGATTCAATTCAGTCCGTTTCCATGCACGATCCCACTTTTTGAAAACATGTATCCGCGCGTAAAGTTCGAACGTTTTCCGCACGCGCAGTCTATCGTCGTTTGGATTTCACTGATGTTGGTCGTCTAAGGTAAGATTTCTCTTTATTTTCGCGAAAAAATTCTGAAGTTAATGTCGTAGAGTATTTGTAAGATGTTTATCTAGCCACAGCAGAGGTAAATGGTGGACGGCCTCCGAGAAAATAGAATCTACAGCGCCCCCATAGGATGTGTGGGGAATCTGCTCCATTGTTCCGATACAGGCTGCGTTGAACGGAGTGAGCCCATTTGAGCGACGTTCAAGATTGAACTAAGCGAAATAGAATGGGCTCTTATGATCACTCGCTTGAAGCAATCCCCAAGATATTAAGTTATGTAACCAAATTATTAATCATAACTTCTTGCCATGCCCCATGTTGCCACATGTAATGAGCAACACTGTTTTGTCAAATCTGGATATTTTGAAAATAATGACAAATAGGACATGCTTGGTAATTGCAGGATGCTATAAAAAAGAAATTCTGAGGAAATGTTTTGTTAAAAGTAAGATCCTGTGTACTGAAAATTGGCAAAGTTCACAAACATATATTTACGCCTTTTTATTCAAATATCGATTAGATTTGCATTAAAATGCATCAAAACGGCCTGGATTATATGTCCAGTTTCAGCTCGCTGTGATCTGTTCAATTCCATATATTCAAGCTTTTGCCAGCCAACAACTACCAACAACACCACCATGAACAATTAACAATTACAGATACTTGTACTAGCGTATCCACTTGGATATTTGGATCTATGAAGGCCTATATTGCTAACTTAAGCTTTGTTCTTGACCTGTTCAACATTTTGTCATACCAAACATCTTAAATATCTTTTGTATTTTTTTGGCCAGACATTGGAACTTTTGATGTGCGATCTGAGCAACATTTTTGTCAAAACAATGACATCATCCCACAATTAATTATCATCTGGGCAGACCACTGGTCTGTTGAACTGGTCAAGCGTCAAGCGTTCACTCCTTCGCCGAGTAGAGGTACCAATCTGTATTTTCACCCTGCATTAGAAGTGATATTCTAAGTAGATTTATCGCGGGAGTAAATCTCAGTTGTGTAAATTAACCTTTGCTAAGCTTTAGGTTTCAGAAGTGAAAGGAAGCAAGGTTTTACTTATGGGTGTGTTGTCCGGATAGACTTCAGACTTCTTTATTTAGCTAATCACAGCGCCCAACAGATTGAGCAGAACAATTACAATACAGTAATGATTAGAGTGATTCACCGTATAAATTATTAAAACCAAATCAGCCCCTCCCCCCTCCCCCATTCACAACTGAATGAATTGACTCAGTGCAACATATGAGCAAAGCGGAGGACACTCCGTTTTGCTTATATGCTTACATAGAGAATAAAATATTTTTTGTGAATAAAATTTTAAATGAATTAATATTGTTAAATCTGTGAATGCAGCGTTGGCTCATTAATACCTTTTTTATTTATTTATTTATTTATTTTGTGAGAGAGTGGAAGACAAATTCTCGTCCGCTCGATACCATGCACGTGTTTCCATGCACGATACCACTTTTTGAAAACATGTATCCGCGCATAAAGTTCGAACGTTTTCCGCACGCGCAGTCGACCGTCGTTTGGATTTCACTGATGTTGGTCGTCTAAGGTAAGATTTCTCTTTATTTTCGCGAAAAAATTCTGAAGTTAATGTCGTAGAGTATTTGTAAGATGTTTACCTAGCCACAGCAGAGGTAAATGGTGGACGGCCTCCGAGAAAATAGAATCTACAGCGCCCCCATAGGATGTGTGGGGAATCTGCTCCATTGTTCCGATACAGGCTGCGTTGAACGGAGTGAGCCCATTTGAGCGACGTTCAAGATTGAACTAAGCGAAATAGAATGGGCTCTTATGATCACTCGCTTGAAGCATTCCCCAAGATATTAAGTTATGTAACCAAATTATTAATCATAACATCTTGCCATGCCCCATGTTGCCACATGTAATGAGCAACACTGTTTTGTCAAATCTGGATATTTTGAAAATAATGACAAATAGGACATGCTTGGTAATTGCAGGATGCTATAAAAAAGAAATTCTGAGGAAATGTTTTGTTAAAAGTAAGATCCTGTGTACTGAAAATTGGCAAAGTTCACAAACATGTATTTACGCCTTTTTATTCAAATATCGATTAGATTTGCATTAAAATGCATCAAAACGGCCTGGATTATATGTCAAGTTTCAGCTCGCTGTGATCTGTTCAATTCCATATATTCAAGCTTTTGCCAGCCAACAACTAACAACAACACCACCATGAACAATTAACAATTACAGATACTTCCACTAGCGTATCCACTTGGATATTTGGATCTATGAAGGCCTATATTGCTAACTTAAGCTTTGTTCTTGACCTGTTCAACATTTTGTCATACCAAACATCTTAAATATCTTTTGTATTTTTTTGGTCAGACATTGGAACTTTTGATGTGCGATCTGAGCAACATTTTTGTCAAAACAATGACATCATCCCACAATTAATTATCATCTGGCCAGACCACTGGTCTGTTGAACTGGTCTGCCAAAACCCATGTTTTTTATCCACTACATTTTCTGTTCAAGGCCCATCAAAATGGAAATGCCCTATTCCATCATGCATGATCTCCTAACTGTACTCATCACTTCCCAGCGCTTCAGTAATGTCAATTCCAATAAGTTCAAATTGCAGATAAAATGTCACATAAAATCCTTGACCCGGTAGCAAAGTAAAATACACATATATTTCTGCTCGCCGACACCACCAATTATCAGAATACACCTTCGGGAAAAGTGTTAAGGTCTTAGTGAACTGAGTGTTGTTGTTGTTGTTGTTGTTAGAGTATTTTGGAAATTGCTGAAAAGTATATGCCCGAAGAAAATGACATTGCATATGCAGTCCATTTAGTTCCTGGATTTGTTTAAGTGTTAAATGTTGAGCGTGCAAGCACATTAAAGTGAAACATAGAAGCCATCACTGCGCCTGTTTGGAATCAGCAAGTTCCAGTTAAAGTCATCACAATAAACGACACAATTGGCTTTGTGAAATGAAATCTGCGGCTTGAATGTTCTGAAGTGGAAGTTGTTCCTGGAGAGTACATGACTCTGGCAAATATGTTGGTGGATACTTTTGGTAGTGAAGTCCGGCTCAATTTCACAATCCTCATTGAATTCAGAGTAGGTACACCAATTTGACAGTAAAATGACTGTTGACATTTGCAGAAATATGTGGGCGCCTGCGGTCTGTGTTATTCCCATTATACCTGGAGTACCTGCTTTGTGAAGTGCTAAAATGACTTGCTGTAACTACACTCACTGTGCTTGTACCTCTCTTCAGGCTTAATATACTAATAAGTTGAAGTGTGTTCTTTTTCTGGACAGTACCAACACAATAATCTCATTGAATGGGTGTCCATGACTTCCTCTTTGATGGATGTCATTGGCTTTTTTTTTTTTTTTGCAGACTTTGCTGTGGTTGCTATTGGTATAACCGGACTGGATGGACCAGTTCTTTGGCCTGAGATAATAGTCATGATGTGGGTAGTATAGATATTGGCGATGTGGTATATATATCTGTGTATTTCGTAATCAGAAGGCTATCGGTTTCTTTCTTGTAGATAAAAGTTCTGGGTGATGATGTCCTTTTCTTAGACACTAATCTTGGTGACATCATAAACGGTTGCTTTCAAGTCACCTGTGCTGTCGGTAATCGCATCATTTTTCTATCCTCCTTGCGATCGTTTTGTTATTTGACCATCCTGCCGATTCCTACCACGAGTACCTGGCATTTTCCTGAGATACTCTTGTAGCTGTTTTATAGTCTATAATATAAACATGAAGTTTCATGAAATGAACCAATGAGACAAGAAAAATGAAGAGAAAGATGAAACATCTCCATTTGTTAATTTTCAGCATTCTGATATAAATTTTATATAGGGAGTTGCTTTCTTTAACAGAATGTGGTTCATCACAAGAGCGAAATTTCCCACTAAAATACTACTTTGCATAAAATCAATGCCCACGCCCATGTTTGACAATTCAAAACTTACTTTGCCTCTGGCAGCTTTGAATCTTTGAATTTTGACAGGCAAAATATCTGAGTTGAAGACTGGCCAACTTTTGCGAAAGTTAAATAGGCCTATGGTGTTCATCAAAATAATTAGACTATCAACAGAGCAACGTCTAGTGAGAATCCCTCTAGATAGTTAACAGTAGCCTAGTGAGAACAATTAGCGTGTGGGTCGTAACAGCTTGGGTCAGGGGGCTTATATTCCTTCTGCACAAAAAACTATCCAATAGAATGAAGTGAAATCTTGTACGAGATTACAAAGCACTATTGTCTTTGTTCTGTGCTGTCTATTTTCTTAAAAAACTTGGCGAATAAATAAAGCAGACGCTTATAAAAATAAGCGCTAATTGGTTACACAGATTGGCAAAACTCATGAGTAGCCCTGTGTAATTCTGGGCATCCAAACGTGGAAAGTTCGATTGTAAACAATGGCAAAATGATACAGACCATGGAAGTCTTTTGGTCCAAGGATGATTTAGTTTTTATCGAAGATTTTAAAATGCAGTGAAATTTGTCACTAATTGGTCACACTAGGCTATCATCAGTTAAAACAGTTTAGGTTGAATACCTCCTATGGGGTACTATACCTAAGTTAGGGTACAGCACCTCGTTTGAGGTATAGTGCTTGAACCCCAATTGAGGTAAAAGTGCCATATCAATTTTAGTTTTCACATATTTATGCATTAATTCACAGTGCTGTTCAAACCCTGGAGGGCATAGATCGGTTGGTCACATATCTTCCCTTACTATCTTGGTCATTTTGTGGAAATTATTATCATTAAACAGACAGACTACACATTCTAATTTCATAGTCTAATTTTCCAACATTGAAAAATGGATATTTCACATATATATTCAGACTATATTATGGCATTCTCCTGTCTACTGGCCTCGTGCAAATTACGGGGATATGACTGTAGTAAGTAGTTTACGAAATGAATTTGTATGGCAAGAACATGACACAAACTGCTAGCATGCGCACGTCTCTGTCCATTGGTTCTGAGACTGCCATGCTAGCAGAATGTGTGATGTATCAGACATTTGAGTTCAATTTGTAAACTAATCACTACGATTACATCCTTGAAATTTAAAGATGTTCACAACATAGAAGCATATATATGCAAGTAGTTTTAAACGTTCTTTTATTATTACATGCAACTCGTTTACTTAGTTTTTAGGGTTCCATGCCAGTATGGCTGGAAACCTATTGTTTTTGCTATTATTATTATTTGTCTTCCGTCAAATTTTGTGCGAGTCGCCCAGTCAACACCGCCTCACCGTTGGAGCTGAAACTTCATAGGCTGATTGGCCCACCTGGGATCTAGTGCATATCCACCAATGAAGCCGATTGGTCGAAACTCCTGGCGGCCATCTTGGATTTAGCAAAAAACCTGTTAAGCTATTCATCTCCGCAACTGATGAAGCGATCGACGCGAAACTTGGCACACATAATCAAGGGAGTGGGCTCTCTCAAAATTCTATTTGAAAAGCTGCTACGTTAAACAAGATGGCCGCCATCGGCCAATCAAAATAGCCGGATTTTCAAGTAACGGATTTGGACGGCAAAATATATGTTATATGATACGGTGATCATGAATATGTAAAAATTTTGCTCCTGGGTCACGTGGTTTGGCCGCCATCTTGAATTTTGTTAAAATCGGAACACATCTTGTACAGGCTAGAACTCTGAAACCACGGAAGGTACAGTCTTGCATTTTGTTGCATTATATTCTCCAGGAGTAGCTCTTTCGGAAGTATGCCATCCATTTTTACGTAGCTTCAATAGTTTTGCCGCTATAGAGGAATCAAAATTGTCAAATTTTCAAACAATGCCGAAAATCACATAATTTGAGAAGTACGGATTATTCTGAAATTTGGCATACATACTCGCTGTATAACTGCTATGATGACAGTAAAATTGAGCATGATCGCATTATTAGTTTCAGAGGTATGGTAGAACGTAACATTTGAGTAGGTCTGAGCTTATGGCTGAAACTATACTTAACAAAAGCAGACTGTGAGAAGCGCTATCTCCGGGCGACTAATTTCCAAGCTCAACGTTCTCCAATCAAGTCATAGTCTGGACTCCAGGGACCGTTTTCTGTACCTATTTCAACGTACTAACATTTTAATAATGAAGGAGCCATCTAGGGCGAAAACAAAGGTCAGAAACGTGTTTCCCACGTGTTGTTGACCAAGAAAAAGTGTTTTTTGAAGCTCCAAATTCATTTATTAAGGGGCATTATTAGGGTTCCATGCCAGTATGGCTGGAAACCTATTGTTTTTGCTATTATTATTATTATTCCACCACGGCCGGTGGACTCACAGCACTTCTATCCCGAAGTCAGTTCGGCCTCCCCCCCCCTGCGATCATGGGGCGTTGATGTGACACAACATGGGCGTCGCCAGGATTTCTTGAGAGGGGGTCGTTTAGTATTCTTACTAATAAGAGAGCCCATTACTCTGATGCCCAGCACAGAAAAATAACATATACGTTCGGGCGTTCGTTTAGTAAATTCGTCAGAATTGGAATGCTTTGCCTTGGTCATAATCGCTTCTCTCGAACTGAGCCCCATGATTCGCTTCACTCGAATAAATCTATTGCGTTGATAATCTGGACTGGTCCACTAATCTGATAGTCTCGGCCCAAAGGCTAGGGCTAAGGCTATTCTGAGTATGTGCCTATCCACACGGCCATGCCTTTCAAGGCTACAGTACCAACGTCAGCCTCTGTATGATAATACAGATCTAATATACCGGCATACATGTACATTCCAGTTTCGAGATAATTTTATTAGGCCTGAAATATTCTTTTCCATCAGACTCAACTATCAGAATTATGAATGAATTATTATTGTTACACTGTTAAATGTTATCTTTGTCATACTCTGAATGTAAACTAAGTAGTACAATAAACTGATGGACGGATTGTTTATATAGTTGCTGAGATGATGAGCCTTGGATTTGCTGCTTGGCGCGGACCTCGGAGAAAGCAAAAAATGAACGATAAAGAATCTAGTTCTCAGTTTTCAAGTCCCCAACTTTCACTTTCAGGCTTTCCAAATGCCGTCTTTACTAAAGTGATGTTCTCTCGCTAAAGAAACATAAGATTAGAATGTGAAGTCTGCAATGGAGCATCACCTGGTTTCAGCGAGGATGATTACAAGCGTCTAGTCCGTCATTCGTAATCCAGCCGTCGTCCATTAGAGAATATCCGCGTCCATAATCCAAAGACCTATTCCATTTTCCACATAACAGTATTAGCACCAAATTCAAAAAGACAATCATAGTATACATAAACATAGGCTTGTTTCCTGCAAGAGAGAAGCGGTCAACAGTTTTCAATGATGCCGGCAAGACATCATGATGTTCCAAAAATATCAAATCCGTATCGCTGATCAGTATTCTTAATCCATAATATTTGTTATAGAGTCGTCATGTTAATGACTTAATATCACTGACACCGACTTGGTGGAAAAAAATTAACATTTCTAGATCAACTCTCGCTAATCGAGTGTAGAAAACAATACACTCGATTAGCGAGAGTTGATCTAAAAATGTTTATTTTTTTTCACGAAGTCGGTGTCAGTGATATTAAGTCATTAACATAATTATACGATTAAATATACAATTATAAAATTACACATCCCTTCGCTCCCGTGTTTATCGGATTTTACAAATGCATTTTGCCAGGGACGGATAAAATTCTGCAATAGGGCTAATACACAGATATTGGTACGTCATAGCAATGGCTCGGAAATTGGGTGATTTATAGGAATAAGCGTGTATCCTACTAACATTTGGGTCATAGTTTACCCTAGGGCCTCCCGTCATGTGGTTCTATTCCGACACCTGTGGTGCCATATATGGACACGAGGAATGCAGTGTAATCACGTGACCAGCAAGTTTTTCGCCCGGGCATATGTTGATGAGTGGTTTGAGTGTCCGAGAAACTATAATGAAGACTTCAGTTATTTCTCCGTTGTGAATGCGTCTGTTTACAGTTTAGACCTCACACAAAGTAACAAGGTAAGATGTAGAATATGAGGCACTGCACTTTAATTGAACATTTGTAGGTGATGGTGGTGTTGTCCTTTCTGCATCATTGTGAAATAACAACAACAACAATACAAACATTTGTCAGAAACTGAACACATCTGAACTACTGCTGTTGGTTCATTGCCTGCGATATGTGCTTGCAACCCGAGGATTGCAGCTCACTGCTATATTTAGGGTTCCATGCCAGTATGCCTGGAAACCTATTGTTTTTGCTATTATTATTATTATTATTTTTCTTCCGCCAAATTTTGTGCGAGTCGCCCAGTCAACACCGCCTCACCGTTGGAGCTGAAACTTCATAGGTTGATTGGCCCACATGGGATCTAGTGAACCATTCCAACCTAGCTTTAATAGTTTTCCCGCAATTCTCAAATGTAGCTCACCCAAATTTGCGAAATGACAGATTTTTCTTCAGTGGTAACTATGTAGGTTAGATGTAAAAGGTAGCAATGACGTCATTTGCAGCAAAGGTAGGTCTTTGAACACCGCAAGTTAATTCCGGTTCGGACGTTATGACCGTCGAGAGACACCAGACAGTGAAAGGCGAGGGTATTCTAACCTGTAAGCGTGATAAACATTAAGGATTCGCACTGTTTTTTTCATCATCAAGTTTTAACATTTACTTTGTCAAAAATAAACGTGCAATAGATATCGAATGGGAGAAGATTTTCACAATGCGCTCAATTAAAGATTATATATATTTACATGTGGCAAAAGTTTTCTGGTGATTGTGGGGAAGAAAGATATAATTGCACGTTCCTAAATTAAACTAATACTACAAATTCACTTAGACATATAAAGAATAGAAGAGCATAACCTTTTCAAAAATGCGAATACATCACACAAGCAAAAGACTCACATAGAAACAAATATCCTACTTTTATAACTTTTTCATTTCCATTCATGTCTGAATTATCTCTCTTCCTTCGCATCTGTTGCTATCGCGTTTCTAGTTGGACGTCAACCATCTCAACCTTGATAATCGTCGGTCATTTCCACAACAACTGGAATTTCGACATATTGTTCAATATGCACCAGCACAGTGGTCAAAACTTGTTTTGTTTAGAATTCTAAATCATAACTTTATTATTAGGGTGCCAAGCCGTATGGTTTCCGGTTCCAGTGTTGTAGCTCCATTGCCTGCAATGGCGCATGGAACCCGATGATTGCAGCTTGCTGCTATATTTATATCTATACTTGTTATTACCCATCTGTCGGTAAATAGCCAAAGGTTAATGTTTCCTGTAATTTTAACCGACGTTAAATAAATATTGTCTCGCTGTCTTCTTAGAGATAAAATGTTTAAATTTTCTAAAAATTTCAAAGTGATTGATTCAAATGTGTAGTCTACCTTTTTAATGATAATAATTTGCTAAAAGATGAGCAATATAGTAAGGCCAGATATGTGATCAACTGATCCATGCCCACCAGGGTTTGAACAGCAGTGGGAATTAATGCATAAATATGTGAAAACTGAAAGTGATATGGCACTATACCTCAATTGGGGTACAGCACTATACCTCAAATGAGGTACTGTACCCCGACTTAGGTATAGTACCCCACATGAGGTATTCAACATAACCTTTTAAAAAAATATTTTCAAGTCCGCAAATCAATTCCCAGTGATCATCTTCAAGATTCCAGTAATCCATTTCAATCGCCAACATGCCACTCCTAGTCAATTCTATTCCAATCTCGAAGATGTCTCCAAGTCAAGAAAAAAATAATCAGCTCCAAGTAATGAATCAAAAATGACGTCTGGTCGGGCGGAATAATGTGAATGTTGTTGAGGGGATTGTTGTTGTTGTGCGTTATTGTAACTTCGATCAATGCTAATTTCCTCACGTTCAAGCGATCGAATCGTGGCTTTTCAAATATGACAATCGCATATATCATAAAATATAACTACAGCAAATAAAGGTAAAACAAAACGAAGACCGAAATTGTTCATACAAACCTGTTGGCGTGGCAAAAAATGGCGTCTGAAAAAGTCATTCTCCTCGCATGAAAGCACAATCATCTTCTCTCTGCTGCAGTCGTAAAATTTCATATCGACTGGTTGCCTCCTTTGTATTCCCTCCCGTATGGAATACCAAGAGCGGCAACCAGTCTAAAATGTTTGAGTCTTTTGTCTTAACACGATTGGAAGTGTTGTGGAGTTCACGGTACTATTCTTTTTTCTTTTTCTAATGATTGCAAAGTATTCATCCGACCTAGCATAGAACATTCGAAGGATGCAATCTTAAGCGTTGCTCCAGGGTCGTACTTTCTGTCTGCCAGAAGAGGATAGAATGAAAGCCTGCAGTAGTCCAATTTGAACAAAAACATCACAGAAGTAGTTTTGTCGGAATGACGTATTGGCCGGTAGTGAAGCGCCAGCGTCGGCAGGGGCTATCCTGATTATACAGTGAACAGTTATCTGAAGACGCTCCCAATAGCACGTCGTTAGACAGGGGCTAAACATTACAGATTAATTAATGATCAGTACCACTAGTAGTGATTGCCACCTCTCTCTTCTCATCATCCTTAAATACAATCTACCCAGGCTAAGTAGTGATTGGCACTGTTCTTTTTTCCATTCTACAATTATATGACCGTAGATTTCAACAACAGATTGATAAAAGAAGACTGGTTATTTGAAAGCTATCGTTTTGTCGCGTAAGTTTTAATGTATGGGCATGTCGTCGGGTGAGGGGAGACTGTGTCTCGGGTTAATGGCGTAAGTTTTAATGTGTGCGATTGACTGAATACTTAGAATTTTGTTTGATCGTCGCTATATAGCTGAAATATTGCTGAATTCTCTTTCTCTCTTCTGGTGTGTCGTGTTGATTACTTCAAGTTCTGGATTGCTGTCTTGTTGACTTGTTAGAATACTTAGAATTTTGTTTGGTCGTCGCTGTATGGTTAAAATATTGCTGAACGCGATCTTAAACTTTAATTCTCTCTCCGCCATCTTTCATGTCACCAGCAACCTGGGTTTTGTTCAACCAATCCTTCACCACTTTGGCTTTGCGCCGTTTTCTGTAACAAACTTTAGAATTCGCTTTGCTTTATCTGCTCGATTCTCACCCGAGCCAGTATTTTCTGGCAGGGTGTTTCACAATGTAGGAATATAATTAAATTATGATTTATCCCTGAAGATGACTGAGTTTATCTGCTGGACTAGCACATATTCTGGCCTTCGGCTCAATCCAAGTTAGATCGTCGAAATGTTACAGCATGTACTTGCACTGCAATGATTGGTGGTGAATCCCATATAGCGATTTCAGATCCTCTATCTGTGCTTATGTAAGGAAGCTGTTTCAATCGCTATGGAATACTATGGATAATAACAATCTTCACGAGTTCAAAGAAAAACTGTTGGTTATACTCATCTGAACAGGCAGAAACGTCTCGATCAGGCCATGAACAGGTACAATAAAAGCGTACTTGAGAATCGTTAGATTCTTGGTATGTGCTTTAGAATAGTTTAACCGGACGACTATACTGTGAAGTCATGTGACTCTGTCAGTATGTCGGCACGTCTTCCCACTTCCCTTGTCAGTATGTCGGCACGTCTTCCCACTTCCCTTATATGTGTTGTAATTGTAAACGACTTTGGGTATTTGGAGATAAATTTGCCGGCCATGATCTCCACATTCCTTTTCCCGAGCAATCTTGAGACTTGGCTGATTTTGTTGCACAGAATTCTGATCATTTCAAGTCTGAGTGACGTAATCGGTCTTTCCCCCTTCACAAAATTGTACGAGTTCACGTGTAAATTTGTTGAAGGGTATGTTAAAACCATCCAGTTTTGGGATACTGATGCGCTGGAATCTAATGAAAGAGATGAAGAGTGTGATGACACACCTGACGTTGGAGATCCTAAGGGCTTTGATGAATCTAGTGCACCCTATTTAAAAATGTAGAAAATAATTTTCTATATCCAGTTTCAATCTTCCATGCAATTTACGGAGCTAATATGCAGTTTCAATCTTCTATGCCATTTAGGGAGCTTGTCAGAATTCAGAGCGTTTGATCTGTTCGATCGCGCACCTGGCGGATCACCCTTGGGTGCCTGCCGAGAGCACGCTGGATCGGGGCATATTACGGACGGATCACCATTCCGATCTGTTGGTATGCTGGTGAGATCAGCAGAATCGGCGATCCATCATCACTAAAGAGCGATCCAGATGCATGGAAATCCATTGGAACATTGTACATGTATCGCCAAGTCTTATCTACAGCTTGAAAACACGGCGCTGGTCGAGTATTTAATCCGATTAACGTGTGTGGATCAAGTTAGACATTTGAAATTGTTTTTGACAGAGGAAGAATAAGTTGGTCGTCAGCGTGCAGATGCTCTCAGGGTGAAAATAGAAATAAATTTAGGGTGCCTCAGCAACTTCAGGGGCTTGTTTTATAATTCCACTTTA
This sequence comes from Hanleya hanleyi, assembly GCA_036873755.1. Classification (NCBI taxonomy): domain Eukaryota; kingdom Metazoa; phylum Mollusca; class Polyplacophora; order Lepidopleurida; family Hanleyidae; genus Hanleya; species Hanleya hanleyi. Next base: position 240,803 of record JAVTVY010009057.1, read on the forward strand.
TTATGGCTTTGTCCACTATCTCTGAAATTCCCGGTTCTTCTCAAAACAGATTAATATGAAAATATCTTAAGAATTAGGAGACCTGATAATTCAAAACTTTTCACAGTATAGCTTATTTACGAGTCTTAATGCCAATTCAGAATTTGACTAATTAATCTTGCAGGCAAACCAGACTAGTGATAGAGAGCTGGCATTGTGGTTAAGATGACATACTGGAGGATTTACTGTCATCTGCAGCTACCATGACACTGTCACTGTCCTCAAGTTCACTAGAGCTACTATCATTGCTTCCGACGGACTTTTTTCTTGGACTATATTTTTTTCTGAAAGGCCTACGACCTGTTTTGGACCCTACCCGGAGCTCGGATGTAGAGAGATTGGGAGTCAGACGTGTTTTCACTTCGCTCTGAGAAATTTGTCTATTTCTGCGGATTTCAGCTGGTCTTAGCTCTGATTTTTGTGTAATATATTAGTGAATACTTTTGGCAAATACCTGTGGTGAAAGTTTAGAATTATTTCTCAGTTTTTTGCTGTTCAGGGCGTTTTTCTGACTTAGTCAGTTTGGCCTGGTTTGAGAAGGCAGAGATCTGCCATTACTACCGTCTCGGTCTTTGTGACCGAGAGGGTCGGTGGGGTTTTTTCTGTCTCCCTCTTCTCTGTTTGTTCGCTGTCTGTAAATATTTCGTATTTTGTTGGTGTATATATATTTCCTTGTTGGCTTGATCAAGTTTGTGGCTGGTTCTTTTTTCGTTCAGTTTGGCTTAGGTCGATTTGCACATATCTGCCTATATTGAGCTAGGCTGAATACATGTACATATTGAAGGTGTATACTGAAGGCTAGCCCTCAGAGTACAAGATCGAGCGAGTCTTTTGTTCTCTGTTCTTTTATTCCTCGGCATCACCCAGCAACGGCCAGGTTTAGAACTGGGCTATTGTTCGATCGAGACCCGAAGTTCAGAGAGAGTGTATTGTTGTACGGCTTATATAGTTTTCACCTTCACCTTTAGAGTGAGGCTCCCTCGGGGGGGGGTAGGCAATGTTTACTCTGTGGGGAGGCACACTGTTGGGGTTTGTGCGTGTTACTATTTGTAGTTTGTAGTTGTATTGAGATTCCCTAGTGGGACTTTGATTTTTTTTTTTTTTCACTATGGCCTTTAGAAAGTTTGATAGGTCACTGAGCCTACAACTTCAAGGTCTAGAGAAAGCTAATGCGATTGATATATATCGCGCATTAAAAGACACGGTTGGATCAGGACCGAAAGTCCTTAAAGGTCTAGTACAGGTATCAAATACCCTGTGGAACGTCACACTAGCAAATGAAATTTCCAAAACTCGACTAGTGCTGGAAGGTATTCGCGTTGGAGATCAACGTGGCCATTTTGAGGAAATAGATCCAGGCAAATTGCTAGTAAAGATGAAAGGACCATGCGATTTCCCAGATTCTGCGATCAAAAGTGCTTTTGAGTTTTATGGGGATGTTCTCTCTGTACAAAAGGAGTTCTATTCGTTTGATAGAGAGTTTGAGACGGGAGTTCGGAGAATTTGGATGACGAAATTCAAACGTGCTCTTCCTTCTATTTTAATTGGAGGTGTGAGACTTCCTGTAAGGTATAACGGTCAAGTAAAAACATGTTATACTTGTGGTTCAGAAGATCACATGAACTCGAGGTATCCTTTGAAAAATAAATGCCTGATTTGTCATCATGCAGGACACCTTAAAAAAACCTGTCCAAAGGCCAAACAAGTTTCTGAAGATAATGCAGCTAACGATGGATAAGATGATTCCTCAGATTCTCGCCCTGTTCCACCCGCAGAAGTTCGAAAAGGACTTTCCGCCGTGGCTCTCCAGCAAAAACAACAGCGCTATATAGATTTGTGGAAGACTAGGCCGTGATGGCAAGCCCACCGAACGTCATCAGAGGATAGTCTCCGCCTGGAACAATGAGAAATCCTCAAACCCCTACGAGTGTCTCGGTGACGCGATGGATGAAGGTTGTAATTCGGAAGATGAAGATGTCAGTGAGAGTGAGGTTTGCGATGATGTAGAAGTCAAGTCAGGTGATCAGAAGTCGATTTCTGATCAGACTGAAAATGTTGACATAGTATTAACTCCGGAAGTTGAATTGAAGGGTGACAACTTACCGGATACTGGTGGTGTTTCGGGTCAGGATGCACCTGTGCAGTCTGTAGATTCCTCCATTAATCCCATTCATTCCGATGTAGATGTAAACTTTACACCAAACGGATGCCCGGATGTAGAGAGATCGGGAGTCGGACGTGTTTTCACTTCGCTCCGAGAAATTTGTCTATTTCTGCGTATTTCAGCTGATATTAGCTCTGATTTTTGTGTAATATATTTTGTGAATACTTTTGGCAAATACCTGTGGTGAAAGTTTAGAATTATTTCTCAGTTTTTTGCTGTTCAGGGCGTTTTTCTGACTTAGTCAGTTTGGCTTGGTTTGGGAAGGCAGAGAGCCGCCATTACTGCCGCTCGGTCTTTGTGACCGAGAGGGTTGGTGTGTTTTTTCTCTGTCTCCCGCTTCTCTGTTTGTTCGCTGTCTGTAAATATTTCGTATTTTGCTGTTGTATATATATTTCTCCTTGTTGACTGGATCTAGTCTGAAGTTGGTTCGTTTTTCGTTCGGCTTGCCGTAGGTCGATTTGCACATAATATTTGTGTCAATCGAGGTAGGTTGGATACATGTAACATACCGAAGTTATATTGCTGTGCATTGTAGGCTTAGCCCTAAGTGTACAGCTGTACGCTAGCCAGCCCTCAGAGTACACGCTTGAGCGAGTCTTTTGTTCTCTGTTCTTTTGTTCGTTGGTATCACCTAGCAACGGTCCCGGTTTAGAACTGGGCTTTTGTTCGACCGAGACAAGGTTCAGAGACGTGTATTATTGTATTGCTTGTATAGTTTTCACATTCACCTTTAGAGTGGGGCTCCCTCAGGGGGTAGACGATGTTTACTCTGTGGGGAGGCACACTACTGAGGTTTGTGTGTGTCACTATTTGTAGTTTGTATTAAGATTCCCTTGTGCAATTTTTTTTTTTTTTTCCCCACTATGGCATTTAGCAAGTTTAATAGGTCACTGAGCCTAAAACTTCACGGTCTAGAGAGAGCAGATCCGGAAGATATATATAACGCATTGAAAGACACTGTTGGATCAGGACCGAAAATTCTTAAAGGTCTAGTACAGGTATCAAATACCTTGTGGAACCTCACAGTAGCAAATGAGAATACCAAAGCTCGACTAGTGCTGGAAGGTATTCACGTTGGAGATAAATTTGGCTATTTTGAGGAAATTGATCCAGGGAAATTGCTGGTAAAAATGAAAGGTCCATGCGATTTCACAGATTCTGAGATCAAACGTGCTTTTGAGTTTTATGGGGATGTTCTCTCTTTACAAAGGGAGTTCTACTCGTTTGATAGACAGTTTGAATCGGGAGTTCGAAGAATTTGGATGACGAAATTCAAACGTGATCTTCCTTCTTCTATTTTGATTGGAGGTTTGAGACTTCCTGTATGGTATAACGGTCAAGTAAAAACATGTTATACTTGTGGATCAGAAGATCACATGAATTGGAAGTGTCCTTTGAAAAATAAATGCCTGATTTGTCATCAGGAAGGGCACTTTAAAAGAACCTGTCCAAATGCCAAACAGGTTTCTGGAGATACCGAAACTAACGACGGAAAGCGTGGTTCCTCTGGTCCTCGCTCTGCTCCGCTCGCAGAAGTCCGAAGAGGACTTGGCGCTATAGACCTAAGCCTATGGAAGATTGTAGGCCCTGACGGCAAACCTGTCAAACGTCATCAGGAGATAGCTGCCGCCGAGAGAAATGAGAAATCCCCAATCCGCTACGAGTGTCTCGATGACGCGATGGATGAAGTTTGTAATTCGAAAGATGAAGATGTCAATGATAGTGAGGTTTGCGATGATGAAGATGTTAGTGAGAGTGAGGTTTGCGATGATGTAAAAGTCAAGGCAGGTGATCAGAAGCCAGGTGATCAGAAGTCGATTTCTGATCAAACTGAAAGTGTTGATGTAGTAGTAACTCCGGATGTTGAATTGAAAGGTGAAAACTTACCGGATACTGGTAGTGTTTCGCGTCAGGATGCACTTGTGCAGTCTGCAGATTCCTTCACCAATCCTATTCACTCCGGTGTAGATGTAAACTTTACACCCAACGAGGAAGTTCACAGAAAAAGAAAGTAGTCAGCAGTCTGGTAGTAATGAAGCTACCTCGAATAAGAATGAAGAGAATGCAATGGATATCGGCGGAGGGCTTGAGGTGGTCGATGCTACTCCCACTCCTAGCAGTGATACACTCTTTCTTTCTGATGAGGAGTATCAGGAGTGTAACGATCGCCCGCTAATAGGCGAGACTTCCTTGAACCAAAGGTCTAGGGACTTGTTGGGACAAGAGAGACAGAAAGAAGTTTGTAAGAAGGAAAATCAAAAAGACAAGAGAGAACAAAGGAAAAAAGAAAAGAAATTTAAAAAAGAATTAATCAAAATAAAACGTACATAATGGCTAAGCTAACCTTATATATCTTGGCTTGGGCAGCTTTGTGTTTTATTTCTATATACGGACTGAAGATGGCTCAGCCACCAACTATCGTCCAGTGGAATTGCAGAGGAGTTTGGCCAAATTTAAATGAACTCCAATTATTAACTCAAGATTATGAACCATCAGCTTTTTGTCTCAACGAGACCTTTCTGAAGAAAGCAGATAAAGATAAATTTAAATTTCGCCAATACACACCTTATCATTCCTACGCTTTAGACGAAAATGGAAAAGCTACTGGTGGTTCCTCAATATTGGTTAGAATGGGTGTTTTACACAGTCCTGTTGATTTAGTGACAGATTTACAAGCTGTAGCAGTTCGTATTACCTTGAATTCTGTTTTCACATTATGCACGGTGTACATACCTTCTTCTGGTAGTCTCCGGCTAAATGAACTTCAAGATCTTTACGATCAGCTCCCGAAACCTTGTTTATTGATGGGTGATTTTAACGGTCGTAACATCCTCTGGGATAACGAAGACAACTGTAAAGGTAAAATTCTCGAAAATTTTATATCAAATAATTCGTTGTGTATTTTTAATGATGGTTCTTATACACATTTGTCCTCGGCCCATGGAACCTATTCAGCATTGGATATCTCACTTAGCGACCTGCCTATTCTTGAAGAATTTTCTTGGTCTGTTCATGATGACCTTTGTGGAAGTGATCACTTTCCCACTGTCCTAAAAGCTGTTCATTCAGCTGATGACCCTCATTCCACAAGGTTTAATTTCAAGAAAGCAAACTGGCCCGAGTTTGAAAAGCTTTGTTCACAAAAACTACAATCAGTCTCCTTCGCTGATGCTTCAGATCCTATACAGCTATTCTCAGATATGTTGATAGAAATTGCCAACCAAACCATTCCCACATCTTCAGGAGTTGCACATATTAAGAAACCTTGGTTTAATGATGACTGTCAAGAAGCAAGAAAATGTAGGAAGAAGGCTGAACGATATTTCCGCCGACATCCTAATCCTGAAAATTTGAAAGATCTCAGAGTTACAAGAGCTAAAGCTCGTAGAACCATGAAACAGAATAAACGTGATTCTTGGAGAAATTATGTTTCTAAGAAAATAACAAAAATTTGGAATATGATCCAAAGAATAAAAGGTAAAAGCTCCAAGTCCAGCGTTCATCATCTCAACGATGGAAATCAGGTGATTACTGACAAAGTAGAAATTGCAAATAAATTAGGAGAAACAATTGCCAAAAACTCTTCATCAGAAAATTATGTACCTAAATTTCAAAGTTTCCAAAAAAGAGAAGAGAAAAATGAAATTAAATTCACTTCCGGTAATCACGAAGGCTATAACGCTTCGTTTACAATTGAAGAACTCCATGCTTCTCTCACGAAAGCTCATGATTCTGCTGCAGGCCCTGATAATATTCATTATCAGCTTTTGAAACATCTACCGGAATCATCTCTAGAAATCCTATTACGCATATTCAATAGACTTTGGTATAGAGAAGAATTTCCTCCGTCATGGCACAATGCCATAGTTATACCAGTACCAAAGCCTGGTCGTGACCATACAGACCCTGGTAATTATCGTCCTATTTCACTGACTAGTTGTGTCTGCAAAACAATGGAACGCATGATAAATGATCGCCTTGTTTGGTACCTGGAAACTGAAAAGAAACTTACTGATATTCAAGCTGGTTTCCGAAAAAATAGAAGTACCATTGATCATTTAGTCAGATTAGATTCGTTTGTTAAGAATGCTTTCGCCAAGAACGAACATGTGGTTTCTATCTTTTTTGATTTAGAAAAAGCCTATGATACTACATGGAAATACGGGATTCTTAAAGATCTTCAAAAGATGGGATTAAAAGGTCGTTTACCCGTTTTTATTTCCAACTTTTTGAATGATAGACAATTCCAAATTCGTTTGGGTACAACTATGTCTGATCATTTTGATCAAGACCAGGGTGTCCCACAGGGCAGTATTTTGTCTACTACTCTGTTTAGTATTAAGATCAACAGCCTGGCTGCAGTTCTGAATAAATCAATTGATGGCTCCCTTTTTGTAGACGATTTCAATATATCGTGTAGTGGGAAAAGTATACACAGTATTGAGAGAACATTACAACTTTGTCTACACAGAATTCAGAAATGGTGTCTGGAAAATGGTTTCAAATTCTCCAGAGCTAAGACAAATTGTATACACTTTTGCAGAAAATACTTCCAGCACGAAGATCCAAAACTAAAATTAGACGGAACTGAAATCAAAGTAGTAAAAGAGGTCAAATTTCTAGGCATGTGGTTTGATCAACGACTAACATTCAAATCACATATAAATTGCTTAAAAGCCAAATGCACGGTCGTGGCCAGCTATAAGTGAGGGGGAGATCAGCAAACTCTCCTTCATTTGTATCGATCGCTTGTTCGTTCCAAACTCGATTATGGTTCTATTGTTTACAATGGTGCAAGCAAGTCAAACTTGGCAAAGCTAGATCCTATTCTCCATCAAGGACTAAGACTTTGTCTCGGTGCGTTCAGAACATCACCCAAAGAAAGCTTGTATATAGAAGCGGATGAAATTCCTTTAGAACTTCGGAGAATTAAATTATCGTTGCAATATATCACAAAACTGCGTTCGAACCACTCAAATTCTGCATATAACTGTGTTTTCAACCCTGAGTACGCAGATTTATATTCGCTAAAACCCTCGATTATTCCACCTCTTGGAATCCGTATGAAACCACACCTTGTAGCAGCTGGTATTAAAGTTAGTCAGATTTTACCTAACGAGCTCTTGCCAACTCCACCATGGCAGTTAGCCACGCCAGAGGTAGATATTTCACTGACCAAATATAAAAAGGCAGACACGAGCCAGCTCGTGTATGCACAAGAATTTGGTCTACTGAGAGAGAAATACAGTTCACATCAGGCTATTTATACAGATGGTTCTAAAGATAGTGATAGGGTAGCATGTGCTACTATCTTTAGTTCCAAAACTCAAACGTATCGACTGCCAGGTAAAAGTTCCATATTTACTGCAGAAGCAAAAGCTCTGTTATCTGCTTTAGAAGGTATTGGATCCACTAGAAGGAAAAAATATGTCATATTCTCAGATTCACTGTCATGCCTTAAAGCAATTAAAAATGGAAATTCCACTCATCCCACCATCTTGGAAATTCTACAATTATATGACACCAGATTTGATCAACAGATAGATATTGTGTTTTGTTGGGTGCCTAGTCACGTTGACATCAAAGGCAACACTGAAGCTGATAGACTAGCTAAGGCAGCTTTAGAGGGAGAAGTTGACCCTGTTGGTCTCCCATACAGCGATTTCAGACCATCTATCTGCGCATATGTAAGAAGGCTGTTTCAATCGCTATGGGATACTATGGATAATAACAAACTTCACGAGTTCAAAAAAACGGTTGGTTATACTCACCTGAACAGTCATAAACGCTTCGACCAGGCCATGATTAGACGATGTAGGATCGGTCACACACGATTAACTCATGAATATTTACTAAAACAGGAGCCGATTCCAAGGTGTATACCTTGCCATGAAGATCTGACGGTGAAACATATTCTCCTGGACTGCATAGATTTTAAAACTGTAAGAGATACTTTTTATCGAGCAGATACGCTGGAATATCTTTTTAGCAGAGTGAAAGAAGATTGTATTTTAGGTTATTTGAGAGCGATTGGTTTGTTGTACAAATTTTAATGTTTGTACCTGTTTTAACGCATTAGTTTACCGAATTGATTGCTTAGAATTTTGTTTGATCGTCGCTATATAGCTGAAATATTGCTGAATGCGACGTTAAACCCTAATTCTCTCTCTCTCTCTCCTTTACACCAAACGAGGAAGTAATGAAGGAGTTCACAGAAAAAGACGGTAGTCAACAGTCTTGTAGTAATAAAGCTACCTCGAATCAGAAAAAGAAGAAAAAAGAGAATACCATAGATATCGAATCGGGCAAAGAGCCTAAAATAGTCGATGCTACTCCCACTCCTACCAACGATTCACCCATGCTTTCAGATGAGGAGTATCTTGATTGTAATGATCGTCCGTTAAAAGGCGAGACTTCCTTGAACCAAAGGTCGAAGGACTTGTTGGTACTAGATAGAGAGAAAGAAGTTGATAAGAAGGAAAATAAAAAAGACAAGAGAGAACAAATGAAAAAAAATAAGAAAGGTCAAAAAGAATTACCCATAATAAAACGTACACAATGGCTAATCTAACCTTATATATCTTGGCTTGGGCAGTTTTGTGTTTTATTTCTATATACAGACTAAAGATGGCTCAGCCACCAACTATCATTCAGTGGAATTGCAGAGGAGTTTGGCCAAATTTAAATGAACTCCAATTATTAACTCAAGATTATGAACCATCAGCTTTTTGTCTCAACGAGACCTTTCTGAAGAAAGCAGATAAAGATAAATTTAAATTTCGCCAATACACACCTTATCATTCCTACGCTTTAGACGAAAATGGAAAAGCTACAGGCAGTTCTTCAATATTGGTTAAAATGGGTGTTTTACACAGTCCTGTTGATTTAGTGACAGATTTACAAGCTGTAGCAGTTCATATTACCTTGAATTCTGTTTTCACATTATGCACGGTGTACATACCTTCTTCTGGTAATCTCCGGCTCAATGAACTTCAAGATCTTCACGATCAGCTCCCGAAACCTTGTTTAATGATGGGTGATTTTAACGGTCGTAATATCTTCTGGGATAATGAAGACAATTGTAAAGGTAAAATTCTTGAAAATTTTATATCAAATAATTCTTTGTGTATTTTTAATGATGGTTCTTATACACAATGTCCTCGGCCCATGGAACCTATTCAGCATTGGGTATCTCACTTTGCGACCTTCCTATTCTTGAAGAATTTTCTTGGTCTGTTCATGATGACCTTTGTGGAAGTGATCACTTTCCCACTGTCCTAAAAGCTGTTCATTCAGCTGATGACCCTCATTTCACAAGGTTTAATTTCAAGAAAGCAAACTGGCCCGAGTTTGAAAAGCTTTGTTCACAAAAACTACAATCAGTCTCCTTCGCTGATGTTTCAGATCCTATACAGCTGTTCTCAGATATGTTGATAGAAATTGCCAATCAAACCAGGAGTTACACATATTAAGAAACCTTGATTTAATGATGACTGTAAAGAAGCAAGAAAATGTAGGAAGAAGGCTGAACGATATTTTCGCCGTCATCCTAATCCTCAAAATTTGAAAGATCTCAAAGTTACAAGAGCTAAAGCTCGTAGAACCATGAAACAGAATAAACGTGATTCTTGGAGAAATTATGTTTCTAAGATAAATACTCATACTCCTATAACAAAAGTTTGGAATATGATCCAAAGAATAAAAGGTAAAAGCTCCAAGTCCGGCGTTCATCATCTCAACGATGGAAATTAGGTGATTACTGACGAGTAGAAATTGCAAATAAATTAGGAGAAACAATTGCCAAAAACTAATTATGTACCTAAATTTCAAAGTTTCAAAAAAAGAGAAGAGAAAAATGAAATTAAATTCACCTCCGGTAACCGTGAAGGCTATAACGCTTCGTTTACAATTGAAGAACTTCATGCTTCTCTCACGGAAGCTCATGATTCTGCTGCAGGCCCTGATAATATTCATTATCAGCTTTGAAACATCTACCGGAATCATCTCTAGAAATTCTATTACGCATATTCAATAGACTTTGGTATAGAGAAGAATTTCCTCCGTCATGGCACAATGCCATAGTTATACCAGTACCAAAGCCTGGTCGTGACCATACAGGCCCTGGTAATTATCGTCCGATTTCACTGACTAGCTGTGTCTGCAAAACAATGGAATGCATGATACATGATCGCATTGTTTGATACATGGAAAATGAAAAGAAAATTACTGATATTCAAGCTGGTTTCCGGAAAAATAGAAGCACCATTGATCATTTAGTCAGATTAGATTCGTATGTTAAGAATGCTTTCGCCAAGAACGAACATGTGGTTTCTATCTTTTTTGATTTAGAAAAAGCCTACGATACTACATGGAAATACGGGATTCTTAAAGATCTTCAAAAGATGGGATTAAAAGGTCGTTTTCCCGTTTTTATTTCCAACTTTTTGAACGATAGACAATTCCAAATTCGTTTGGGTACAACTATGTCTGATCATTTTGATCAAGACCAGGGTGTCCCACAGGGCAGTATTTTGTCTACTACTCTGTTTAGTATCAAGATCAACAGCTTGGCTGCAGTTCTGAATAAATCAATTGATGGCTCACTTTTTGTAGACGATTTCAATATATCGTGTAGTGGGAAAAGTATACACAATATTGAGAAAACATTACAACTTTGTCTGCACAGAATTCAGAAATGGTGTCTAGAAAATGGTTTCAAATTCTCCAGAGCTAAGACAAATTGTATACACTTTTGCAGAAAATATTTCCAGCACGAAGATCCAGTACTTACCTTAGATGGAACTGAAATCAAAGTGGTAAAAGAGGTGAAATTTCTAGGCATATTGTTTGATCAACGACTAACATTCAAATCACATATAAATTGCTTAAAAGCCAAATGCACGAAAGCTCTAGATTTGTTGAAAGTCGTTGCCAGCTATAAGTGGGGGGGGGGAGATCAGCAAACTCTCCTTCATTTATATCGATCGCTTGTTCGTTCCAAACTCGATTATGGTTCTATTGTTTACAATGGTGCAAGCAAGTCAAACTTGGCAAAGCTAGATCCTATTCTCTATCAAGGACTAAGGCTTTGCCTCGGTGCGTTCAGAACATCACCCAAAGAAAGCTTGTATGTGGAAGCGGATGAATTTCCTTTAGAACTTCGGAGAATTAAATTATCGCTGCAATATATCACAAAACTGCGTTCGAACCACTCAAATCCTGCATATAACGCAGATTTATATTCGGAAAAACCCTCGATTATTCCACCTCTTGGAATCCGTACGAAACCACACCTTGTAGCAGCTGGTATTAAAGTTAGTCAGATTTTACCTAACGTGCTCTTGGCTACTCCACCATGGCAGTTAGCCACGCCAGAGGTAGATATTTCACTGACTAAATATAAAAAGGCAGACACGAGCCAGCTCGTGTATACACAAGAATTTGGTCTACTGAGAGAGAAATACAGTTCACATCAGGCTATTTATACAGACGGTTCTAAAGATGGTGAGAGAGTAGCATGTGCTACTATCTTTAATTCCAAAACTAAAACATATCGGCCGCCAGGTAAAAGTTCCACATTTACTGCAGAAGCAAAAGCTCTATTATCAGCTTTAGAAGGTATTGGATCCACTAGAAGGAAAAAATATGTCATATTCTCAGATTCACTGTCATGCCTTAAAGCAATTAAAAATGGAAATTCCACTCATCCCACCATCTTGGAAATTCTACAATTATATGACACCAGATTTGATCAACAGATAGATATTGTGTTTTGTCACGTGGACATCAAAGGCAACACTGAAGCTGATACATTGGCTAAGGCAGCTCTAGATGAAGAAGTTGACCCTGTTGGAATACCATACAGCGATTTCAGACCATCTATCTGCGCTTATGTAAGAAAGCTGTTTCAATCTTTATGGGATACTATGGATAATAACAAACTTCACGAGTTCAAAAAATCGGTTGGTTATACTCACCTGAACAGTCATAAACGTTTCGACCAGGCCATGATTAGACGATGTAGGATCGGTCACACACGACTTACTCATGAGTATTTACTAAAACAGGAGCCGATTCCAAGGTGTATACCTTGCCATGAAGATCTCACGGTGAAACATATTCTCATAGACTGCATAGATTTTAAGACTGTAAGAGATACTTTTTATCGAGCGGCTACGCTGGAGGATCTTTTTAGCAGAGTGAAAGAGGATTGTATTTTAGGTTATTTGAGAGAGATTGGTTTGTTGTACAAATTTTAATGTTTGTACCTGTTTTAACGCATTAGTTTACCGAGTTTTTGAATTGATTACTTAGAATTTTGTTTGATCGTCGCTATATAGCTGAAATATTGCTGAATGCGACGATAAGCCTTAATTCTCTCTCTCTCTCTCTTAGACGATGTAGGATCGGTCACACACGATTAACTCATGAATATTTACTCAAACAGGAGCCGATTCCAAGGTGTATACCTTGCCATGCAGATCTCACGGTGAAACATATTCTCATAGACTGCATAGATTTTAAGATTGTAAGAGATACATTTTATCGAGCAGCTACGCTGGAAGATCTTTTTAGCAGAGTGAAAGAGGATTGTATTTTAAATTATTTGAGAGAGATTTGTTTGTTGTACAAATTTTAATGTTTGTACCTGTTTTAACGCATTAGTTTACCGAGTTTTTGAATTGATTATTTAGAATTTTGTTTGGTCGTCGCTATACAGCTGAAATATTGCTGAATGTGACATTAAACCTATTTCTCTCTCTCTCTCTTGGACCCTACCCACCATTTGTTAACAGCTGGAACTGGATCAAAATGTTCCAGTGAGGACTGGTCAAGTTTGATAATCATTCATTCGCTGGGGGTGGCTGGAGGCCACCTGGATCGCTGTTCACTTTTGGCAGAACTAGCATTGTTTGATTAATGCTAGTATGTTTTTGAACTTGTCATTGTCGTCATACACTTGGAGTACTCTGCTCCAAAATGACAAGAAAGCTTGACTTGCTCGGACAATGTTTTCTGAACCTGTTGATTTGAATTTCATTTTATGACAAGATAACAGCAAAACTTTCATTCAACCTGAACTACACTGGCATCAAAGCCTTTATCTTCTAACATTGTCTCAAAATGTTCAGTTAATGTCTGTATTTTTTCAGTGCCAAAGTCATTGATAAGTTCATTTTTGTCATCAGGCCATAGGTTTGGGTTAAAGACTTTCACTGCTTTCAACACAGGAGTGTCTCAAGATTTGAATTGCTTTGTAATTGAATTGTCTGTTTCGGTAACCATTTTAGTGATGGTGGTTGTCACATCATTTACATATTTGTCCAGTGTCGGATCATCGTTCTGTGCTCTCCTTCAACTCCTGTCCCGCTGATTTTGAAGATTGAGAGCCACACGCTTATACTGTATCTCACCATCTAAGTAAGTTCTTTATCACAGACGGCTGTTTCAATCTTTATGGGACGCTGTGAATAATACGAACCTCATGACTTAAAAAAAGTGTAGGCTATACTCAACTGAACAGTCATAAATGTTTCGATCAACCCATGATTAGACGATGTAGAATCGGCCATACCACGGGGTCTAACCGCACGACTGTGCATCCCGTACGTTGCTGCTCTCTGAAGCGAGGAACGTTGTCTACCGTAGGTTGGTGTCCCCGTCAAACATTTATTTAGTTAATCTGTTGGGGATTTGGTATCGGTGCGAGTATTTATTCAAGGTGCAGAATGTATATGAATTACTTAGAGGCTGCCGAAGTCCTCATAATCGCGAATGCGCACGAAACTATAGGTTTGGTGCTAGTTGATGTATTCCTCTTCCCAGTTCCGTTACTGTTCAGATTCATCGATAAATTAGTATTTTTAAAATATTTTTTTCCGTTTGCACATTAGGTAAATGGAACCGTACGGTTCGTTGGATTTAAAATGATTTAAATTTTTATTATTGCAGCTATTCCTAAAGCAAAATGCAGACGCAACATCAACACAATTACTCCTGTTATCACTCCTGTGAATTTGCAAACATCACCGATCACAACATCGTGCGACACCCATCCCATGAACTTAAATACAGATTACAGACTGCAGGAGCGACAAATAAACCAGTTCTGCAAACTAAAAACTTTCATGTCACCCCAGACACTGTGCGATTGTCCGGCCGGTGCATTATTTCGGATAGAGCAACAAACACAATTCACATTCAAGTTTTATTCAATATTACTCTGGACTTTCAGAGTCCCCTGAGGAAAAAATGGAGGAGCGATGGTGGTGATGATGAGACCCGCTGTAGCGAAGGTGAACTAATCGCTGGGGTACATGATTTGTCAATGACTGGCATAGCTGATTCAGCACATTTTAAACCGGATGATATGCCGGCTGACATTTCCTCGGGGCATGAAGACGGTCTACTATCGGTTGAAACAATATCCAAACTTACCTCAATTATCCAACGAGTGATCGATGATCTCAAACTGACTGGCCATCTAGACTTGTACATCAAGTTCAACGAGCTGGTTGCCTCGCGCCGCATGCCAATGGATAACATAGCCTTTATGCTTTTCAGTGACGCCGTCGAATGGTACTCCGTGGAGAACTCATCCCGCATGAGATATAACGATATCCTGAGACGATTTTGGAGAATAGGGCTGAAGTTGTTCAAAGGTAAATTCCTTCGCTTTATGTCTGGGCCCAAAAACACTGGTACTATGTACACTGAGACCCTGAAACGAGCGTGTTTCTGAAATTGGTATATGCGACACATAAACGTCCGAGATCAATTTTGCTGTGCCATCAAGAAGTGTCATTGATAAAGTTTCGAGCCCAATTTGTGATGGAAAACTGAAACCGAGGATTATACTTACCATGGTGGAACCTCTATCGAATGGTGATACTGACCAAGTCAATACATACAAACTATGTGTCGATGGGAAGAAAATCAACGCATCCGTCCAAGGAGAGTTCGGGGATGTGGATCTCTGGGAACATAAGACAAATCCAACCCTTCAGGAAAAACGGTGAATTGGAGAAAGTTGAAGAATATTCAGAGTTTCTCAGATTAATGGAAACGAGGACAGTGAAGAACATCCAGATGTGTTCTCCATCCCACAAAAACGAGATCCAGGTGTGCAGTATTACCCTGATACAAATGCTCAGCAACCGAATACGAACGTTACGCCAAATGAAAGTGGGAAAGCAGTTAGCAGTGGAGAAGTTTATGGAGATGACAAGCGGAGACTGGAGAGAATCCAAGTACAGATATGTTATCAGCTCATTGAAGACAAGTCTCTATACGAAATATCGTCTTGTGTTGAGGACTGTCTAACCTGCATTGACAAGTTGGAACGCGTATCCGCCGAGTGCAACAACGCTCTTCATCTCTATACGGAAGGGAAGCTCGTTGATTTGAATCAGCAAGAGAATTATGTCTGTTTGGAAAACGAGGGTGAAGATGTCGCAGACGTCGACGCTATGCATGGAGATACGAGTTTGGTCAAGCAGCGTATGGCTACCAGCTGGCACCGTATTCGGAAAACTGTGCAAGTAACCGGAAGCACTTGTCACTCTGCAATTGGACTTGACACGTTGAAACGACAACAGGCGTATTAAAAACAAGTGTATGATGATCAGCTGCCACCAGAAGAACCTCCAGAGGTCAACGAACGAATGGAATTTGGCACAGACAATGAGATAAACTGTGTGGCTACATTAGTCGATAAGGTTTTGCCCGTGTTCAAAGCGAGGACATTTTATGTTGAAGAAGGCTGTTATGTGATAGAAAATGACAACACCAGACTTGTTGTCAGTCGAGACAGGAGTTGCCGAAAAAGACAGATGGACTCTGTTGGGGATATCACCAGCGGTGTGGAAATCAAGTGCCCATATCAAGGCAAAACAGTCCACCCCGGTACAGTATAGCCTACCTTTCTACTACGTGGTACAAGTCGTTGTGAGATGGCCGCACTGAAAACCGACAAGTTATTATTCTTGTCCTATTCTGCAGAGCACATCGGTGTTAGAAGTTTCCCTCGCGACTTCACTCAATCACAACATCGCTACGGAAATCCATCAGAGAATACACTCGAACTCAAGTGAAATTTCTTGCAGAAGTACCGTCAACATGTGCAGTCTCTTGCCAACATGCCAATGTCCATATCCTTGAGAACTCTCATTATCAGCATTGATCGTCGCTATATAGCTGAAATATTGCTGAATGCGACGTTAAACCTTAATTCTCTCTCTCTCTCATTATCAGCATTTTAGAAGGGCTGTTGTTTCCAGTTCAAATTCAATCGAAGATCTCCAGAACACTGTTCCAAAAAGTAAAAAAAAAAACAGCGTTCCAGCTGCAAAGGCAGAAAGCCAGCGAAGTCTTAATGTTTCTCGTGTCTGATCTGGACAGGATGTCTAATAAGGAAGTGGAGCACACCGTCCCTGTTGCGTATGCGCTTAAGGGCTACAGTATGAAAACTGATACTATGCGGCAACTAATACTGAGGCTGATAGGATGGCTAAAGCAGCCCTAGATGATGAGATTCATCGTGCTGAGATATAGCGATTTCAGGTCCTCTATCTGTAATTATGTTAGACGGCTGTTTCAATCTTTATGGGATGATGTGAATAACTTCACGAGTTTCAAAAAAACTGTAGGCTATACTCATCTTAACAGCCGGAAACGTTTCGATCAAACCATGGTCAGGCGATGTAGACTCGGCCATACACGATTAACCCACGAATATTTACTAAAACAGGAGCCGGTCCCAAGGTGTATTCCATGTTATGAAGATCTCACGGTGAAACATATGCTCATAGACTGCATAGATTTTAAGATTGTAAGAGATAATTTTAATCGAGCAGCTACGCCGGAAGATCTTTTTAGCCGACTAAAAGAAGATTGTATTTTAAATTATTTGAGAGAGATTGGTTTGTTGTACAAATTTTAATGTTTGTACCAGTTTTTACGTAATAGTTTACTGAGTTGTTGAATTGAATCCTTAGAATTTTGTTTGATCGTCGCTGTATAGATGAAATATTGCTGAATGCGACGTTAAACCTTAATTCTCTCTCTCTCTCTCTCTCTCCCTGCATGGATTTGAAGAGTGTAAGAGATGCTTTTTATCGAGCGACTACTTTGGAAGATCTTTTTAGTCGGGTGAGGGAGGATTGCATCTTGGGTTATTTGAGGGAAATCGGGCTGTTACATGAGTTTTAATGTATGTATGTTTTAATGCGTTGGATTACTAAGTTAGTGACTTGAGTACTTAGAATTTTGTTTGATCGTCGCTATATAGCTGAAATATTGCTGAACGCGACATTAAACCTTAATTATTTCTCTCTCCTATTGGAAGATGTACTTGACCAATGCTACAAAAAGGGTCTCTACACGCCTGTATTATCATTTGATGGCCAGGGGTACACCATGACTGTTCTTCAATTACTGAAGGATGATTTTGCGAAAGCAAAGAAGGAAATCAATTCAAGTCTTCAGAAAGAGATATGCACCCTGAATTGCGTATCACCATGTAGAACCATGAAGAGCTATAATCCGAAGTAGAGATTGATTTCAGACAAGACGCATTGGGAAGAATTGTGGGCCCTATTACTGTGAGAAGCGTTTAAAACAACAAGCCTCGCTGAATTACTGAAACCCTCAAGTGGTGGCATGTAATGATGGATTAGATTCTTCAGACAGTTCGGTGGAGCCAGCTAATACTGCCACTGGATAATCATATTTTGCAGTCACTTGAAGCAGAGAACGTGGTACAAATGGATGAATCTATGATGGTGGAGATGTCTGAAGTCAACAGCTACATTAACCACGAAATCCGACACGCGACAGGTAGTCGTTTGAGACAGAACTTGAATGAAGAAAGTTTGGTGTATCTAGATGTCGTGAGGAAGGAGACAGTTCAGAAGATGCGGTAACTGTTGAATCAGAGACATGGGAAGATAGTTCTCTTGTCGCGGAGAGTAGCAGTGACAGACCTGCCGAAGAGAAGCAATTTCGTCTGACAGACGTAGACTACATTGGTATGAAAAATGGCCTGATTAACGATTCGAAAACACATTAGATCTGCAGACACTACAAAATAACTTTTCTGATAGTAAGCTGCTGTCTGCATCTTTCAGCAAATATGAAGTCAAACTTTGTTTGCGGAGTGTTTTGGGCAAGTTAAAGGAAACAAACATCCACTGTCTCATGTCATGGCCAAAATACATAATCGTGGAGTTCTTGTGTGAACTTGCAGTTGGCGTTTCTCTCCCGTCAAAGACTGCAAATGCAAAAAAAGAAACAGAAAGTTTCACCCTTACGGAAGTTGTGCAGATCAGCAATCAACAACATTTTGAATGTTATATATGCAGAGTACATCTTTTCAGAGGGGTTAAATAAGTGGAGAAAGGATCTCTCGTTTGGTGGAATATTATCTGTTGACGGTGTTCATGGTGATATTTACTGGTATTCGAAACCGGAATATTTCGAGAAAAGGTTTACTTATCAGTTTTTTTCTTCTGGATTGTCACTATCTTCTGACTAACTCGCGAGTCAAATATTGCAAAACGGGCATCAAAGACCCATGGTTGAACAGTGAGGCATGGGTGAAGGTTGCTAAATGTTCAGAATCTAATGGGAGTCACATTGCTTTGGTGGAAGATCTACTGGATAAGCAATCGAATGCGTTTGCGCAGCAAACCTTCTCTGTGGAGGTTGAACAAGCTATGGTAAGAAATGGCGATTTCAAAGAAGCAAAGATATGTCACCTTATTCGAGAATGGTACCATGCCGAGGATAACCCTGGATTATCAGCGTTGGAAAGATGCAAACGCAGACTTGCTTTTTGTGATTGACTACTGAACGGTGTCAACTTCAACAAATTTCCCCCACATGGCGCTTATGTGAAAGAAATCCTTGATGTCATGTTTGAAGGACTAATGACAAACATTGACAGGCGATTACAGCTGTTTACCTATGTGAAGAAAGGTGCTTATAATATAAGAGCACTGGGCAGTCTCGAAGCTGAGAACATGTTTGGCGAGTTCCAGGCTCTTGATCCGTCGATTTACATACATGCTGGTGTTATGTTTAAGTCATAAGGGGTCATACACTTGTAAAACTATACTCTCAAAACTACACACTCGGGAAAATGGGTTCTTCAAGCAATAAAGAACCCTTCAAAAGGTTCAATAAAGAACCCTCTAAAATGGCTTCATTTCCGAAGAGAGTGTTTTCTTGAGATTACTAAAGTGACAAAGAGATGTTCAAATGATAATTTCACGTTTCATATATTTTGCCAGAGCTTATTAGGAATATCTAGTTACAGTTGGTGTGAAGATTATTTTCATATCGAATTGGGACCCAATGTTAAAAAGAAAACATTGTTCAGAATATTGCTCTTTCGCATTCAGAAATCATGCTTTCGACCTCAGTGGGAGGGCCAAATGGAAGACTGGTGGGTGGAAAAGCGGCAAGATAGCAAGCCTGGAATGCCATCAAGGGGTGTACGACCAGTCCGGGAACACCATCGCCTGAATGAATCTAAAATACTGCCACATGCACGAAGAGGCCTACAATTGCCCTCGCATCTACAGATATCAGTCATGTTGCCATTGGCCCAGTGGAGCATACTGGTGATAATGGTCATCTGCTATATCTAACATGTGCATTTATAGAGCTGATAAATGTGTATGTATAGAGATGCTAATCGTCATCTCGTATGTTGTATAAAATGTGTATGTATGAAAATGATAATGGTCGTCTGGATCTTTCTCGTCATGTGTGATCTATTGTGAATGGGTTAGTACATGTTCGGTACATATTTGTAGCGTCGGTTCTTTGAAACGTTTTAGTCTTTCATTGATAGGGTATTTGATTGATTGGTTAGCGTCTATGGATCGAGTTTGATATTGCTTGACGCTATATAGCTGCAATATTGCTGAACATTAACTGCTCCTCTCTCTCATATTGTCATTCATGATATGAATGAAATATATACCCAGCTTGTACATGTCGACACTGTTTATCCATTTATTCGTAAGTTTGCAGCAGTTTACGCTTTCCTGTCTAAGCTGACCTGCAGTCTGTAACGTTAATTTACCGTACGTATATTTTAAGTTGTGTCATAAGAATAACTCTGTAGTAACCTTGGTCATTTCACTGAATGTAACAGTGTGGAGATTATCTTAATCGTTACTAATATTCACAGAAATACATACTATAATACGCAAATTGATAATAATAAAAATACAAAATATGCTTTGTGTTTGGCATTCAACATTATCTCTAAGTATAATGGATTATTCGAGGACGTGAATGATAAAAGTAAATCGGATGTTAACAATGTTAGTGAGCATCATCGTAACAATTATGCGTACAAAATCCCATTCACGCAATATAAAAATATGATAGAATTAAATGATACTGTATTGGCACTGAGACTCTACGTTACAGCAAAGTATCATGGATAAGATGACCATGATAAAGTAAATAGGACAACCCGTTATTTCGCTCTCAATTGCTAGTTATACATAATCCTGCCAGCACCAAAGGAAAATTCCCCAAACTGGGACGGTTTGAAACTGATCAATTACTGGTCTAGCCGTCATGTTTGATACCGCTTACAACGGGGGACCACATGCATGTGGGGAATCATTCAACCAAGAATTGAAAAGGACCAAGTATATACACTTTTACAGTACCCGATTGACGGTATCATGCATAACAGACTGAGGCAATTATTGCAGACCGAAGAAATAATTTTGGCGAGAAAAAACAATTTAACCGTTAGCGTCCGTCCTTTATATCGGTGTTGCAATGTGCTTCTTCATTTGTATGCAATGAGGTATTGATCGTGCACACTGCAACACCGACATAAACGACTGGCTGATATGAACAATTCACAGGAGTATTAAATATGGAAATATGGGCCGGCACAGCTCAGATGGTATAAGAGCAACTCCACAGATTGGAGGGTCGTGTGTTTGGTTCTCATTGATGGCTAAATTATTCTTTCTCTCAAACATTAATTGAGATATACACATAGCTTCCATACCAAATTTTCATCCAGTCAGCAGAGTGAATCGAGAATGGAAAGGCGATGATGTCTCCTGACGACTCAATGTGAAACGGGGACTTAAAACTATCAAAGTATCACGGATACGTTATTGTATAACTAAATTTGCTCATAATTAATTGATATTCCCAGGTAGCTCGAGTGTCTTCTCTACTACGACAGAGGTTACTGTATCGGGTCGAAGCTTCAAAATCTCGATCTTTTTTTTCTTATACCAGAGTACACAGTCATTGTAGAAAAAAGAAACATGACTTTAAAACTCAAGCCATTCGTGGTGCAGTAGGTAAGGCTCAATCAGGTCGTTTTCTCCGTTTATTTTTTGGCCAAAATGTGGTTTTTACCGCTCTAATATCTCTCTTGTAATTTGATCTACAAACATGAACTTTGGACACAATATTCCAATCATGTGGATCTTCAAAACGTTGCCTCAAATTTTATAAGTTCGGCCCTGTTCATGAACTATCATTTAATGATTTAATGACAACTTGTGTCTCTGCGGTGAACATGGAACTTTACCTCGTAGACGATAGGTTTTAATTTTGGAACTAAAGATGGTAGCACAGGCTACTCTCTCACCATCCTTAGAACAATCTGTATAAATAGCCTGATGTGATCTATTTTTTCAGATGGTTTTAAGGATGACGAGAGAGTAGCCTGTGCTATTATCTTTAGTTCCAAAACTAAAACCTATCGTCTACCAGGTAAAAGTTCGATATTCACTGCACAAGCAAAAGCTCTATTGTCGGCTTTAGAAGGTATTGGGTCGACTACAAGGAAAAAATGTCATATTCTCAGATTCACTGTCATGCCTTCAAGCGACTAAAAGTAGAAATTCAACTCATTCCACCATCTTAGATATTCTACAATTATATGACATTAGATTTGATCAACATATCGAGATTATGTTTTGTTGGATGCCTAGTATCAAAGGTAATACTGAAGCTGATAGAATGGCTAAGGCGGCCCTAAATAATTAGGTTGATCCTTTTGGAATCCCATACGGCGATTTCAGACCATCTATCTGTGCCTATGTGAGAAAGTTATTTCAATCGTTATGGGATACTATGGATAATAACAAACTTCACAAGTTCGAAAAAAACGTTGGTTATACACATCTGAACAGCCAGAAACGTTTCGATCAGGCCATGATTAGACGATGTAGGATCGGCCATACACGATTAACTCACTAATAGTTACTAAAAAAAGAGAGGGTACCAAGGTGTATGCCATGCCACGAAGATCTCACGGTGAAACATATTCTTATCGACTGTATAGATTTCAAGATTATAAGAGATGCTTTTTATCGAGCAACTTCGTTGGAAGATATTTTTAGTCGAGTAAAAGAAGATTGCAGCACCTGGTATTAAGTTTAGTGAAAGTTTACCGAACAAGCTCTCACCAATTTCATCATGGCAGTAAGCCCAATCAGAAGTAGATATTACACCAGCGAGCCAGCTCTTGTATACACATGAATTTGTTATGCTGAGGAAAAAAGTACAGAAAAGACAGACCGTAGGCTATACTCCTCTGAACATCCAGAAACGTTTGGATCAATCCATGATCAGGCGATGTAGGATCTGCCATACACGATTAACTCACGAATATTTAATAAAAAAACAGTCACGAAGATCACGCAGTGAAACATATTATCATCGACTGCACATGTTTTAAGATTGTAAGAGATTCTTTTTATCGAGCGACTACTTTGGAAGATCTTTTAGTATGGTGAGGGAGGACTGCATCTTGGGTTATTTGAGATAAATCGGTTTGTTGCATAAATTTTAATGTGTGTATGTTTTAATGTGTTGGATATATAGCTGTGCTACTGTCTTTAGTTCCAAAACTAAAACCTATCACCTACCAGGTAAAAGTGCGATATTCACTGCAGAAGCAAAAGCTATATTGTTGATTTTGGAAGGTATTGGATTCTCCAAAATGAAAAAAAAAATTGTCATATTCTCAGATTGACTGTAATACCTTCAAGCGATTAAACTTCGACTCATCCCACTATCTTAAATAACCTACAATTACATGGTTGTAGATTTGATCAATAGATTGATATTTTGTTTCGTTGGGTGCCTAGTCACGTTGGCATCAAAGGTATCACGAATCGTTAGATTCTTGGTATGTGCTTTAGAATAGGTTTACCAGAAGACTATTCTGTGAAGTCATATGACGCAGTCAGTGTGTCGGCACCTCTTCTCACTTCCCTTATATGTGTTGTAATACTGAGGCTGATAGAATGGCTAAGGCAGCCCTAGATGATGATCCTGCGGAATCCCAAAAAGCGATTTCAGACCCTCTACCTGCGCTAATGTAAGAAAGTTGTTTCAATCTTTATGGGACGCTATTGATAATAACAAACTTCAGGAGTTTAAAAAAAGTGTAGGAGGTAGTCATCTGAACAGTCAGAAACGTTTTGATCAAGCCATGATTAGACGATGTAGAATAGGCCATACAAGATTAACTCACTCTACGTTTACTAAAATGTTGGGTTGATTACTTCTGGATTACTGGGTTGTTGACTTGTTGTTTCATCGTCGCTATATAGGTGAAATATTGCTGAACGTGTCGTTACACCTTAATTCTCCCTTTCTCTCCCAGTCATAATATGACGACACAGTAGAATATCCCTTTGCGCGGCAGCATGGTCGCCCGAGGCTCATGACAGTTTTTTTCAAATGTAAATACTAGGTATAACAGATAAAAGGGGCATGGCATAATGTAAAATACTGACCACCAAGATTCGTGGTTGAGAAGTCTTCTGGATCACGAAAAGATACAGAAGTGCACTAAGTATGAAGGGAGTGTACTAGGGTTAGGGTAAACGTAGGTCAATTGCTTTTCAAGATGGAGCATTAACGGAAATACATGACAATACCCTAATGACAATAGGACAATAGGTCAAAAATGGCCAAAGGGTAATGATATTTTAGATAATAGGGAATTAAGCATATTTTACCTACTCACCATTGTTTGAGGGGCTTGGTGGCACAATGTTTTTCAGGCACAACACATTCTTCTGTCAGTCGACCTGAGTAAATGGACGTTTGCTTAATCAGCAAAGTAACCAATTGTTTTTTAGGAAAGGAAAATAACACTCGGAATTTTAGGGTGGCTGGATCGGTAAAGTTCCATGTTATGTTCAGTAGTATTTCAGCTATGAAAGGTGACCCAGTAGCTTAGTACAGACACACGAACATTTGATACGAACATTTGATATGCCTAAAGGTGAACTTTTACGTAAAGAGGCGCTGCTCCACGTCTCGAGTACAACAGATTCTCCAGTGGGTGAACCGGAGGCAAAGAACATGCATGCTTTATCACAATACCTATTTTGTTACGTTAAGGAGAGAAAAATCTGGAATTATGGGTGTATTTCAACAAAGTCACAGCAATCAGAAAATGTCATCTTGTAGTTTAGCACAGAAACTGTGTTCCCCAGAAGGTGTCTTGCACATATACCTCTTTGGGAAAGGTAGACCGGTGTAATCTCTGGCCAGGTGTAGCCTTTTGGATACAACCATAGACCCCAACCAAAAAAAAAAAAAACACTGACCCAATTTCACCAGTGACTTGTGGAAGTGAGACTGGCTCAAATCATATTTGGCAAACTTACCAATGTATTAGGTTCAAAGTTAGCTCCCTGCTCAGGCGCAACAGATTTCCATCTAGGTAGGCCTGAAGTAAAGGATGTAGTGCCTAGTTAGATATGTAACCTAGTTTCCTAGATCAAAATAAAACAACCAAAGCTTGGCCTGCCTAATGGTTGGCACGGGTAATATATGAGGCGAGTGAGTGTAGTAGGGTTAGGGTAAACGTAGCGCAATTGCTTTTCGAGATAGAGCATTAGCGAACAAACGGAGGTACATGATGACAATACCACAAGGCTAGAATTGGCCAAGGGGTAACGATATTTCAAATAACAGGGAATCAAACACATTTGGCCGTCGCCTACTCACCAGCGTTCGAGGCTTGGTGGCACAAAGTTACTGGACACCTGTTTGATCGGAGTTTCCTCCTTTCTCAAGCACAAAACAGTCTTCTGTCATCCGACCTGGTGAAATGAACGCTTGCCTAATCAGCTGAGTAACCTTTTGTGTTTTAGGTAAGAAAACGACACTTGGAAATTCTAGGTGGCTGGGTCAGTGAAGTTCCATGTCATACTCACTAATACAATGATCAGAATACAATGATCAGAATACAATGATCAGACAACAGGTTATCCAGTAGCTTAGTACAGTCAGAAAATGTCATCCTTTAGTTTAGCACCGAATCTTTTCCCCCACAACGGTGATATATAAGTAGTTAACAGGTTAGAGAACCAGGGTTGTCTGTATGTTGTCATTCTCACATACCAACTCATATTAACCTTCATCCCCATGAAGCCCTTGCAATGCGAACTCATTTTCTATACATTAATTACATCCAGATGCTTCGTAGTGCCTCTGTTTCCCCATATTTGATCAATTGCCCAATTACTGGAACATTGGCTCCTGTGAATTGCCAGAGTGCATTTGCCCTCCGGAATAGAATTGTTTTTCTTTTCCTCGGAGCGTTTGTATTTGTGTTGGTGTGGCTCACAAGATAAGAATTCAGTAATGACAAATAATATCACATTGTGCAACTGAACATTCATTAAACCCCTGTCTTTCAATACTACAATTTATACTGACTGCTAGAAAGAAAGTAATGTCCCTCCAGGGCTTTATTATATTTAGTTTTAGTATAGTTTTTTTAAGGCCGAATGGATTTCATTAGGAGTAAGAAATTCCATAGTTGTCGCTTCTGAATCAATAATATTTTTATCGTTTTGAAATCCAGACTAAATCTAACTATTCTGTACCTTCCGCCTGGTCGAGTTCATTATCCATTGAGACCGTCAGGCTAGTTGTAAACGTTTAATTTTTAACGTCAGCCATTCTTCTTCGTACAATTATAACGGGAGTATTCATTAGCGTATATCAGAAGCAGATATAACCCTAACGAAATATAAAAAGGCAGACACAATAATTTGGTCTACTGAGTGAAATATACAGATCGCATCAGGCTATTTTTCAGATGGTTCTAAAGATGGTGAGAGATTAGCATGCTCTACTATCCTTAGTTTCAAAACTAAAACCTGTCGACTACCGGGTAAAAGTTCTATATTCACTGCAGAAGCAAAAGCCATATTGTCGACTTAACACCATTATTATCTCCACTGATTACAGTTGCCCCATCAGATCCAAGCCCCACCAATTTACAGTAGAGCTGGGCATGTGTTATACCCAGTGCTGCGAAACTGAACTCAGTGACAGTCTTGACTCTGGAGCATCTGTCCTTTTGAGGTCATTCAAATACAGGAATGAAAGTTTCACTTGCACCTCATCTGCTACAAAATATGCAGGCACAAACTTCTCTTCATTCTGTTCATCGTGAAGAAAATTTGCTGGCAAAGAGAAGTTGGCAAAACCATCTATTATGTTTTTTTGTTGGAATCTCTTCTCAATTGGATCGGTAAATCCGAAATAAATTTCTCCATGTAATTTCAGTTCCTGTATACGTGGTCTATATGTCTCCATATGGCACTTTGTCCAATGCCCAAGCTCATGCTGGAACAATCTCAAACTTGTCGAGCCCTTCACCCTGGTTTTGGAGAAATCGGGGTTCATTCTTATTTGATGGTTACATTTTGCACATAAGTTGCATTTTAATTTTTTTAATTTTCCCTTGCCGTCGTCTTCGAAAGAAAGTCACACTACAAGTGCGAGGTCATTGTTGGTTCACTTTTCCACGGTTGAAACTTTCAACACTCGAGACACCTGACCGTCATGTCGGTAGTTTGATCGACGTTTGAGTAAGCTGCTATCTAAACGAGAAGTAATGTTTCCATCTGTCCGAGAACCAGTGCCCCCACTGCTTGATACCAACGAGAATAAACTTATTTTCTCCGACATTGCCAAGATCTGCCTGACAAACCGTGAACAGATTCGAAAGGAAGTTGAAATGCCACTAAAAGTGATCACGTCACTGATTTTGCCCTCTGTCGACAGTGGAAGCCAGTCACATTCAAGGTTGGTGATTTGTATGGGACTTTAGCTGTGGGAACTGTAAGTTTCATTATCTTGACTGGGAATATGGTGGAAATATCATTTATAGATAAATTTGCACTCTTGAAATTTGAAGACGGAGTGGGTCTCTTGTGATTTGTTTCCACGGTATATTTTGTGGTTCATTCTCTATTTTGAGAGAAAGTGTTTGAATTGTAATTTGTACATGGAATGGTAACTGAGTAAATGTATCATGGGAGGGAGGGAAATACAAAGTCTAGTTCGTCATTCATTATTCAACCGTCGCCCACTAAGAATTATTGCCTTCAGAACGCGAAGACCTAATTCATATAACAGATTTAGCACCATTCATATAACAGCTTTAGCACCAACTTCAAAAGATATATAATAGTTTTCATAAAATAGGCTAGTTTCCTGCAAGAGTTTTCAGTGATGGCAGCAAGACATAGAGATGTTCCAAAAATATCAAACCCATATCGCTGATCAGTTTTTTTAATCTATATGATTTTCGTTAAAATCGTTATCTAGAGCATGATGTTTCTGTCACGCATTGATTATGACTGTTCATATGAATACGGAGGGAAATGTCCACGAGCAGAATCTCACAGCAAACAAGCAACAATTAAACGAAAAAGGAAAAATATGACCGCTTACTGAGAAGAATTCATGGACCCACACGCCCTTATTCTGAATGTACATTTAAAATCATGACGAGTGATTGAAGGTCTATGGAGGAGCACGGATGTAGAGAGATTAGAAGTCGGACGTGTTTACACTTCGCTCTGAGAAATTTGTCTAATTCTACGGATTCAGCTAACCTTAGCTCTGATTTTTGTGTAATATATTTTGTGAATACTTTTGACAAGTACCTGTCGTGAAGTTTTGGAATTATTTCTCTGTTTTTGGCTGTTCAGGGCGTTTTTTGTCTTTGTCGGTTCGACCCGATTTGGGAGGGCAGCGGTCTGCCATTACTACCGTCTCGGTCTTTGTGACTGAGAGGGTCTCTGTTTTGTTGTTCCTCGGCGTTGCCGAGCAACTCGTAAGATCTAGAGCTGGGCTATTGTTCTGCCTAGAACTGGGGTTCTCTTAGGGAGAGTGTATTGTTTACTGACACAGGTTGTAGTATACACCCTGGGGTGAGGCTCCCTCGGTGGTAGTCAGTGTTTACTCTGTGAGAGAGCACGCTGTTGAGGTGATTGCATTTCACACTTTGTAGTTGTAGCGAGACTCCCTAGTGGGATTTTTTTTACTTACTACTACTATGGCGTTTAGAAAGTTTGATAGACCACGGAGCCTTAAACGTCTAGGCTTACAGAGTGCTAATTCGATTGATATATACCACGCATTGAAAGACAATGTTGGATCAGGACGGTCAGACGTTACATGTCTGGTACAGGTATCAACTACCCTGTGGAACGTCACGCTAGCAAATGAAATTCCTAAGATTCGCCTAATGCTGGAAGGCATTCGCGTTGGAGATCAACGTGGGCATTTTGAGGAAATAGAACCAAGGAAATTGTTTGTAAGGATGAAAGGACCATGCGACTTCCCAGATTTTGCGATTAGAACTGCATTTGAGTTCTATGGTGATGTTCTCTTTATAGAAAAACACTTCTATTCGTTTGATAGAGAGTTTGAGACAGGAGTTCGAAGAATTTGGATGTCGAGATTCAAACGTACTCTTTCTTCTAGTTTACTTGGAAGTATGAGGCTTCCTGTATGGTATCAAGGTCAAGTGAAAACATGTTATACTTGTGGATCAGAAGATCACATGAACTCGAAGTGTCCTTTAAAATATAAATGCCTGATCTGTCATCAGGAAGGACACTTTAAAAAAACCTGTCCAAAAGCAAAACAGGTTTCCGGAGATACCGTAGCTAACGACGGAAAAGGTGATTACTCTGGTCCTCGCCCTGTTCCGCCCGCAGAAGTCCGAGGAGGACTTTGCGCCGAGGCTCTCCAGCGGAAAAAAACAACAAGCTATGGACTTATGGAAGACTGTAGGCCCTGATGGCAAGGCTACCAAACGTCATTAGAGGATAGTTGCCGCCGGGAGCAACGAGAAGTCCTCAAACCACTACGAGCCTCTCGTTGACGAGATGGAAGAGGTTTGTGGTTCGTGGGATGAAGATGTCAGTGATAGTGAGGTTTGCGATGGTGCCGAGTCAGGTGATCAGAAGTCTGCTTCTGATCAGACTGAAAATGCTGACCTAGTATTGACTCCGGAAGTTGAATTGAAAGGTGACAACTTACCGGATACTGGTCGTGTTTCGGGTGAGGATGAACCTGTGCAGTCTTTGGATTCCTTCATTAATCCTATTCACTCTGGTGTGGATGTAAACTTTTCGCCAAATGAGGAAGTAATGAATGAATTCACAGAGGAAAAAAGTATTCAAGTCTTGTAGTAATAAAGCTACCTCTAATCAGGAAAAGAAAAAAAGAATATACTCTACATATCGAAACCGGCAAAGAGCCTAAAATAGTCGATACTACCTCCACTCCTACCAACGAGTCGTCCATACTTTTTGATGAGGAGTATGTTGATTGTAATGACCGTCCATTGAAACGCGAGACACCCTTGAACCAATGGTCGAAGGATTTGTTGGGACAAGAGAGAGAAAGAAGTTTATAAGAAGAAAAGTAAAAAAGAAGAGAGAGAACAAATGAAAAATAGGAAGAAAGGTCAAAATGAATTACCTAAAATAAGACGTTAACATACGCTAAGTTAACCTTATATATCTTGGCTTGGGTAGTTTTGTATTTTATTTCTTTATACAGACTAAAAATGGCCCAGTCACCAACTATCATTCAGTGGAATTGCAGAGGAGTTTGGTCAAATTTGAACGAACTCCAATTATTAACACAAGATTATGAACCATCAGCTTTTTGTCTCAACGAGACCTTTCTGAAGAAAGCAGATAAAGATAAATTTAAATTTCGCCAATACACACCTTATCATTCCTACGCTTTAGACGAAAATGGAAAAGCTACAGGCTGCTCTTCAATATTGGTTAAAATGGGTGTTTTACACAGTCCTGTTGATTTAGTGACAGATTTACAAGCTGTAGCAGTTCGTATTACCTTGAATTCTGTTTTCACATTATGCACGGTGTACATACCTTCTTCTGCTAATCTCCGGCTTAGTGAACTTCAAGATCTTTACGATCAGCTTCCGAAACCTTGTTTAATGATGGGTGATTTTAACGGCCGTAATAGCCTCTGGGATAATGAAGACAATTGTAAAGGTAAAATTCTTTGAAATTTTATATCAAATAATTCGTTGTCTATTTTTATTGATTGTTCTTATACGCATTTGTCCTCAGCTCATGGAACCTATTCAGCATTAGATATCTCACTTTGCGACCTTCCTATTCTTGACGAATTTTCTTGGTCTGTTGATGATGACCTTTGTGGAAGTGACCACTTTCCCAGTGTCCTAAAAACTGTTCAGCTTATGACCCTCATTCCACAAGGTTTAATTTCAAGAAAGCAAACTGGCCCGAGTTTGAAAAGCTTTGTTCACAAAAATTACAAGCATCTCCTTCGCTGATGTTCCACATCCTATACAGTTGTCCTCAGATATGCCGATAAAAATTGCCAACCAAACCATTACCAATCTTCAGGGGTTGCACATATTAAGAAACCTTGGTTTAATGAGGACTGCAAAGAAGCAAGAAAATGTACGAAGAAGGCTGAACGATATTTCCGCCGTCATCCTGATCCTGAAAATTTGAAAGATCTCAGAGTTACAAGAGCTAAAGCTCGTAGAACCATGAAACAGAATAAACGTGATTATTGGATAAAACATGTTTCTAGGATAAATACTCATACTCCTATAACAAAAGTTTGGAATCTGATCCAAAGAATAAAAGGTAAAAGCTCCAAGTCCAGCGTTCATCATCTCAACGATGGAAACCAGGCGATTACTGACAGTAGAAATTGCAAATAAATTAGGCGAAACAATTGCGAAAAACTCTTCGTCAGAAAATTATGTACCTAAATTTCAAAGTTTCCAAAAAAGAGAAGAGAAAAATGAAATTAAATTCCCCTCCGGTAACCATGAAGGCTATAACGCTTTGTTTACAATTGACGAACTTCATGCTTCTCTCACAAAAGCTAACGATTCTGCTGCAGGCCCTGATAATATTCATTATCAGCTTTTGAAACATCTACCGGAATCTTCTCTAGAAATTCTATTACGCATATTAAATAGACTTTGGACAAGAGAAGAGTTTCCTCCGTCATGGCATAATGCCATAGTTATACCAGTACCAACGCCTGGCCGTGGTCATACAGACCCTGGTAATTATCGTCCGATTTCACTGACTAGCTGTGTCTGCAAAACAATGGAACGGATGATAAATGATCGCCTTGTTTGGTACTTGGAAACTGAAAAGAAACTTACTGATATTCAAGCTGGTTTCCGGAAAAATAGAAGTACCATTGATCATTAAGTCAGATTAGATTCGTATGTCAAGAATGCTTTCTCTAAGAATGAACATGTGGTTTCTATCTTTTTTGATTGAGAAAAAGCCTATGATACTACATGGAAATACGGGATTCTGAAAGATCTTCAAAATATGGGATTAAAAGGCCGTTTACCCGTTTTTATTTCCAACTTTTTCAATGATAGACAATTCCAAATTCGTTTGGATACAACTATGTCTGATCATTTTGATCAAGACCAGGGTGTCCCCACAGGGCAGTATTTTGTCTACTACTCTGTTTAGTATCAAGATCAACAGCGTGGCTGCAGCTCTGAATAAATCAATTGAAGGTTCACTTTTTGTAGACGATTTCAACATATCGCGTAGTGGGAAATGTATACACAATATTGAGAGAACATTACAAATTTGTCTAAATATAATTCAGAAATGGTATCTGGAAAATGGCTTCAAATTCTCCAGAGCTAAGACAAATTGCATACACATTTGCAGAAAATATTTCCAGCACAAAGATCCAGTACTTGTATTAGATGGAACTAAAATCAAAGTGGTAAAAGAGGTCAAATTCCTAGGCATATTGTTTGACCAACGGCTAACATTCAAATCGAATATAAACTGCTTGAAAGCCAAATGCACGAAAGCTCTAGATTTGCTGAAGGTAGTT
This sequence comes from Hanleya hanleyi, assembly GCA_036873755.1. Lineage (NCBI taxonomy): Eukaryota > Metazoa > Mollusca > Polyplacophora > Lepidopleurida > Hanleyidae > Hanleya > Hanleya hanleyi. Next base: position 273,234 of record JAVTVY010009057.1, read on the forward strand.
GCCAGCTATAAGTGCGGAAGAGAGCAACAAATTCTTGTTCATTTATATCGATCACTTTTTCGGTCCAAACTCGATTATGGTTCTATTGTTTACAATGGTGCAAGCAAGTTAAATTAGCAAAGCTAGATCCTATTCTCCATCAAGGACTAAGACGTTGCCTTGGTGCGTTCAGAACATCACCTAAAGAAAGCTTGTATGTCGAAGCAGATGAATTTCCTTTAGAACTTCGTAGAATTAAACTATCGCTGCAATAAACCACAAAATTGCGATCGAACCACTCAAATCCTGCGTATAACTGTATTTTCAACCCTCAGTAGGCAGATTTCTATCTAAAGAAACCCGCGATTATTTCGTATGAAACCACACATTTTACCTAATGAGCTCTTGCCAACTCCATCATGGCAGTTAGCCACACCAGAAGTAGATATTTCACTGACGAAATATAAAAAGGCAGACACGAGCCAGCTCGTTTATACACAAGAATTTGGTCTACTGAGAGAGAAATACAGACCACATCAGGCTATTTATACCGATGGTTCTAAAGATGGTGAGAGAGTAGCGTGTGCTACTGTCTTTCGTTCCAAAACGAAAACCTATCATCAACCAGGTAAAAGTTCCATATTCACTGCAGGGGCAAAAGCTCTATTATCAGCTTTAGAAGGTAAAAATGTCATATTCTTAGATTCACTATCATGCATTCACGCGATTAAAAGTGGAAATTCAACTCATCCCACCATCTTGAAAATTCTACAATTATATGACATTAGATTTGATCAACAGATAGATATTGTGTTTTGTTGGGTGTCTAGTCACGTTGACATCAAATGCAATACTAAAGCTGATAAAATGGCTAAAGCAGATCTGGATAAAGAGGTTGATCCTGTTGGAATCCCATACAAGGAAATTTCAGATCATCTATCTTCGCTTATAGTAGAAAGCTCTTTCAATCTTTATGGGATACTATGGATAATAACAAACTTCACGAGTTAAAAAAAACCTGTTGGTTATACTCATCTGAACAGTCAGAAACGTTTCGACCAAGCCATGATTAGACGATGTAGGATCGGCCATACACGATTACTCACGAATATTTACTAAAACAGGAGCCAGTCCCAAGGTGTATTCCATGCCATGAAGATCTCACGGTGAAACATGTTCTCATAGACTGCATATATTTTAAGATTGTTAGAGATACTTTTTATCGAGCAGCTACGCTGGAAGATCTTTTTAGCCGAGTAAAAGAAGATTGTATTGCAGATTATTTGAGAGAGATTGTTTTTTTGTACAAATTTTAATGTTTGTATCAGTTTTTACGCAATAGTTTACTGAATTGTTGAATTGAATCCGTAGAATTTTGTTTGATCGTCGTTGTGTAGCTGAAATATTGCTGAATGCGACGTTAATTCTCTCTCTCTCTCTCTCTCCCCTGACTCCTGAGTTGCCTCTCTGGCAATAATCCTATGCTGGTAGATTTTTTTTTAGCAAAAACATACGTCTTCACCAACCTCCCAACAGGCACATTATTTATAGGAAGGTGCCATAAAATGAATATAGCAGTAAGTATCCAGAACAAAGCCGCGTCTCTGAAAATATTAGGATCACATAGAATTTCTATCCGGACGTAGATGCTGACAACTAGACCGCGCAGCCTCATAGGCTGAGGAGTAGAAATGTTCCAGACTGCTCACTGGGCAACTGAAACAATCCAAGTTTGGTGAAATTCCATCCAGTAACTCTCAAGGCCTGTATATACATGTACGAGTAGATGATAACTGGGCACAGACAGACGCACGCATGCACACCAAATCTAATCAGATGAGAAAACCAGCCCAATAAAGCTTCCATCCAAGTTTGGTGAAATTCCGCCCAGGATATCTTGCAGACAAGGCTTTTATATACACGTACAAGTAGATGGACAGACACCAGACAAGGACGGATGCACGCACATACACCAATGGCTATTCTAATGAAGCTTCCATCCTAGTTTGGTGCAATTCCGTCCAGCAGTTCTCCGGATATCTTGCACAACGAGTAAAGGGATTAACAGACAGACAGGCGCATTATTGTAAAATGAAGATAAGACATTTCCCAACAATGACACCCTAAGAACTTATACGTGAATGTCCACATTATAAGGTTATAATTTCATTAACTCCAGAGATTCTAAACCATGAATGTTGAATTTACCCTTCATCAGCTGTCGGAGCTGGTCGTAAACGGCAAAGGCGAGGACGGTCTCTCCTTTGTCTTGACTCGGAGACTATCATTTCACGAGGAACGTTTGTTCCATGGATTTCTGATAGATCTTCATTAGGGTCACCCATCTTACAAGATTCTAGGTCATCCTGTTTTCTCTCCTCTTCAGTGTGTAAGAAAATTCTTATTGGGTTTCGTTTAATCTCTTTTATATACCCATCTAATGTGAAAGAGGAACCATAACCCAAAACAGCTGGTCATTTTTCACCAGTGAAAGTTGCAAGATACACATCCAAGTTGTCCAATGCCAATTCTTTGTGCTTTGACATTTCATTTGGAAAAGTTAGAGAGGCCACTTCATATCATCAGGGTCCATTTCTTTGTTGAGGTCAACGCGGTGTGAGCCCCCACTCTTGGTTGACCCATCCATTCCAAAGGAAGAACAATTTAGATGTTTCCGCCCAACCTGTATCCTACGCGTGGTTTGTACAGTTGCATTGTGGCTGCTTTCGATCTTATACCCGGACTTTCTTTGGGCTTGGAACTCTGTAACCCTCTTCGCCATGACTCCAACATCTTTCACACATACACGTAACCAATTGAATATGTCAATTATTTTGACGAGAATAATGACATAAATGGCCATTGATACATTTTCCTCTGTGGAGGTTCGTCAAGAATCATTGTGGTAATATGTTCTATATGATGTAGAAGACTTGGAAATATACTTTAACATTGGCAAAGACATGTACATCCATATTGTGAATCCATACCAATCAATGATGTGGCAAATTTCACTTACAAAAGAAAATAAGTTATAAAATTGGAATGGTGAGGCGGTAGAGAATAAGGTGGAGTATGTCATCTTTAATTCACATATACTACTATAAAGTATAATAAGTCTAAATTTAATGAAACACTCCACCCCATTCCCTCACTTTCCGAGACTCGTCACAGGACTCTGTAGCCAGGGTTTGCTGCTTCAGTAGTTGACTAGTTTTCATCAGGTGTTTCTTGAGACCAACTGTGTTACTGATCAGGCAGCAATAACATAAATGTGGATCTTATGATCCATATTCCAGTGTGGAGCGGTTCAATTGAACTCAAAATAAATAATGCGGTGACGGTAATTTGACTCTCTGAGGTTGACCACAATTGTCTTTGAAAGCTATGAACTAGATGTATCGAATTGCTATTGCCACATTAATTATTTTTAGTTTATGATACATACACTCCTACCATCAATACACATCTTGCAGGCCTGTGTGAGTCGGACACGTTTTCCCACAAGGTGCATCCCTAGATGAGCCCAATCGTCCTCGCGGAGTCTTATCACTTCCTCAAGGCATATCTACAATATACAAACAGCACACCGGGCAATGAATATTATATCTGCCATCATTCTGGCAGAGCTACATTGTATCAACCATTGAAGAGACAGACAGGGAAGAGTTAATTTTAACGCCATTCAGTAATATGAATGAGCAGAATTAAAACTCTGGACTGTTCAAAGTTGCCATCAAACCATTACACATCTGATACACACAGCTGTATCAAAGAACTGGCATTTGATGAGACAGGCGTTATTATCACGATCACATATCAGATGTACATGTAAAGAGGTTGACTTGCATTTTGTGCACGTATCCTGTAGATGTCGATCAACCATCAAGAGTATTGTTTAAAGTTATTCATATAACCGCATATTCCTCAGAAAAGAAGTTTTTATGCGAATATATTTTAGTTTGGAAATGTACCTTTCCAGATGTTCTTGAGAACAGTAATCTTCGGAAAGGTATTAGTCAAGGCCAAAATCATTTTTATGTCAAGATTACCCCGGTAATAAAGGCCATTCCTCAATGACAAAACAAAATAGATGAACACACAATTGACACAAGTTTTGTCCTTGATCAATTAAGTTATATAGTTTGGTGTTTCATTCCTTTTTTGTTTGTTTGTTAATGATGTTGAGTTAGCAGATTCAACCTTGCATCAAATTATAAGTTATTTAATCTGCAAAACAACAAAAAACCAAGTTTCAAAATTGGTGGAGAAGAAAACTCAAATTACAAGATCACATCAGCGATAGCCATGAAGTTGTTTAGGACAGTGACTAACCTCATTACCCTTGAATATTTGCAGGAAACCGGCGAGGCCAACATCAGTTAGAATTTCCTCCATGATTATGAATATTTACATAGTGCGTGCTGAATCGAATTTCTACAATTTATTGTATGCTCTTTTCCATATCGGCTTAGCCAAGTTGAGATATCTTCGTTCGTTCCTCTCTATGCTATGAATCCATGCCACTGAGATGCCAATGCAGCTCAGGAGCTATATCGCCTGTTTGAGCTGAACGGCTCTATCCGGCATTGAGTGATGAAATAAGCGATTCCCACTTTCTGTCCTTTCTATTCATCGAGTTCGACAAACAGTTTCATAGTCATTTGGAGCTGATATCTCGCTCATCCATGCTCAAACCCAACGACCTGTGAATTTTTTCAAGACAACCGCCAAATTCGGCGAAGCTGTGATATTACCGTCTAAAACTGCCCTGCCGATCAGCATATACAGGCGGTGGCATCTGCGTGGCAAGGATTTATGGCGTAGAGAGGAACGAACGAAGACGTGTCACTGTCAACTTGGCTAATATCGCCCTGTGTGGTATCAATCGAGTCGCCCATTCAGCCAGAGGTTCGCAGGCAAATACGACTAGATCTTCCATCTGCTTAGTATATACGGAGTTGAAACTTTCAAGGCATCGGATCTTCGGACTACAGTTTATTACCAATACCTCAGCCGAATGTTGCAAAGCGAAGGATCCGAGCGGTACACGCGCCTCAACAAGCCAGAGCGGGATAGATTGTTCCGAACTTTAAAATTCAAGACCGATTTCTCGGATGCAGGTATAACCAAGTATAACTCCTAAAACTTGAATAAGTAGCAAAGTCCATTGAAGCTGCTCAGCAAGGCAAAATGCTCCGGAGTATTTCATACATCTTATTTCTCCGGGTATTTTATATGCCCCGTAACGCTTATTTCATGTATTCCATTTCCTTGCTATTTTTATATGCAGTCGCTGTCAGCAATTTTCAGCTGTAGTGCAATAGTACACGGGGATCTGTTGCCTTCTCCAATATGGGACAGTATAGCTAGCTGAGGTTCTATTTTTTTAACACCCCCTATTAAAGATAATTATACGCAACTCCGAACAGCGCATGTCAGCTGAACGACTATCGTCTGGCTACAAGCACTGTCCGCAATTGAAAATATCGTTAACACGCTCTCAGCGTTGAAATTACGTCGCAATATATACCTTCCTTCTTTCCGCTAAAAGACTTTGTTTCATCAACCAAATATTTCCCAAAAGTGTTTAATAAATAGCTTACACCGAAAAGGAAGTTAGATTCCAGATTTTCTGGCCGTTCTCAACGAATCTATTTGCGAAGCTGCATATGTGCGTGATTAGTCCCACCGTCCCACCCGCGCATTCCCTGGTCTTCGGATCTGTGCTAGAGCATTCGACTGCGGGCAGTGCTTGTAGCCAGACGATAGTCACAGCTGACATGCGTTGTTCGGAGTTTGGAATTTCAGTGTTACTAAGACAAGACAAAGGCAGACTTGGTTGTCTGTTGTCATTGCCTGGAGCCATTACTGTTATTTACTTCTGTTGTGCAACTCCCCAGGCTTATGGGTGGGGTATAAATCAGTGAATTGTAAGTGTCAACCCAATGATGAATTAAGCCACTGAGGTATAAGATATATGAATTAAGCCACTGAGGTATAAGATCTCTTGGTAGGTGTTTTTTCTTTCCTTTGACCTGTCCTTTTTTGTTGTATGGGAAGTCCCCAACATATTTGTCTGACCTTGATCAACGAAACCAGCCTCATAGACTTGGTTGAAGTGTTAACAACGCAACGAGGATGTCCACACTAACGGCTGTAACATGTGAAGATATACAAGACCGTCAGGGATCACTATGGTCTTAGATCTGTAAAAGGAAAATACGCTAATCCTACTTTATAACGGTTCTATAATGTACATGTAGTTGTACTTTCCCATCTTTCAGATCGGCCCAGCAGTCAAATGAGATCATGAAAAAGATATCTGGTTAACCCTATATGTAATGTAACCACAGAATAACTCCTTTGAGTTCCAAAAGAATCTTTTTAGGGCACCCTGGTGGTGTTGTTCCCACTACTGAAATGTCTACATCACATTGGGCTGAGGAGTACTGCAGCTCTGCTGCTCATTCTATTATTATTCACAGAATTTCCGAAATAGGGTTCAGCAAGATGGCTCTACAATGTGCACTTGCAGCAATGCAGCAATGACTCTTGACATGCTACTAATAGGAATTTGTATGTTTTCATTGTCATTAAAGAGAGGCTCCCAGGGCATACAGGGAATTTTTGACAGAGACATTAATAAAGACTGCCATGTAAAACTTCACTGAGTAGGTATGATCCCCTAGAAAGAACACAACAGATCAGTTTAAACAGCTAATCAGTTTACTGAGAAACATTCGAGTCGGTTTTCCAACAGATAATTGGATCGCGAAATACATCAGGAAACTACAACCATGGCCGTCGTCCTCCATCGACTAACTATTTTCTATGCCCTGTCACGTTCTTCTTCTAGCTTTTTCCTGCACATGACAAAATGTGAAATAATTAGAAAATAGAATCTGCAAAAGTGCTTGTAAACCCCACTCCCTGCACATTTGTACAAAGTTTCATTGCTGTATCCTGCTAAGTTGAGCCATCCTGTGGAACTTCTTGTGGAAATGGTACACACAAAATCCACTATTTTATGTGTTACAGTAATTTCCATAATAATATGCAGCCCGACTTAATTGAAAAATGACAGATTTTATAACATGTCATTTACCCCCATTCTAATATAACGAAACGGCGGTCTTTTCAAGAGACCTTGAACAATAATAGGAAAATCGACGAAGAGCTTACTGCTTTGTTGCGCCCGTGTTATCTCAATAAAATCGCCGACACAAATAATTGGAATACGTCCGATTTTGAGGAAGGGTCATGACAAATAATAGGAAAGTGGCATATCTTTTGGAATGTTAAGTTTCACTTCCGGATCGCTAATTATTAAGGAACTTCAACTAAAAATCTAACTTCAATGAGGTCATCTGCAGGGTGGTAGGAAGTGGTGTATAAATGTTCACTCTGGTGAGACACACACCCAGACAGGCGAAAATCAAAACATATGTACCCCAGCTGCATTTAAAAGGTGGGCATACAAAATATGACAGACATTCAATTAACAAAATTTTGTCCCAGCAGTATCAGAGTATGTGCACGGTCTCCAATCACACTAAGATTACGTAAATACAATGTATTACAGATGAATTGAGAAATAAGTACTAGGGAAAACATATTCTCCCCTCTGTAAACCAGAGTCTGATTCAGACACTTTTCCAACCTCATATATGTGGTTTTGACCTCCTGAGTTTGGGCGCCCAAATGAAATAAAAAAGAATCTGCAAGAAAATTGATACTTTTGGTACAATAAGCTGTTGTTACATGTGTTAAAGACAATCCAGCAGAATCAAGGGGCATGCCTTCAAACCTAATCGGTTCAAAAGCTTCGGCAGTGGAATTCTTCATTGGAGTTTGGTGTATTACATATACTTCAGTAGTTCTTGAGAGATATTGGTAATAAAGCTGAGAAAACCAGTGCTCGGGTGGAGTATGGGGTGGACTGGATAGCAAAGTCCGAAAGCCTGATCAATTTTCGATCGATTGAACCTCTTCACATGCTGAGGAAAGAGGTTTCAGTTGATTTATTTAGACTAGAGGCGGCCATCGGTTGGTGGATGCCGCACATCAGCTGATTGTTGGCTAGTGGGTAGTGTATTAGTCAATCGGCTGGTGGTCGGACGATAGCTACATCCGAGTGTCTAACTTCGGCCGGGAGCGGGCTTGCGCTGGCCGGTTATCTGTCGGTAGGTGTTCACGTCGACCGGCTGTCACAAAAGCGCCCATCGGTACAAAAAGATAAGGTGACACCTTGTTTATCTCTTTCCAGTTCTTGAGATATCTTGCATAGAAAGAGGTGTGATGGACAACGGACACAACCAACAAACAGACATGAACGGAAGGACTAAAACTCAATCTGTTCATAGGCTCCTCCTGCAACCAGATAACTGGAATTGTATACGACGCTTCAACATATTCCAGACAGATACGGGTCACGTCATGCGGTCAGCTGAACGTTTGATCAAATACCGGAATACCAGGATTTTCAGAGATTCGTCTTGGAAAAGCAAACCCCTACTTGATGTTACTTTCCTCTGTACTCTCGTGGGCTGCATGGTTACTGGATTTCACGGATAGGCAATAACCGCTTCATGGGGCTTGTGAAGGCCACAGGTTTTACCGGTGTGGTATCTTTTCCTTACGCCATGCTTACCGGATGTACGCTCCAGCATTCGACATTTTGATCAATGACAATCGCTGACACTGGAAAGTGAAAGCCATGGTTACAGCTCATGCCACCATAAATCAATGACAAGGCCGATATATATCAACCAATGGAATACGAGTTCACTGCAATATTTGTCTGGGATATGTTGGAGAGTCGTATATCAGCCTATCAGTAACAGACGCGTCTAAAATTCTGGTTATCTGATTGGACCCTCCTGTGGAAGTTTCAGCCCAAGTTTGGTACGACGTCGTTCAGTAGTTCTTGAGATATCTTGCCCACAAAGATTTTGGACGGAGGACGACGACGATGCACAGAACACTAAATGTCACTGGCAAGACACATAACTCAAAGCAGGTTCAGATGAAGGGATATAAATATACAATGTGGTTATGCAGGTAATGGACAGATAACTACAACATATATAAATACTGCCTCTCAGTTCGAGACTGGTGTAAATGGTGATGGTTTTACTTACGAAGATGCTTTAGTTTGCTCTTTAGTTGTGTAGCTGTCCTCCCTGGAAATACTGGATATTTCTTTCTTAAATCTTCCAGTTTCTGTGTCGATTGGTATTCCTCTCGGAAATTGGGGAACTCTTTCTCCAGAATTTATATCCCCAGAATTTATATTTCCTTCGGTCGCCAGGGTACACGTGGCCTAGCAGCTACAATAAACATACGTATGATATAATATACATGTTTAAACACAAGTGAATTCTTAGTAATGTTAAAAAAATTCATTTCCAATTAAGTGTGAGCAGAGTAACGACAACCTACGACAAACTTAGCAATTGCTGTCTGACATTTGAATGAGACTTGGCCGAGAGGGAAAAATCACCAAAGTGAATGGCTCCGGACTTACGATTTTTTTTTTTTCACTTTCCTTAAGGCGGGTAGCTAAGTGCATGTATTTTCCTGAATAATCTTTGTACTCTCAAGACCTCTTGTGAATAAGTCACTCACACACCTCGTCTCTTACAGTTTTCTTCGCGAGATGCTGAAGCTCCTGCAACTGAATCCTCTCCTGAAAGCACAATAAGGCACAGAAAAAGCTGATCACCATAAAAATCTGACAATCCAGTATGTGTTGAATCCTGAAGGTGAGAAAGTGAGAGTATAACGTTGTTTTCAACAATATTTCAGTCATATCTGCTTGTGACAGGGCAGTCCCAATGCTTCAAATTTACAGTGCTGCCTCCGTAAAGTAGCATGCAGCAGACACTTGGTATGTCTTATAATACCATCACTCTCTCTGTCCACAATGGCCAACCATTTCTTGCTCTGAACCCTTAATGCTGAGTGCTAAGCAAGGAAGCAGCACATACCATTTTCAGAACTATTTGGTATTACCCGCATTTGGATTCAACCTGTACGCAGGTCTTACGATACAGCTCACCAATCTCCAGTGTACGAGTTGTCACAGCGAAACAGCTCACCAATTACCAATATACGAGTTGTCAGAGCATTTCCATCATAGCTCTCTAGATTTGTATCTAATACCGCTTATGCCGGTGCTAGGGGCCGTGTGGTCATATCATCCAAGTTGCCACATGAACAGGAGCAATAAAAGCGTACCTCAGATACAACACATATCATGAATCGTTAGATTCTTGGTATGTGCTTTAGAATAGGTTAACCTATGTGGCTCTGTCAGTATGTCGGCACCTCTTCCCACTTCCCTTATATGTGTTGTAATTACGAGTCCCAGGCCGACACACTATTGCTGTGTTATGTGATTTACACGTGAACTAGTGAGAGAGGGGTTTAACGTCGCATTCAACCTCTTCAATCATTTCATGACGGTCGCTGGCGGGAAATGCACGTGAGTGAACTTAGACAGCGGTCTCTAGAATGATATTGAGTTTTAACTTACCCAGATGCCGCTGCTGGCAGAGGGCTTGAGTAGGTCAAGAGTCCTAGAGTGCAATGCATTCTCTAATATCTGGATGTTTACACCAGTATCATAAATTAATAAAGGTGATTGAAGTTCGGGCAGTAGGCGGTGAACATCGGACATACCAGTTAATCATATAGGACTGAGGGCATACCACGTGAGCGCCACAATGTTAGCTGTAGTCCGAATTTACCCGCATCTCCTTGGTGCACGTTATCAGAGTAATCGTCAATTTGTGAAGGTTCAGGTGGACACATGGCTTCTGATTTTGACAACAATGAAAACAACCCGCTCAAGAATTCGTTGGATTACTAAGTTAGTGACTTGAGTACTTAGAATTTTGTTTGATCGTCGCTATATAGCTGAAATATTGCTGAACGCGACATTAAACCTTAATTCTCTCTGTCTCTCTCTCTCTCTCTCTCTCTCTCTCTCTTAACCCGCTCTAAAAACAATAAATGAACACCAGAAGTACAATTCAAGCATATTTGATAAGCAAAATTTCTTTTTGAAATTTGATGGATTAAGTGAACTGCCCTAAGTTCCCCGATTGTCGGGAATTAACCGACTTTATCACAGCAACTAGTTCCACCATCAGTTCGTATTACTGTGGTCACTGAAACGGTCCAGGAAATGTATTTAGCAGGGACAGTGGCATAACCTTTTAGGCATCACACCTACCTGCAGCAACATCATCCTCTTCATTGGCAATCTCATTTGAAGGTCCTATAGAATATAAATATTAAAAAAAAACACATCAAGCCTGCACTGAGATTCTCTCACTTCTGATGTTTGTGGGGGGCATTAAATGTATATGCATAATCATTCAGAAAGAATTTTCTACGCTGACACTGTTTACATATCCCATCAAGCAAACATCTTTTTAATTTTATCACGTATTGGAGCGTTTGCTCAAGCAAAGACTGGACCATAACAACGTATGGCCATGCATGCAGTAGATAGGTGGTGTCAAAATACATGTATGTCTCCAGCAGACACAATACTAACGATTTTCTATGGATTGGTTAGTAACCAATGATCTGATACATGTGTCAGATCCGTCATTCATTGGGAAGCCATCGTCCGTTAACAGCATCAAAAGGTCCATAATCCAAATACATGTTTCATTCATAATATTAGCACATAAATTAACATAATTAAAAGATATAAAAAGTCAATTTGGAGTTACTTGAAAGATGGCGGCTTAATAATTGATATAATTCATCACTGGAACATACATATCAGGTTAAAAACGTATGTATGGAAGCAAGGCTGCAAAAGAGCTCTCCTGCTCCCTCCCCCGATGACATGTGGCATTATTCAATGACCGGTAACTGTGTTCATCTCTGCTCCCGTGCATTTGGTGCTGCTGTGCTGTCTGCATATTTATGTTACGTGTGAAACTATCATTTTCCTTTAGAACTGTGGACGATATTAAATTGGCTTTATTCACAGTCCAAGATACTTGCAATGCAGGTTTGTGGCAGGAGTATGTCATTTTTCTGTCCAGTTTAACTTTGGCTGTCTGGGTAATGGAAATATCAGACAACCCTCACGGTAACAGGGCGGCACTAGAGCGCGGTGATTTAGACAGCTAGATTGCGCGCCCAAACTGCGCCCCTAGAGATGTCATAAATTCTGAATATGGCTAGAGCGCAATTAGGGCGCGTTCCAAATATGTTAATTGCGCTCTAACTGCGCCCTATTCTGCGCCCTAAATAGGGCGCTATTAGGGCGCAGTTAAGGCGCTATTATGGCGCATCATTTACCACGATGGAAAATTAGGGCGCAGTAGTCGAGGGGTATTGTATGGATAGGGCAGAGTTAGAGCGCATTTGGGGCGCAGACATCAAAAACATTATAATAGCTGCTGTTAGGGAGCATTAGAGCACAGATAAATAGTACAGGTTTGCCAGCGAATCGCATGACCATCCAAGTCATTTCTTCAGTTTTAGGTGTCAGTGGAATCCATGAAAATATACCTGAGTAACATTCATATAATTTCTTGAAATGGTGGATTTGTAAGAAAATGATTATGGTATTTGATGGAACACATTTAGATATTAATGTTAATACATGTACACATCAGTCCTAGCTACTTTCATGGCCACATAAGTTATTTCTAAATGAACAGAATCAGGCTACCAATACATGTAATAACACTTGAATTGAAGTGGAAACAAATACTGCACCAACAGAACACAGATGAATGGAGACTAACCCCCAGTTTACTATGCCAATGATATGGAAATATCATTTAGAGTTTTTTGGCTAAAAAATTTTCTCCCACACATCTGGAACTCTTTATATTACCTTACTCACTCACTCACCAAAACCCTGTTCAATAGGGCTTGAAATCTTTGAGTAAAATACTTCTCTGGAAATCCAATCTATCTGCCTCTCATGCCTTAACATCAGCCAATAATATAAAGGTCATGTGACATTCTTGACTAATCAGATCACATGGTACTGTGTAGTCAATTAGGGCGCAATTAGAGCGCAGTCAGAGCGCATTTAGGGCGCAGTACAGATTTGAAGCTAATTAAGCCTAAATTGTGATTGGAATAATAGTCCACCCCTGTAAGCTTCGCACATAAGTACAAGGGTATAATATTATTGTCAAACTATATTTTTGTCGGCCAGATATTTTCTGTGCACTCATTTTATTATTATGAGAGAAACCGTCTTTATCATTGAAAATTCATATTTTGTAATATATGTATTCAACATGTGTAGGATCCCCATGCATGGTTCATCTCCATGCATTGTATATGATTACCTCTTTTGTGAACAATATTTTCTTGTCTAACATAACCCTACGTACAGGTCCAAAAGAAACCACATCCAAAGTCCCCAGGATGCTATTAGGGCGCAGTCAGAAATATAGTGATAAAAGTACAACTCCACAGGGCGCTATTAGGGCGCAATGAGAGTTCGAATAAAAATACAAAGTCCACAGGGTGCTATTAGGGCGCGGTCAGAGTTGGTCTAAAAAATACAAAGTCAATAGGGCGCAGTCAGAATTATGCTGAGAAAGGTAAAGTCCACTGGGCGCTGTTGGCTCTGTAAGAGAAATATTAGGGTGCGTTTAGAGCGCATCTTCTTTGGGAGGTGCACTTGGGGTGCAGACAGGGCGCGCGCCCTAGTTCCGTTAGGGAAGTGGTCAGAAGTCGTGGTTATTCACACTAAACCCAGCTGCAAATATCACATTTTATGAATATTTTTTGAATAATTTAGCCACCTACCTGCAGCAACAGAGTCCTCCTCTTCATCAACAAGGTCTCGGTTGTTTGAAGTGTCCCAGCTATCACCATATACTACAGGAACAGGCAGCTCTACAAAATACAGATTAAACAAACCCGATGAGACTTACATCTGGACTCTGGATGAAATATATCAGCTGAACAACTAAACACAGATATACATGTCGTTCTTGAGATATTTAAAGAGAATATTGTCACATACCTTAACTATGATTGAGAAACCGATGGGCAAACCTACATTTACCTTACCACCTCATCAGTTCACTTTCTCTGGTTGAAGTTTTCTCCAAGGTTGTGGACATTTTCACCTTGAGTCTATCAAAATGCCCCAGTAAAACAGAGTCAGCTAAGAGGTTTCTGCTTTACTGGGCTATTCTGTGCCCGTATTATCTCATCAAAATCGCAGACACAAATAACTGGAAAACGTCCGATGTGGAATGGTTATGACATATAATAGGAATGTGGAAATCTTTTGGAGTGACATGTTTCACTACCTCTTCACGAAGTATTAGGGAATTTACCATACCACCAAAACTTTGTATAAAATACCACAGTAACACAGCTAAACCTAGAGTCTATATAAAATGCTTCAGAAAGTCAGCTGCTAAAAAGGATAAAGGAAATTTCAACGTGCTGTACCCAAAATATTAAACTCCAATATTACATCTATATGTTAGCTGACATACTGCAATCATTTCCTTACCACCAGCGTCAATTGATTCAAGTGTTTTCCCACTCCACTTGCTTATCATACCGTTGTCAACCGCCATCAAAACTCTGGCCACTTTAGCTGTTTCTAGAACTGAACTTTGTAGTTGGTAGAAGTTTGTATGGATGTTGACAGAGTGACCCATGTGGTCAGCTAACATCTTCAGTTCAGTGTCTTTTATGTCCAGAATCTGTCAATGAATGAAAATGTAATGGCATTCTAAATCCAGACATTTCAACTTCTCGCCTAATTCTAAAATCTTGCAACACTGCGTCCATAAACGTAGATTATGGACCCAGCTCATACCAAAAAAGCAGTACATGTATTTGTGACTTCCGAATATAGCAGTCAGAACAAATTTATATCAGGCTTAGTTGATTCCACAAAATACTTAGCCCAAAATCTTGCTTTATTTCAAGTCTGCTCATAAGGGAGGAGAGTTTGCAGGACTGGGTATTGCAAATTTCACTGAAACTCCTCTTTCCGTTCCGTGCCCAGTGTTCCATGGCGACCCACCGGAAACTATTTAGTCATCACTAAATAGTTCATTTTAGTTCATTATCCTGAATGATGGGAACCTAATTTTGTTTCCGTTGTTCTGCCTTAATGGTACCGCCAGGCATTTTATATAGCCTCTCCATGTAACTCTAATTCTGGGGCATTTTATATAGCCTCTCCACGTAAATGAATTACTGGGGCATTTTATATAGCCTCTTCATTTAACGAAATTACTGAGGCATTTTATATAGACTAGGTTTCCTCACCAAATGTGTTAGTGGTGCGTTTTATGTAGATTCTAGGTCTTGTAACATGTTACTGGGCATTTTGATATAGCGTCTCCATGTAACTGAGTTACTAGGGTATTTCATCATATTCATGTGAACTCACGAAGGCCTGTTGTTGTTTTTTTTTGCTGAGGAATTTGCTTTTTGTGTTGACAGGTTACTTCAGTAATTATCATTACGAAACTTGCGCTGAATTTCAGCCAATTAGGGGCGAGCAACCAACTTACGGATAATGACTTACGGTTAGTGCAGGGGTTCATAGAAGTCGATTTTTTCGGTACCCATTCCAGAAAGATTTAGTCAACAAAACATAAAATTATAATTTTTTTACCAACCCATCAAAATTTGAAATTGAATATCTTTAAATTTTACCATCCTTAATCTAGTTCAATTGAACAAAGCGAAAACCTGAATGTATGTGACTTAAATTTCAGGTCCTGTGTTGTTTGAAGAATGCTTTTTCTTTGAGAAGCAATTGTCAATTCTCAGTATCATTAGTATTTAGACTCCTTCGCAAAACGGACGTTTTCTATTCGTCTGCTGCAGAAATATTGACATAATGTTGCATGGTTTATTTGGTATGAAAAAATGGATCAGATGTAGAAAAAAAATTAGATACTTACGTGCCAGAAATAAGTAATACAATATGCATACAATATGGGTCAACCTTTGGCTGATTAACTTGTGCGAATGAGATATTAACTCGTTCGCATGACTTGTTAACTCGTGCAAATATCTTATTAACTTGTGCGAATGACTTATTAACTGGTTCGCATGACTTATTATCTCATGCGCATGAAATAATTGTGAATAGAAAATAAAACTTTTATGCCGCTGTCGTGAAGGATTACAGGAAGAGTTACTCTCAACGAAGTTATGAGCCAGACCGTGTGAGATCTTTAGTCATGAAAGCTGCGAAACAACATAATAAAATAATTGATCGTGGTGGCTTTCAAAATACTGAAAAATCAAACAACCTTCAAGATGTTATTTTCCTGAAGTTACACAGGCATTTGCAAAGAAAAGCCACCATGTGAAAGAGTGAGGGGAAATAACGCAATATCACCAATGTACACAAATGGTCAGTTGGCAACCTACACGTTACGTCAAGTGGATAATGATGTGGCTGCCAGCCTTTTACGGGTGAAGAGTCCTAAGAGCTCGGGACAGCTGTATTCACTCGCGACAGAATTGGCTGGTTGTACACCGGCTTCTAACAACAAGTGTGTGTAAGTGGGAAGATATACCGGTGAATCCAGCTGGTTTTTAAACAGACGAAGCCATTAAATGTCATGGATATGGCAGAGATGAGACCATTTACTAAGATAAATGTAACTCCGAATATTGAAGTCATGGTGGTACGTGATAAGATACTATATTTCGGCTATTAGTGTCATACTATTGTTTTCACTGTATATATATATTCTGTATGCAACAGGTGCTCATACGATCCTGATGATGGCATAAATTATAGCGAAATATAGTATCTTATGACGTTCCACCATGACTTCAATCTTCGGAGTTACATTTATTTTAGTTTATGTTAAACTAATCTGTGGAACAACTGGTTTTTGAGACCATTTACTCGACTCGTATCAGACGAAGCTGTTTTTTTAAGTTATCTTTTTGTTCTTGTGTGGCTTCCCTTTTCCAGGGCTTCCTAACCTCCGGCAGGAAATCCTGCAAAATTGAAGTTTTGTGGGGGGACATAGATTGTATTTGGTTTAGGTGGGATTCACTCAAATGTTTTGCCCCAGGGGGTAGGGCATTGAAGCATTTTAACAACTCTCATTTGCTAAGTCCTCACTAATCCCCGAGGGGGAGCGGGGTTCCCGTGACTCCTGCATTACTATGAAGAATGCATCTATTTGTCACAGCTATGCCTATGGACATGAATCGCGCCTAAATTAATACATTCTCACCAGAATATGGCAGACAGAATATACTACACCGGCGATATGTAATGAACAAAATAAGCGTGCGACCATACCCGGCCGTACGGTTGTTGATGCACAATGCTTCAGATAAATAATAGCGCCTTGCTCTCCACAAAATTTAGTTCAACCAGTTATCGTACGCATGTAGGAATCATTCATATTTGTTTAGTCATAGATTCAGGCATGAGAACAGCTCCCCAAAAAAAAGACTGATGATGTTGGTGAAGGCACAACGTGCCTGAACGCGAGGGCGTACCCGAGCCGGGGGGAAAGTGCGAAAGGGGGGCAGCGCCCCCTTTCGCCCGTAAATCTTTTTTGATAATATGGGTCATTTTGGTGGCCTCACAGGAAAGGAAATTTGAATTTTTTAGATATACTACAGCACATATATAGACAGAATCAAAGCTTTATTGCCATGCACCCATAGTATGCATGATGCCCTGTAATATGGTGGTTCACATTTGATATTTAATAAGCCCCACTCCCCAGGGATCCTGGACCTTGTGAGTGTTAAGTGTAATAGGAATACAGAATAATGAAAAATTTTGAGCTAAAAAAAAAAAACTGAAAAAAAAAACATAAAATAAAAAAATAAAATAAAATAAAAAAAAGAATTATATATATTAGTCTTTGGCTAAAATAATATAAATGCCCAGAAGAATGATGCATACAATAATATAATAACTTTCAATGCCCAGAAGAATAATGCATACATTCTATTAAATATTGTTCACCTGTCTATCTTATTTCTTTCTCCCTAAAGGTTATTGAGGTATATAACAGAATCTCTCCAGAGTTACGTCCCTTCTAAAGTAACATAAAAGGGGACACAACTTCGCAACATGACTGAAATATTGACTCACGTTTTTCAACAGAGAACAAGTTAATTCTTTATACGGGCAATATTTGTAAATGGTAATCAAAATAACATGATGGCTTGAATTACCTACGGATAGAAACCTATTGCATCGATAGATAAGGCCGTCGATGACGATGGATGGAAGGGACTGACAGCGTGTAAATGTTCACGCACATGCCAGTCGTTTCACGACCGATAACGACTGCCGTAAAGCGGACCGAGCTTTGGACTCTTGTTCCCAGTGCGTTCCAGTCCTGTCCAGTCTGCCTATCGCGTTAAATGCACGTCCATTTTGCGGCAGACGAGTCCACAAGAACAAGGTTCGTCACACACCACCACGACAACAGATTACCAAAAATGCGATCAACACTAGATATAGAAAATTGACGCGGACATCTTCCGAGAACGTGGGCAAGTCATAGTTTTTATCACCCCCCCCCCCCTAAATATTTTCTCACCGGATTTACACAGATCTCAGAAACGTTATTTTCGCGAGAAAAAGGACGGAAATCCGTCTAAAGACGGAAGATTCTCATGCCTGTAGATTAGCCTGTAATGGGGTACTTTTCTATTTAAAACATTGCAAATATTTGCAACTTATTCTTGGGCAGCATTCACACAACACTACAGCATCGGTGGCTTGCTTCCCAGTAGGCGGCGCTGTTTGCAGTTCGGAAACATCCGAGCGGAAAACATATCGACCCTGTGGTTGAAGGGGGGTAACTGAGATGGCCTATATATACCTCGCTCGACGATTTCGATGTGAAACGGGTTAGTGAGCTGAATTGTGGAAGTCAACTGCCCATGCGCCAAACACACTTTTATGCTGCAAAGATTGTAGGGCATTATAAATATCCCGTATTCCGATAAATGCCCCACAAGAATTTTTTTGAATCGAAAAGTACCCCATTACAGGCTAATCTCTTTATATATACAAACGTGCGTTCTCTCTGTGGCTTACAAACTTTATCTGTGTAATTATGAGTTAGATATGTAGACACACGGTGAAACACCATACAAACGTTAACTCTGTGATTATAGGTTAGACTAGATATGTAGACATGAAGGCACACCATGCAAGAATTATCTATGTGATGATATATTTGACCACATATATAACTAGATATTATTGTTCGCACAACATTGGTTTTTGTCGACATGGTCCAATCTTGTACCGACCTGACTCAGTCGACTACCTCGTTGGTCCTCCAACGTTGGGCCGATGAGCGAATAGTACAGTGGTCCAATGCTGGATGCCACAGTTGAACCAAACGTGTACTGGTTGGCTGGCTTAACTTGAGGAAAATGTCAAGAAAATATTATTTGAAAGATTTAAAACGCAAGCTGGTGGGTTAAGAAAAGAATTGACATGTATCACGACCTGATTTTAGGGGGCCAATATGTTAGCATGTAAAACTCATTACTAAGCCAATTTGAACTAAAATACATCTGAAGACATTTGCGAAAACCATAAACGACGTGGTGCCGCTTACCGAAAATTTCTTTCATACATAATATTTCTATTTTGCCACTCCAAAGCGCAGCGGATATTAAAATAACAGGTACTGGACAGCTAATACGTTCTCCTCTAATCAATAAGAGAATGTCCACACTCATAAAATAACTTCATCACACACGGAAACCACATCTGTGTAAATTAACACACAAAGTGTGTATTAGCCTTCGATTACTGAATTAGTGTGTACATTAATTTGCTCATTGGGCTCAGTTATTCTCCAGCGCCTGTGTCTATTAATAAGTATAGTGAGCATATTTACATCTTGTTGTGTGTATATTTAAACAAATATCTTTGGCACCGGTAAAGAGATCTACCTGTTGCAAGAGTAATTTCGAATAAATACAGGTTTTCAAAATGTTCTGTTAACCTAAAAGATGATCGAGTCATTAGTTAGGATTATTGAAGCTATATCATCATAAACCAATGGCACAGTTTTGTCAGGAGGGTTAACAAACACTCCTTTATTTTTGTATTTCTTCTTTTGTAAATGCACCACTTCCTTCCTGTCATGCGCCATGTAGCACGTCTGATTTGTCGACTTCTCGTTTTGGCGACTTGTCGACTTCTCGTGTTGTCGATTTCTTGTTTTGACGAATTGTCGACTTCTCGCGTTGCCAACTTCTCGCGTTGGCGACTTGACTTCTCGTTTTGGCAATTTCTCAACTTCTCGTTTTGGCGACTTCTCGTCTCGATTTCTTGAGTTCTCGTCTCAATTTCTCGAATAATCGACTTATCGAGTTATCGCGTTGAATTGGGGCCGAAAACAGTAGAAAGCGCATGGCCCCATCCGGATTCAATATTCTTCAGCAATATATCCCGATGTACATTAAAAAGAGTACAGCGCATTGAAAAGTGTTTTTCATCCTTGTAGACAGTCTGTCGCATCTGGGAGTCTTGCTATACCTGCCACTTTCTATTGGTAGTCTATGCGCACTGTGTGAGTGTATCCCATAAGACAGGAGAGTTATCATTTTCACATCACTTAATAAGTGATTTATAAAGATTTTAGGTGAAGATGGGCTTAGTACGCTACATTGATGGACCCCTCTTGATATTGCAAAAGCCTTACGGAGGCCATACTTTGTTTTGACATAAGACTGACTGACCTGATACATGTTATAAATTATTTTGTACATGTTGCGTTTTATGCCAGCCTGAAGGAGTTTCAAATATAGAGCATCATGCCTCTAAAGGACTACCCCTTTGCGTATGGGGACAATCATAACAAAAGCCCAAGTTTTGGGGAAGTTACCAGAATTGTATTGTATTAAACATTGTATTGTGTTCTATCACAATATCAATGATGTGCGGCAGAGAAGCATTGATCATCTCTTGGAGATACTGTCAATGCCACCAGACTTGCCGTATTTCAGCTTTTTCGCAACTTGCAAGATTCCATTGCTGCTAATCGCTGCATCAAGATTATGGCTACCTGATGCTGCTTGTTCTTCTAGGCAATGCAGATAGTGTGTTAACTCAGCTTGGAGTTGCTGCATGACGGGCTGGGCTAACACTATTTTTGTCATGCTCATCTAGACTAGAGAAGTGTTTATGCCAATCATCAATACTAATCCGTTTGGCTGCACTACAGTCGCTAGTCTCACATTTCAATTTTTTTACTATATCCCAAGCAACTGAGGCATCATTGTCACACATGTTTAGTTCATTGAGCAGATAATCCCTGTATTGTTTCCGCCCTTTCTTCACCTTGTTTAGGTATTCTCTGTGTTTATTGTAATACTTTCATTTGATATGAGCATTACAGGGAGTTTTGTTGAACGCCTTATTTAGCTTAATTGTCCCTTGCGCAATGTTCTACATTCGGTATTGTACCATGGTTTATCGATAACTTTGTTTGACCGTTTCATGTTCTACTGATTTTATGAAAAGAGTCCTCTGCAGCCGAGGTCACAGTAGTATTAAATTAATTATATTTATTCCACGTTTGGGTTGTTGGTTTTCATTTCATCCTTAACCATCGAGCTAATCATTGGAAGTGAGCTAAGGAGATTGTCAACAAAATCTTTCACGCACTTTTTCTTCCAGATATATTCATCAGGTAATGGGTCAGCATGTTGCGACTCGGGCTGATGGACCAGTTTTAATCAAAGTCGAGACCATTTTATGGTCAGAATATTCACCTAAAAATGAGCGGACTTCAAAATCAATCGCATTTGGTGCACACAAAGGTCACTGATATAATCAGTGGGTAAAGAGAGGTAACACTGATCACGATAGTAATCTATAATAAAATCTGCCTGGAGGCCTGTCCTAGCATTCACCTCACCACAGACCAATACACTGCATTTTGCAGAGAAAATGGTAATCTCATTTTCAAGATCATCAAACAATTTAGAGCTATGCTCCCTACCGTAAGAGTAGTTATCTGGGTGGATATATGCTAGACATAAAAAACAGATCATTGACCCACCGAAAATAGGCCTTGCCCAGTCGTGCCCATACAGTGGCACAGCGCTCTGAATTATTCCATCTGCAATATCATTTTTTTTATTAAGAGTACAATTCTACCCGAGTATTTGTTGCCCGTTGATGTCTAGGTCGGTCCACGCATCTCTTCACACTATATCCAGGTATGGATAGATCAGTGTCATTGTTCGCATGAGTTCCTATTATTCCTACAATGTCAAATTAACAAATCTTATCTAGCATTTCTTAGCTATGCAGTTTATGCTGCTTTATACCCTGCAGTTTATATGACAAGCCATTTATATTCCAGGCACATATGTTTAGAGTAGCTCTGTAATAGATCTTGGTCATAATAACGGAATTTAATAATGGAATAGATATGAACGGAAGGTCATGTCGATTCTACTAGTTTGTTGATAAGTTTACTGATGATCACACAACGTTAAACTGCCACTGGCGCAGAACAAATGCACACAAATGGATTCTAGTTGATTGCTGATCACACACAAATTTATACTGCCACTGAAGCAGCACAAAAGCACAATGTGGATTCTAGTAGATTGTTGATCACACACAGTTTTACTGCCACTAGAGCAATACAGTACACACAATATTTGCACAATGAACTTCCGGTATACTCCATTTTCAACGAAAGGAATATACCACAAGCCAATGCAGCCAATACCAAGTGCTGTTGTAGCGTATATCATTCGTGATATCTGCTGTTTTCATTGTCATAGTACGTCGACTCATACGAGAGGTTCTGTTGCCTGATAACGTGATGTCCTGTCTGTTGCAATTTAAGTCACTATATTTATTGTTAGATCTCCCAGGGTTTTGGGAATCCCATCCAAGACTGCTCCATCTGTCATCCCGACGATTGTAGTTGTTCTTACGGTCTTGTCTATGTCGGTTGCTGTTGCTCCTCTTAGGGTATGTCTCATTTCCGTCTGGGTGCACATTGTTATTCACAACTTGGTTAACAACATTGGTGAAATTGGATGCCAAAACTTTGGTGCCCTTCTCACTCAGGTGGAGATTATCATCATTGTAACATTTGTTTGACACACATCATCTAGGTGCCAGGTTTTCCTGGCTGACAAAATTGGCCTTCTCGAGGATAAGGTTGTTCTGAATTGTGGCATTAAGAATACTGATCAGCGATACGGATTTGATATTTTTGGAACATCATGATGTCTTGCCGGCATCATTGAAAACTGTTGACCGCTTTTTTGAATTTGGTGCTAATACTGTTATATGGAATAGGTCTTTGGATTATGGACGCGGATATTCTCTAATGGACGACGGCTGAATTATGGATGACGGACTAGACGCTTGTAATTCACCATCTTACGTTGGACTTCAAGGTTCTGATTGCCCACTAGTGTTAATTGAGATATGACTATGTAGGAATCTGGTAGTTCTCTGCTGATTTTCTTGATCACTTCAACATAAGCTTTAGCACATGTGGGTGGATGTCCGCCATATCTAAGATTGTTGACTCCAGTGTGTATGATACTTTTGTCCCCATTGTTGGTCGAAGCCTCTCGCATAGAAGAGTGAATGTTTTCAAATTTGGGGCCCTTAATGACTACCCTTAGCAAACTGAGGAGTACACTGCAGTAGCAGTGCACCTAGAGGAGTACCCGGAGGAATATGCCTCAGACCAGGAAATGCAGAGGAGTACACTGCACTACACTGCTATACCTACTCCTCACTACACTGCAGAGACTTGATCTCAAATCTGCCTACTCTTCACTACCCAGCAGGGACTTAGGCTCAAAATAGGACAACTCCTCACTACACTGCAGGAAATTTGTTAAATAATAAGCTCACTCTATTCAGCAAAAAAGAAAAAGGAAACAAATTTTTCACTGTATGTATTGAGTTTACTAAACTTTGTACACACATTGTATATCTAATGGAACAAACATTTCCAATGTCAATTTTGCAATGATCTTTTCCGAGAGCAATACATTCATGAGCAGTACGCCTGCACACGCTGCAGCAGCAGTTGTTGTTTTTTCGTTGTCTGATGTGACCTGTAGCAGTAATAAAAGTATTTTTGATTGTAGATTATTATTCTCTCTCAACACAGTTAAGAAAATGGCCACAAAATTGACCTTTGAGTCATCATAACCGGTCAGCTGAAACTGCAAAGCCTTAATATCCATTAATCAACAATACATTCATTTTCTCTACCCAACTGAGAAATCGGGATCAGGGGGCTTGCTCTTATGGTAGTTTCAAGAGCAGCATCAAGTTTCTTAACAACAGCTACATACATAAGTCAGTGGTGTGACACATTTGAGATAGTACTAAACATCTCCATAATGGGCATTATTGCCTTCTGCACAGGAAACTGTATAACTGCGTCTTCGTGTTGCACGTTTGTAAGTTTCATTTTGGATGACCTGGCCATTATGGAGAAGTCTTCGGAAGATTAAAAGTGCAATTACTTTCCCAAATTTGCTAATAAACAGATCCCCTCATTTCATGAAGGAGAAACTTTCCAACAGCGCTCGGTCCATCACGTACACATTTCATCGGTGTTTTTATTCGATGGTAACTTGGTCATCTTCATATAAAAGTCAAGGCCATCTCCTTGGGGAATACATTTTGTTAAAAGTGGAAGGCTTTGTTGGATCTGTCCACCGATATTTTGGGTTCCAAGGAAAATAATTCTTATATCTTTGTTCAGGTCCTCAAAAAAGAAACTAGAATGAGCCCACAGTGAACCAAAGTCTTCTGCTTTGTCCGCTAGATGTAGAAGGCAGGGCATGTTGCAGGATTCGAAGCATGGATGGTATAGAATATCCAAAGAAGCACAGAATTGGACCAATGATTGTCTTGCTTTTTCAAGGTCATGTTGGGTTATTGATGATGACAATAGTATTGCTATTCCTTCGACTGAATAAACTAAGTGGTGAAAATGATCTTGAGGCAATAAACCCAAAAGGCATGAATACAATAGAATAAGAAAATTCTGAAGCTTTCCATTTAGAAAGATCCTTCAAAGTATGGGGAAGGCGGGTCACCCTTTTTGGCGGCTTCACTCTTTTTTGACCGATCATCCACCTGATCAATCTTGTCCCCAATATACCAATCACGCTTCTTGTGTGCTTTTGTGATCCACAATTCAATTACAGTTTTCACCACACCTTGACAGACACAGTGCATGTAGCCAACATATGTGCTCCTTATTAAATCATACTTTGGTGTGTATGCAAGACAAGAATATTCCTTAACACCTTTCTCATGCCCAGTTTTATCAGCTGCTTCTGCGTCCTTTATGCTATCAGAATGTGTCCTTTTTTTGAATGACTACATTTCTTAATTTCAACATTGAAATGGTAAGTGTGGGAATTTGTTCCTTGTAAATTTTCAGTTGTCTGTCCTTCAGCCGAGCATTCACTGCAACAAAAGAACGCATTGAATTGTTTGAAATTCAGCACTAAGTCCCGGACACCTCGGACAAGAATGTTTTTGCCGTCTTGACAAATGGCGAAACCTGAACATGATAACTATGTAATAATTCTTACAACTTGCAAACACTAAATATAAAGAGGAGAGCATTGATTATGTCCTGAATATATGCTGCTGGAATATGCGTTCTTGATCAAATCAGTTCGAATACATGCAGAGGAGTGCTTACAATCTATTTACATTGAGCTTTGTTGCTCAATTTGATATAATGTTCTCAGATATGTTGTTCCTTTCAGATTAAATTAAAAAATCGACCACAGAGGTTCGCATCCCCTGGTGCTGCTGCTGCGGGTGACGTGGATCTCCTTGGTCGATTTTTTTTGGCCGATGATCTCACATACCATTGATTAAGAGTATCATTTCGAAAATGGAGATCTGTCTGATGAAGCATACATCCCACAAGTCGATAGTTCTCGAGTTATTGTCTGAACAAGATCAAACTACTGAAAATCCAAGTCCGATGGCAGTTATCTTCTATAACACAGATAACTGAAAAGCAATCCACACTGTCCTCTCCCCGATATCAAGACACTCTCCAAGTTCGAAGTCGATCAGTTCAACCATTCTCGAGTTATTGGTAAGACAAGAAATGTGAAAAGATCCAACTGCTGACAACGCAAGATGGCTGATGGTGGCCACTCTCCAAGTTTGACGTCGGTCAGCTCGATCAGTCTCGAGTTATGGCCCGGACAAGATCTTAGCGCTTAAAATTCAAGATGTCTGACGGTGGCCATCCTGGATTACGCAGGTAACTGAAAAGCAATTCCAGCTGTCCTCTCACTACGTGATGTCAATTAACTCCAAGTTTAAAGTTGATCAGTTCAATAGTTCTCGAGTTATTGGGCAAATGATTATGTGATAGGGCACGGAATTCCGAGCTTTCTCCGAGGATTTCCGTGAAGTTCAACCAAAACCTCGGAAATCAAACACCAGCCTCTAAAGAAGGGGCAAAAAAACAAAACAGAAAAATGTAAGATGACAGGAAGTCAGAGAATGACATAACCAGTCATCAGTTTCACCCAATCAGTCATGGACATGTCTCAGTATCCCACCCTACCCAAATAACACTCGGAATACCTATATTCAGTAAGATTTACACAATAGGACTGATTTAAATGATTACGCGACTAGAAAAGTTGCTATTTTATTGAAAAAACATCTGGCTCACTGAACTTACTCGGACAAATGCTGTTTGGTCTTGAAATTGGAGGCTCTGCTACTTCGAACAAACTCAAACTTCTCAAGATAGAACCTGATTTCAGTTCAAGGTAAAGGTTGTTATCACCAAATGATCAGAAAAGCCCAGCCAAATATCAACTGGGTTTTTGTAAATATCAGGATATATAGGTATATAGGTGTTATTTGGGTAGGGTGGGATACTGAGACATGTCCATGACTGATTGGGTGAAACTGATGACTGGTTATGTCATTCTCTGACTTCCTGTCATCTTACATTTTTCTGTTTTGTTTTTGTTGCCTCTTTAGAGGCTGGTGGGTAACAACCCGTCTGTATGATTTCCGAGGTTTTGGTTGAACTATGTAAAGTTATATCCAACCTTATATAACTTAGATGTGTAAAATATTTGTACGGAACATATTTTGTCACCTTTAGTATTTATGTGTGTGTGTTTATATATGTGTGCGAGAGTGTGTGTGTGTATATGTATGTGTGTATATATATCTTATGTTTTGAGTAATATGTATACTTTACGAGTCGCATGTATATATGGTTCCGAATATGACTATTAAGAAATATAAGATTACATATCATAGTTTATATTCCGTTTAATTCACCACCTCCCTCATGCTCATCATCATTGTCATATAATTATAACAGGGATAGAACAAGCCCGTGTTGGGCTTTATTCCCACCAAAACATTTTGACCTAATATTTATTTCCAATGTAAATTATCTGGTGAATAAATTCTGATTCTGATTCTGATTCTGATTCTGATCTGTTCAAAGAATCTGTTCCATCTGAACTGATTTACACATAATTGTTCCAATAACTGATGTTAAGTTCATAATATTAGTTATGCCAAGTGATTGATCCTTCTCATTAAAAGTTAAAGACTGATATATCAATTGATTTTTTTTTACAGGTACATGATGTATATATCTGAATAAAAATTCCCAGGCACTGGGAATGGGCCTTGTTGTAGTGGTCTGCTGAGCTCTTATATCGTTTGTTGTGTGGCTGATGACATGGTAACCCGAGCTCATTTACAGCATTCAACACGTCCTCTACAAGTAACAATATTGTAAATGTAATGAAATATCCATGAGTACATGTACATTCACAAGCCTGATTTCACCATTCCCACAGCTTTTTACAAGGTCACCGTTTCAATGCCAGATGGCCCACCGAATCTCGTTACCATTGATTATTCCTATCTTGACCCCAAACAACCTACCGGAACACAGAATGCGAGTCCAAGGCCGTATGTAAAGTAGAAACAGCAATGTTTTCTGTCATAATGTTCCAACATCAAAACATCACCGTTTACCCCTCGAGATCGAAACACGCGTTCTTGTGACAAAAATTGCGCAATACAATTAGGACTAGGAGAGTTGACTCCCATACACCGCACATGCTATTGCAGGTTAACAGACAGAGCACCACATTTGTGGAGAAATGAACATTTGAATGAAAGTTAATAACCTATTCATGAGATATGGGTCAATGTGTTATCTTTAAATCCAGAGAGCACGGAAGGTATTACATCTAACAACAACAATTTATCTAAACAATATGAGAATCCTGTTAACCAAACTTTTGGACCATTACAACTTCAGCGACCCATTATATAATCTTTTGTCCAAGCAGGTGGGTTCCTCGCTCGTGTGCCCCTAATTGGTTGTGCATTTACTGCTTGGGTTGTATTTCACGGAGCACAAGTTGTATTATCCAGAACAGGAATCTCTAACAGATTTCCAACACTATCATCTCCCTCTCGGGTGGAAGGAGAAATCGGGCCATGGAACAGGATAGATATTTCTCATTCCATTTTTGACCGTTACCAATTATGTATGCATACGGACCAACCTTCGTCCGAATTTCAACACTCGTTGAATTTACTTTCGCCTTTCCTTAATTCGAACGAGATCACCCATAGAGAAATTTATGGCTTTGACACATTTCCGTTTGTCAAAATTTTCTTTCGCTTGTCGCGCTTTAACGCGTTTCTCAATATCTACTGCCGTAAGTGGGCTCGGAGATGTCGTTAACCCGACAATGGCCAGTAACTTTCTCATACGGCGTCCGTGTAAAATGACGGACCTTATCTCACTAGCGGCGCATGACCGGTTGCGCGGTACGTACCCAGAAACTCTGTTACTGCAGTCTTAACAGGCCGTTTCTTTATACGCGCTGTTTGAACAGTTTTGCCTATTATGCGGATAAAGCGTTCTACTTCACTGTTATCTTCAGGATGGTTCACTGCTGAAAATCTATGTTTGATATTACGGACTCAAATTCCAGGGATGTCAACTGTGGCCCGTTACCCGATACAATTTCTTTGGGGTGTCCTTTCCGACTAAACACAGTTGTCAGAAAACTGATTACAGCGTTGGCAGTAGGCGATTTCGGGCCATTTACTGTGAATAATCGGTCAAGGAAGTGTGTTCCTCTCAGCAACAAGTACCGAATAACCAGGACCAACAAAATCTATACCAATTTTCTTCCAAGGTTGATCCGGTAGTGGAACTGGCTGCATCGGAGCCACTCGCGTAACTGCGGACTTTCACTTGCATATCCATTTGGGGCCACCAATATAGTTCTCGCTATCGCAGCTTTATTCGATCTATGCCTATCACTGGGCGAATGGCTCAAGTTTCCGATTTCGGAATCTCACCGGGGCCAGTTTCCGATAGGTTTCCGGAAATGGAAAATTGTGCTTTCGCGCAGTGTATACCATGGTGAACAGAGAGTTTGTGTCTGATCAGAAAGTACCAGGAAGTAACCTGTACTTCCAATGGCATTTGTTTCTTCGCGTCTGGCCATCCATTAACCACGTATGTCAAGAGCTGAGAACATACAGTATCTCCATTGGTAGCGTTCTTCAGCTCAATGCGTGTTACAGCACCACAAGTATCCGTAATTACGACTTGACAGCAATTTTGTTTTCGAGCCAGGTTTGTATTCATCTGTGTAGTGATAATGCAACAAGCGAGACTTCCATCTTGCTATTCTCCTGGGTCTGTGCCCAGTACCCTTTGAGGAAAGTAAGGCAGCTAGAGCTTGATCATCTGTGCGGAGAGTGAAGTGTCTCCCCCACAGCTAAGTAGGTCATTTTTCAACGGCCCAGACACACTAGAGTGATTCGCGTTCTGCGACGTTCCGGCGCAGTTAACGTTCTACAAGCGCAGGCTACAACAACTTCTGATTCATTGCGTTGAATTCGTGTAAGCACCGCTCCTAGGCCATAACCACTGTCTTCTGTGGTAGCGATGACATCGCAGATAGGGTCAAACAATGCCAGACCTGGACTGTTGAAAATGTCAAATTTGATATCGCGGAATGCGCGATCGGCATCATCAGTCCAGTGAAATGGCTCAGTATCTTTGCACTTCTCTCATCGTACTGACTTTGGTGGAGAAATTGGAGACAAATTTTGCATAGAAGCCTTTAAGACCAAGGAAAGATCTGAGTTGCTGCTGGTTCCCAGGAGTTGCAGCCTCAACGATGTCAGTCTCCAATTCATTGTTGGGACTAATACCCTTCTCGTTGATCACGTAATCGAGTACGTTCATCGAAGTAATGTTGAACTCGCATTTGTCGTTCAGCGTGATACCTCTCTCTTCTAAGCGATGAAGAACGGCGTATAGAGCTTTATCTTGAGACGATTTCTCACGGCCAAAATTGATAATATCGTCTATGAAGCATTTCTCGACCGGAATGTCTGCCAAAATGATCGACATCAATTGGAAACAGGATGGGGCCGACGATAGGTCAAAACAAACGCTACCACCGCCACACACACCCCTCACACAAACTCAATCACACATATCCACGCACACACCAAAAATCTACCTGGTAGCCAGAGCGAACATGGCTCCATCTTCCCAAACGCGCTCCTTTGCACTTCTGAAACCCCCTTTCACTACTACTCCTCGAGTGCACAGGCGCATATCACTACCAGTCTGATTCTACTGGGCAAAAATGAATATTATAGATGCAACATCAAATGACGTCTTTTGATTGGACAGGAGCAGCCGCGTTAAGACAGTGTGGGAATCCCCTTCTCTTGGTGCGTGTATTGCTATGCAAATAATCTTGAAGTGACTGGGGCATAGTCAGCACCTTCGAAAGTGCCCTTTCTTTACTACACCGTTTCACGCCCAGTCTGGCTCTAACCGACATGATCTATAAATAGAACAGGGTTTTTCCCAGACAATTCTCCGTTCTGGATATAAATGTAGTCAATCCTTGGTCCCACATTCGCCAATGCTCTCAACGTAATCGTACGTTTCTCGACCGCTATAATTTGCAGCGGGTTGAGAAAGTAGCCATTCAGTGGACTAGGATGGAGCCAAATGCACCCATAAATGTATTTACGGCGTAAATACCATGACATGTAACAAAACGTAACACTATATATGACACCTTATGTCCATCATAACCAGCGTTGCCCAAGTGGTCTAAGGCACCAGATCGGCCTTAATCGGCCTGAAGGAGCGCTTCCCATGGATACCCTCCACGACCCAGTACGCCCAATATGGACCCATCTCGACCCCAAAACGTCCATTCCAATGCCCTTTTCCCGCCATTCCCTGCATGCGCATGCGCACCATAGTCTTTTCTACTTCACACCAGTCCAGGTATACGAGAACTACACATTGACACGTCCCCACGATCCATTCGGACCAGTCGGTTGGTCCCTCACGAGTGCTTCCAACTGATACTTCACTCGACCCAATCGGACCAGTTTGGGTCCACCCAGACTCCAAAACGTCCACCTCAGGCCTGCCTATACAGTACGCATGCGCGCGGTAACTTGGTAACTCTTGTTCTACATCGCGAGATAGATAAAAAAGGAGCCTCGCCCGATACCGCAAATGTCCATGAGTGGGTTCCCCAGTGGGACAAACATTGTCCACTGCGCCAGTTTGGACCTACCCTGTCCACCCCAGACCTGCCTGAACATTCCAGTGAAATCCACCGCATTGCCTCGAGACGCCTCTCATCGTGTTCTACTTCGCGAGACCAAGAAAACAACGTGCCACACCCTATAGTAAAAGCCACAAGAAAAAATACCACCCCAATACCCCTACCCCATACATACATTCCCCTGGGATTAACATTGGAAGTCACTGGAGCCGTATGTAGGGGAACATAAATCTTGTGGAGTCTTGTGACCGGAAGTGACCTTTTTGACCCGGATGCGACCGGAAGTGACCTTTGACCCAGATGTGACTTCATCCGTGACTTCATCAGCCTCGCTTTCAACCTCAGTTTTATAAGGGATTTAGCCTTTATATACTACTTAGTCAAAACACTTTGCCTCGGTACGTTCAGAACATCACCCAAAGAAAGCTTGTATGTAGAAGCAGATGAATTTCCTTTAGAATTTCGAGGAACTAAACTATCGCTGCAATATATCACAAAATTGCGATCGAACCACTCAAATCCTGCATATAACTGTTTTCAACCCTCAGTACGCAGATTTCTATTTAAAGAAACCCCATTTTATCTAACGAGTTCTTGCCAACTCCACCATGGCAGTTAGCCAAACCAGAAGTAGATATTTCACTGGCGAAATATAAAAAAGGCAGAATTTGGTCTATTGAGAGAGAAATACAGATGGTTCTAAAGATGGTGAGAGAGTGGTATGTGCTACTATCTTCAGTTCCAAAACTAAAACCTATCGTCTATAAATTGCTTAAAAACCAAATGCACGAAAGCTCTAGATTTGTTGAAAGTAGTTGCGAGCTATAAGTGGGGGGAGATCAGCAAAATCTTCTCCATTTATATCGATCACTTGTTCGTTCCAAACTCGGGGGCCCGGATGTAGAGAGATTGGGAATCGGACGTGTTTTCACTTCGCTCTGAGAAATTTGTCTATTTCTGCGTATTTCAGCTGATATTAGCTCTGATTTCTGTGTAATATATTTTGTGAATACTTTTGACAAATACCTGTGGTGAAAGTTTAGGATTATTTCTCAGTTTTTTGCTGTTCAGGGCGGTTTTCTGACTTCGCCAGTTTGGCCTGGTTTGGGAAGGCAGAGACCCGCCATTACTACCGGCTCGGTCTTTGTGACCGAGAGGGTCGGTGGGTTTTTTTCTGTCTCCCTCGCCTCTGTTTGTTCGAGGTCTGTAAATATTTCATTTTTTGTTGCTGTATATATATTAACCTCGTTGGCTTGACAAAGTTTATAGTTGGTTCGTTTTTCGTTCAGTTTAGCTTAGGTTGATTTACGCATATCTGCGTATATCTTTCTGGGTTAAATACATGTACATATTAGTCTATGCTGAAAGCTAGCCCTCGAGTACACGTTTGAGCGGTATCACCTAGCAACGGGCCTGGTTTAGAACTGGGCTATTGTTCGGCCGGGACAAAGTTCAGAGAGAGTGTATTGTTGTATAGTTTTCACATTTATCTTCAGAGTGGGGCTCCCTCAGGGGGGTAGGCGATGTTTACTCTGAGGGGAGGCACACTACTGAGGTTTGTGTGTGTCACTATTTATAGTTTGTATTAAGATTCCCTTGTGGACTTTGAATTTTTTTTTTTTTTTTTTTCACTATGGCATTTAGCAAGTTTAATAGGTCACTGAGCCTAAAACTTCACGGTCTAGAGAGAGCAGATCCGGCTGATATATATCACGCATTAAAAGACACTGTTGGATCAGGACCGAAAATTCTTAAAGGTCTAGTACAGGTATCAAATACCTTGTGGAACCTCACAGTTGCAAATGAGAATACCAAAGCTCGCCTAGTGGTGGAAGGTATTCACTTTGGAGATAAATTTGGCTATTTTGAGGAAATTGATCCAGGGAAATTGCTGGTAAAAATGAAAGGACCATGCGATTTCCCAGATTCTGAGATCAAAAGTGCTTTTGAGTTTTATGGAGATGTTCTTTCTTTACAAAAGGAGTTCTACTCGTTTGATAGACAGTTTGAAACGGGAGTTAGAAGAATTTGGATGACGAAATTCAAACGTGATCTTCCTTCTTCTATTTTGATTGGAGGTATGAGACTTCCTCTATGGTATAACGGTCAAGTAAAAACATGTTATACTTGTGGTTCAGCAGATCACATGAACTGGAAGTGTCCCTTGAAAAATAAATGCCTGATCTGTCATCAGGAAGGACACTTTAAAAAAACCTGTCCAAAAGCCAAACAGGTTTCTGGAGATACCGAAACGAACGACGGAAAGCGTGGTTCCTCTGGTCCTCGCTCTGCTCCGCCCGCAGAAGTCCGAAGAGGACTTAGCGCTATCGACCTAAGCCTATGGAAGATTGTAGGCCCTGACGGCAAACCTGTCAAACGTCATCAGGAGATAGCTGCCGCCGAGAGCAATGAGAAAACCCCAAACCGCTACGAGTGTCTCGATGACGCGATGGATGAAGGTTGTAAATCGAAAGATGAAGATGTCAATGATAGTGAGGTTTGCGATGATGAAGATGTTAGTGAGAGTGAGGTTTGCGATGATGTAAAAGTCAAGGCAGGTGATCAGAAGCCAGGTGATCAGAAGTCGGTTTCTGATCAAACTGAAAGTGTTGATGTAGTAGTAACTCCGGAAGTTGAATTGAAAGGTGACAACTTACCGGATACTGGTAGTGTTTCGCGTCAGGATGCACTTGTGCAGTGTGCAGATTCCTTCACCAATCCTATTCACTCCGGTGTAGATGTAAACTTTACACCCAACGAGGAAGTACTGAAGGAGTTCACGGAAAGAGAAAGTAGTGAAGAGTCTCGTAGTAATGAAGCTACCTCGAATCGGAAAAAGAAGAAGAAAAAGAATACCATAGATATCGAATCCGACAAAGAGCCTAAAATAGTCGATGCTACCCCCACTCCTACCAACGATACACACATGCTTTCCGATGAGGAGTATCAGGATTGTAGTGATCGTCCGGAGTCTCAGAAGTGTACTGATCGTCCGTTAAAAGGCGAGACTTCCTTAAACCAAAGGTCGAAAGACTTGTTAGTACAAGACAGAGAGAAAGAAGTTTATAAGAAGGAAAATCAAAAAGACAGGAGAGAACAAATGAAACAAAATAAGAAAGGTCAAAAAGGATTACCCAAAGTAAAACGTACATAATGGCTAAGCTAACCTTATATATCTTGGCTTGGGCAGTTTTGTGTTTTATTGGTATATACAGACTAAAGATGGCGCAGCCACCAACTATTATTCAGTGGAATTGCAGAGGAGTTTGGCCAAATTTAAATGAACTCCAATTATTAGCTCAAGATTATGAACCATCAGCTTTTTGTCTCAATGAGACCTTTCTGAAGAAAGCAGATAAAGATAAATTTAATTTTCGCCAGTACACACCTTATCATTCCTACGCTTTAGACGAAAATGGAAAAGCAACGGGCGGTTCTTCAATATTGATTAAAATGGGTGTTTTACACAGTCCTGTTGATTTAGTGACAGATTTACAAGCTGTAGCAGTTCGTATTACCTTGAATTCTGTTTTCACATTATGCACGGTGTACATACCTTCTTCTGGTAGTCTCCGGCTAAATGAACTTCAAGATCTTTACGATCAGCTCCCGAAACCTTGTTTATTGATGGGTGATTTTAACGGTCGTAACATCCTCTGGGATAACGAAGACAATTGTAAAGGTAAAATTCTCGAAAATTTTATATCCAACAATTCGTTGTGTATTTTTAATGATGGTTCTTATACACATTTGTCCTCGGCTCATGGAACCTATTCAGCATTGGATATCTCAATCTGCGACCTTCCTATTCTTGAAGAATTTTCTTGGTCTGTTCATGATGACCTTTGTGGAAGTGATCACTTTCCCACTGTCCTAAAAGCTGTTCATTCAGCTGATGACCCTCATTTCACAAGGTTTAATTTCAAGAAAGCAAACTGGCCCGAGTTTGAAAAGCTTTGTTCACAAGAACTACAATCAGTATCCTTCGCTGATGCTTCAGATCCTATACAGCTATTCTCAGATATGTTGATCGAAATTGCCAACAAAACCATTCCCACATCTTCAGGAGTTGCACATATTAAGAAACCTTGGTTTAATGATGACTGTAAAGAAGCTAGAAAATGTAGGAAGAAGGCTGAACGATATTTCCGCCGACATCCTAATCCTGAAAATCTGAAAGATCTCAGAGTTACAAGAGCTAAAGCTCGTAGAACCATGAAACAGAATAAACGTGATTCTTGGAGAAATTATGTTTCTAAGATAAATACTCATACTCCAATAACAAAAGTTTGGAATATGATCCAAAGAATAAAAGGTAAAAGTTCCAAGTCCAGCGTTCACCATCTCAAAGATGGAAATCAAGTGATTAATGACAGAGTAGAAATTGCAAATAAATTAGGAGAAACAATTGCCAAAAACTCTTCATCAGAAAATTATGTACCTAAATTTCAAAGTTTCCAGAAAAGAGAAGAGAAAAAAGAAATTAAATTCACCTCCGGTAACCATGAAGACTATAACGCTTCGTTTACAATAGAAGAACTTCATGCTTCCCTCACGAAAGCTCATGATTCTGCTGCAGGCCCTGATAATATTCATTATCAGCTTTTGAAACACCTACCGGAATCATCTCTAGAAATTCTATTACGCATATTCAATAGACTTTGGTATAGAGAGGAATTCCCCCCGTCTTGGCACAATGCCATAGTTATACCAGTTCCAAAACCTGGTCGTGACCATACAGACCCTGGTAATTATCGTCCGATTTCATTGACTAGCTGTGTATGCAAAACAATGGAACGCATGATAAATGATCGCCTTGTCTGGTACCTGGAAACTGAAAAGAAACTTACTGATATTCAAGCTGGTTTCCGAAAAAATAGAAGTACCATTGATCATTTAGTCAGATTAGATTCGTATGTTAAGAATGCTTTCGCCAAGAACGAACATGTGGTTTCTATCTTTTTTGATTTAGAAAAAGCCTATGATACTACATGGAAATACGGGATTCTTAAAGATCTTCAAAAGATGGGATTAAAAGGTCGTTTACCCGTTTTTATTTCCAACTTTTTGAATGATAGGCAATTCCAAATTCGTTTGGGTACAACTATGTCTGATCATTTTGATCAAGACCAGGGTGTCCCACAGGGCAGTATTTTGTCTACTACTCTGTTTAGTATCAAGATCAACAGCTTGGCTGCAGTTCTGAATAAATCAATTGATGGCTCACTTTTTGTGGACGATTTCAATATATCGTGTAGTGGGAAAAGTATACACAATATTGAGAGAACATTACAACTTTGTCTATACAGAATTCAGAAATGGTGTCTAGAAAATGGTTTCAAATTCTCCAGAGCTAAGACAAATTGTATACACTTTTGCAGAAAATATTTCCAGCACGAAGATCCAAAACTAAAATTAGACGGAACTGAAATCAAAGTAGTAAAAGAGGTCAAATTTCTAGGCATGTTGTTTGATCAACGACTAACATTCAAATCACATATAAATTGCTTAAAAGCCAAATGCACGAAATCTCTGGATTTGTTGAAAGTCGTTGCCAGCTATAAGTGGGGGGGAGATCAGCAAACTCTCCTTCATTTGTATCGATCGCTTGTTCGTTCCAAACTCGATTATGGTTCTATTGTTTACAATGGTGCAAGCAAGTCAAACTTGGCAAAGCTAGATCCTATTCTCCATCAAGGACTAAGGCTTTGCCTCGGTGCGTTCAGAACATCACCCAAAGAAAGCTTGTATATAGAAGCGGATGAAATTCCTTTAGAACTTCGGAGAATTAAATTATCGCTGCAATATATCACAAAACTGCGTTCGAACCACTCAAATCCTGCATATAACTGTGTTTTCAACCCTGAGTACGCAGATTTATATTCGCGAAAACCCTCGATTATTCCACCTCTTGGAATCCGTATGAAATCACACCTTGTAGCAGCTGGTATTAAAGTTAGTCAGATTTTACCTAACGAGCTCTTGCCAACTCCACCATGGCAGTTAGCCACGCCAGAGGTAGATATTTCACTGACCAAATATAAAAAGGCAGACACGAGCCAGCTCGTGTATGCACAAGAATTTGATCTACTGAGAGAGAAATACAGTTCACATCAGGCTATTTATACAGATGGTTCTAAAGATAGTGAGAGAGTAGCATGTGCTACTATCTTTAGTTCCAAAACTCAAACGTATCGACTGCCAGGTAAAAGTTCCATATTTACTGCAGAAGCAAAAGCTCTATTATCTGCTTTAGAAGGTATTGGATCCACTAGAAGGAAAAAATATGTCATATTCTCAGATTCACTGTCATGCCTTAAAGCAATTAAAAATGGAAATTCCACTCATCCCACCATCTTGGAAGTTCTACAATTATATGACACCAGATTTGATCAACAGATAGATATTGTGTTTTGTTGGGTGCCTAGTCACGTTGACATCAAAGGCAACACTGAAGCTGATAGACTAGCTAAGGCAGCTTTAGATGGAGAAGTTGACCCTGTTGGTCTCCCATACAGCGATTTCAGACCATCTATCTGCGCATATGTAAGAAGGCTGTTTCAATCGCTATGGGATACTATGGATAATAACAAACTTCACGAGTTCAAAAAAACGGTTGGTTATACTCACCTGAACAGTCATAAACGTTTCGACCAGGCCATGATTAGACGATGTAGGATCGGTCACACACGATTAACTCATGAATATTTACTAAAACAGGAGCCGATTCCAAGGTGTATACCTTGCCATGAAGATCTGACGGTGAAACATATTCTCCTGGACTGCATAGATTTTAAAACTGTAAGAGATACTTTTTATTGAGCAGATACGCTGGAAAATCTTTTTAGCAGAGTGAAAGAAGATTGTATTTAGGTTATTTGAGAGAGATTGGTTTGTTGTACAAATTTTAATGTTTGTACCTGTTTTAACGCATTAGTTTACCGAGTTTTTGAATTGATAACTTAGAATTTTGTTTGATCGTCGCTATATAGCTGAAATATTGCTGAATGCGACGTTAAACCCTAATTCTCTCTCTCCCTCTCTCGTTCCAAACTCGATTATGGTTCTATTGTTTACAATGGTGCAAGCAAGTCAAACTTGGCAAAGTTAGATCCTATTCTCCATCAAGGACTAAGACTTTGCCTCGGTGCGTTCAGAACATCACCTAAAGAAAGCTTGTATGTCGAAGCGGATGAATTTCCTTTAGAACTTCGGAGAATTAAATTATCGATGCAATACATCACAACATTGCCTTCGAACCACTCCAATCCTGCATATAACTGTGCTTTCCACCCTCAGTACGCAGATTTCTATTTAAAGAAACCCTTGATTGTTCCACCTCTTGGAATCCGTATGAAACCACACCTTGTAGCAGCTGGTATTAAAGTTAGTCAAATTTTACCTAACGAGCTCTTGCCAACTCAGTTATCCACGCCAGAAGTAGATATTTCACTCACTAAATATAAAAAGGCAGACACGAGCCAGCTCGTGTATACACACGAATTTGGTCTACTGAGAGAGAAATACAGATCACATCAGGCTATTTATACAGATGGTTCTAAAGATGGTGAGAGAGTAGCATGTGCTAAAATCTTTACTCCCAAAACTAAAACGTATCGTCCGCCAGGTAAAAGTTCCATTTTTACTGCAGAAGCAAAAGCTCTATTATCAGCCTTAGAAGGTATTGGATCCACTAGAAGGAAAAAATGTCATATTCTCAGAATCATTATCATGCCTTAAAGCAATTAAAAGTGGAAATTCAACTCATCCCACCATCTAGAAAATTCTACAATTATATGACACCAGATTTGATCAACAGATAGATATTGTGTTTTGTTGGGTGCCTAGTCACGTTGACATCAAAGGCAACACTGAAGCTGATAGATTGGCTGCTAAGGCTAAGTTGATCCTGTTGGAATCCCATGCAGCGATTTCAGACCATCTATCTGTGCTTATGTTAGAAAGCTGTTTCAATCTTTATGGGATACTATGGATAATAACAAACTTCACGAGTTCAAAAAAACGGTTGGTTATACTCATCTGAACAGTCATAAGCGTTTCGACCAGGCCATGATTAGACGATGCAGGATCGGTCACACACGATTGACTCATGAATATTTACTAAAACAGGAGCCGATTCCAAGGTGTATACCTTGCCATGAAGATCTCGCGGTGAAACATATTCTCATAGACTGCATAGATTTTAAGATTGTAAGGGATACTTTTTATCAAGCAGCTACTGGAAGATCTTTTTAGCAGCGTGAAAGAGGATTGTATTTTAAATTATTTGAGAGAGATTGGTTTGTTGTACAAATTTTAATGTTTGTACCTGTTTTAACGCATTAGTTTACCGAGTTTTTGAATTGATTACTTAGAATTTTGTTTGGTCGTCGCTATATAGCCGAGATATTGCTGAATGCGACGTTAAACCTTAATTCTCTCTCTCTCAGCTTTAGAAAATATTGGGTCCACTAGAAGGAAAAAATATTCTCAGAGTCACTGTCATGCCTAAAGTGGAGCTTCGACTCATCCCTTCATCTTGAATATTCTACAATTATATGACTAGATTTGATCAACAGATTGATATTGTGTTTTGTGGTTTGCCGTGTCATGTTGGCATCAAAGGAAATACTGAGGCTGATAGAATTGCTAAGGCAGCCCTAGATAATGAGGTTGATCCTGTTGGAATCCCATATAGCGATTTGAGACCCTCTATCTGTGTGAGGGTTGTTTCAATCTTTAGGGGATGCTCTGAATAATAGCAAACTTTATTAGTTCAGAAAAAAATTAAGGCTATACTCATCTGAACAGCCAGAAAAATTTCGATGAAGCCATGATCAGGCGATGTAGAATCGGCCATACACGATTGACTCTCGAACATTTACTAAGAAAGAGCCAGTCCCAATGTGTATACCATGCCACGAAAATTTCACAGTGAAACATATTCTTATCGACTGTGTGGATTTTAAGATTGTAAGAGATTCTTTTTTCGATCGACTGCTTTGGAAGATCTTTTTAGTCGGGTGAGGGACGACTGTGTCTTGGGTTATTTGAGAGAAATCGGTTTGTTGCGTAAGTTTTAATAACTGTATGTTTTAATGTGTTGGGTTACTAAGTTATTCGCTTGAGTACTTAGAATTTTGTTTGATCATCGCTATATGGTTTAAATATTGCTGAAAGCTTTGTTAAACCTTAATTCTCTCTCTCTCTCTCTCTCCACATCGTTTGAACACCGTACTGCAGAAGAGGCATCCAACATGATGTTTTATCGCACCAATGGGTTCTTCCCCCAACTACGTTATTGAGAATGCCAGTGTTGGTTCCTGCAAAAGAATGATAATACTCTCAGTCTAGAACACTATTATAACTAGCATTGAGTAATGATAAAACAAGTGGAGACGAGTTTGTATACCCGGACCCATTATGAAAACTCAGAAATGCGCAAAATACTATTACAGTGCACATCTTCGGCACACCATGCATTATCCAAGGCTAAGGGCAGATAACTTTCAAAAAATAATTCTGGATTTGAGTGCACGAGTGAGTTTGTGAGTTTCAGTTCTGCTACAAAAAGTAACCGATGTAGGCCAGACAAAATTCCTAATCCACGGAGCGGGTAAGGGCAAATAACTCTTTGAAAACTCAGTGCCTCTCCTTCGGGACACCATGCATAAATCACGCGAGTTCCGATATTCCACTGCAAAAAGATCTAGGCCGGACAGATAAGGGCGGTTAACTCTGTGAACACTCGGAAACTCATGGCACAAAATACCATGACAGTGCACAATTTCGGGAGACCATGTATAAACCACTCTCGTAATTCTACTGCAAAAAGCAACCGAGATGTAGGCCGGAGAGTATTCCTAACCCAATATGGGTAAGGGCGGATAACTCTGGGGAAATTTGGAAAACGTGTAAAATAATATTACAGTGGACAATTAAAGTATGTGATTTTTGGAATTCTACTACAAAATCTGGGCCGGACAACAATCCTGACAGATGGACAGAAAAAGCGGCCTCTATATACCTCCCTGTAAAGGCCTCTATATACCTCCCTGTAAAGAGAGAGGGGGGCATAAAAATATAAGTGAAGTCACCCAAGACATGAAAATGTATTAAAAGACGAGTGTAACGAGACTGGAAACGTAAAGACTGGAAATTTAGGCAATTTAAAAAACTAGTAGTCTACATGAAGGGTCACATTAACTCAACACAAATCTATACACATAGTTCTTACAGAATATAACAATTATCTTGAAGTTAATCTCTTACCAGTACTCACTTTGTCAATCACCAATAGGCTGTCCAACTTGACTCGGGGGCCCGGATGTAGAGAGATTGGGAATCGGACGTGTTTTCACTTCGCTCCGAGAAATTTGTCTAATTCTGCGGATTTTAGCTGATCTTAGCTCTGATTATATAATATATTATGTAATATATTTTGTGAATACTTTTGGCAAATACCTGTGGTGAAAGTTTGGAATTATTTCTCAGGTTTTTGCTGTTCAGGGCGTTTTTTTGCCTTTGTCAGTTCGGCCCGGTTGGGGAGGACAGAGATCTGCCATTACTACCGTCTCGGTCTTTGTGACTGAGAGGGTCGGCGGTTTTTTCTGTCTCTCTCTCCCTTTCTCTGTTGTTTGCTGTCTAAATATTTCGTATTCTTCTGGTGTATATATTTCCTTGTTTGCTTGGTTCAGTTTGTAGTTGGTTCGTTTTTCGTTTGGTTTAGCTTAGGTCGATTTGCACATAATATTTGTGTATACCGAGGTGGGTTGAATACATGTACCATAGTGAAGATATATGACTGTGCGTTCTAGGCTTAGCCCTGAGTGTTTGTTCTCTGTTCTTTTGTTCCTCGGTGTTACCAGGCAACTGGCGGAGCTTAGAATTGGGATATTATTCTGTTTGGACCTGAGGTTCTAGTGTATTGTTGCACTGTTTATATATAGTATACACTTTGGAGTAAGGCTCCCTCGGGGGGTATTCAATGTTCACTCTGTGGGGAGGCACGCTATTGGGGTGTGTGCTTGTCAACATTTGTAGTTTGTAGTTATATTGAGACTCCCTAGTGGGACTGACTTTTTTTTATTATGGCGTTTAGAAAGTTTGATGGGTCACTGAGCCTAAACTCCTGGGCTTAGAGAAGGCTAATGCGATTGATATATATCGCGCATTAAAAGACACTGTCGGATCGGGACGGTCAGTCCTTACAGGTCTGGTACAGGTATCAAATACTTTGTGGAACGTCACGTTAGCAAATGAAATTTCCAAAACTCGCCTAATGCTGGAAGGTATTCGTGTTGGAGATCAACGTGGTCATTTTGAGGAAATAGATCCAGGGAAATTGCTAGTAAAGATGAAAGGACCGTGCTATTTCCCAGATTCTGCGATCAGAACTGCATTTGAATTCTATGGTGATGTTCTCTCTATTCAGAACGAGTTCTCTTCGTTTGATCGAGAGGTTGAGACAGGAGTTCGAAGAATTTGGATGTCGAAATTCAAACGTACTCTGCCTTCTTCTATTTTAGTTGGAGGTATGAGACTTCCTGTATGGTATAACGGTCAAGTAAAAACATGCTATACTTGTGGATAAGAAGATCACATGAACTGGAGATGTCCTTTGAAAAATAAATGTCTGATTTGTCATGAAGGACACTTTAGAAAAACCTGTCCAAAAGCCAAAAAGGTTCCTGGAGATATCGTAGCTAACAATGAAAAAGAAGATTTCTCAGGTCCTGCCCTGTTTCGCCCGCAGAAGTTCGAAAGGGACTTTACGCCCGAAGCTCTCCAGCGGAAAAAAACATCAAGCTCTAGACTTGTGGAAGACTGTAGGCCCTGATGGCAAGTACACCAAACTTCATCAGAGGATAGTCTACGCCGAGAGCAACGAGAAAACCTCAAACCACTACGAGTCTCTCGGTGATGAGATGGAGGAAGGTTGTGGTTCGGAAGATAAAGATGTCAGTGATAGTGAGGTTTGCGATGGTGTAGAAGCCGAGCCAGGTGATCAGAAGTCTGATTCTGATCAGACTGATAGTGTTGAAAACACATTGACTCCAGGAGATGTTGAATTAAAGGATGACAACTTACCGGATACTGGCCGTGTGTCGGGTCAGGATACACCTGTGCAATCCTTCATTAATCCTATTCACTCTGGTGTAGATGAAACTTTACTCCAAATGAGGAAGTAATGAATGAATTCACAGAGGAAGAAAGTAATCAACCGTCTTGTAGTACTGAAGCAACCTCGAAACAGGAAAAGGAGGAAAAAGATAAAGAGTCTAAAATAGTCTATACTACCTCCACTCCTACCAACGAGTCATCCATGCTTTCTGATGAGGAGTATCTTGATTGTAATGACAGGCGAGACTTCCTTGAACCAAAGGTCGAAGGACTTGTTGGGACAAGAGAGAGAGAAAGAAGTTTATGAGAAGAAAAGTAAAAAGGAAAAGAGA
Source organism: Hanleya hanleyi (assembly GCA_036873755.1). Taxonomy (NCBI): domain Eukaryota; kingdom Metazoa; phylum Mollusca; class Polyplacophora; order Lepidopleurida; family Hanleyidae; genus Hanleya; species Hanleya hanleyi. The sequence continues at coordinate 317,324 of JAVTVY010009057.1, forward strand.
GAACAAATGAAAAATAAAAAGAAAGGTCAAAAAGAATTACCCAAAATAAAACGGTAACACACGCTAAGTTAGCCAGGTCGGCTAATTATTATACTGCTTCCGCGTACTCCTCACTTCCGGTTCGCCCTGCAGTATATAGGCTTGCATCATATCAGTAGTATATAGCGAGCGTTACAGCGCACATTGACTTTTGACCTCAGAAATTTGCATATCACGTGACAGAGGTCAAAGGTCAGTGAGTGCACTTGAGTTGACCTGTATCCTTTCATCTCGTCTTTGACCTTGGATCATCTTGGATCATGTTTAGACAGGTTAGGGCTGGGGTTTTTCCATCACGGGGACTACACATGTGTATGACGCCACTTCCGGTCTGCGTGAATCGGGCGTGACCTATGCATGTACTGTATTTGGGAAATCACAGGGAGATCACGTGATAGTTCAAGGTTATATTGAATGATAGGAATGCGTGTACGGACCTGTTCATCCGTGGTTTACATCCGGGGACTTATATCCGGGTCCTTTAGCTGTGTGTTCCGGGTTCACACGGGAACAGCCGAGTAGTTTAGGACTGACCTATATCCGGGTCCTTTAGCGATACCATTGATAGGATGCCTGTACTGACTTGTATTTGTGGTTTTTCCATCACGGGGAGATCAGGTGATAGCTCAAGGTGATATTGAATGATAGGAATGCATGTACTGACCTGTTCATCCGCAACCTGTAACCATCTCGGTCATCTATACGCGGTAAGACTGACCCTGGGATCGTGTCTACCGACGTAACCCCAACGTAACTCGCCATTTTCGAGTCATGTGATGAACTACTTGTTCAAAATTTCAGATCCACCACACCTCTTGGATGATACGAAAGTTATACATACCTATATATTTTGTCAGCCCAGGCAATATCTGTTTCAGAAGTGGTATGAAAACCTGTAATTTATCAGATTTCTCGAGTCTGTTCTCCGCCGGATGAAGGCCGAACAGAATCCGGTAAAGTACCGGATATCGCTCCGTAATAATGGAGACACACGATTCGCAAGCCATCTTGTGGATGGCGAAGTGTACGCAAATGGTTCATCCGTGGTTTACATCCGGGGACTTATATCCGTGTCCTTTAGCTGTGTGTTCCATATGGGTACATCGGGGTTTACACGGGAACAGCCGGGTAGTTACGGAGGTGACCGAAGAAACACGGATGTGACCGAAGATGTCACGGAGGTGCCCGAAGAGACACGGAGTTGACCGAAGATGTCACGGAGGTCACTGAAGAGACACGGAGATGACCGAAGATATCACGGAGGTGACCGAAGAGACACGGAGGTTGCCGAAAAGACACGAATGTCACGGAAAAACGTATAAAAGTGGGAATTTTTAGTATTGCATTTTATTTCTTTATACAGACTAAAAATGGCTCAGTCACTAACTGTTATTCAGTGAAATTGCAGAGGAGTTTGGCCAAATTTGAATGAACTCCAATTATTAACTCAAGATTATGAACCATCAGCTTTTTGTCTCAACGTGACCTTTCTGAAGAAAGCAGATAAATATAAATTTCGCCAATACACACCTTACCATTCCTACGCTTTATGGAATGGAAAAGCTACAGGCGGCTCATCAATATTGGTTAAAATGGGTGTTTTACACAGTCCTGTTGATTTTAGTGACAGATTTACAAGCTGTAGTAGTTCGTATTACCTTGAAGTCTGTTTTCACATTATGCACAGTGTATAGTAGTCTCCGGCTTAGCGAACTTCGAGATCTTGGCGATCAGCTCCCGAAACCTTGTTTAATGATGGCTGATTTTAACGGTCGTAATTACAAGCGTCTAGTCCGTCATCCATAATTCAGCCGTCGTCCATTAGAGAATATCCGCGTCCATAATCCAAAGACCTATTCCATGTTCCATATAACAGTATTAGCACCAAATTCAAAAAGACAATCATAGTATACATAAACATAGGCTTGTTTCCTGCAAGAGAGAAGCGGTCAACAGTTTTCAATGATGCCGGCAAGACATCATGATGTTCCAAAAATATCAAATCCGTATCGCTGATCAGTATTCTTAATCCATAATTCGTTGTAAAGTCGTCATCTAAAGAATGATGTATCTCAGCCACGCTTTGATTGTGACTGTTCATATGAGTACCATGAGGATCTTGAAGTACATGGGTTCATACGGCCCCTAGCCCCGGGTTAAGCGGAATTAGACACAAGTTACGAAACGTAGCGCCATAGATCTTGCACGCTACATTCGTATTTTGTTATCAGCATGCGATATGTATCGCCAAATTTGAGAAACTTTGAGTGGAGGCGTTTGGTGGAATAGCCCTGTTTTATCAGTTTCTGTAACGATGTTTTGTAACGTTGATTAAAATCGTCACATTTGACACAGGATCTAGCAAATGCTACTAAGCGAGATATGTATACGCCATATGCAGGCCCGTCTGGAATAATGAAGACAATTGTAAAGGAAAAATTCTTGAAAATTGTATATCAACTAATTCTGTGTATTTTTTTAGTGATGGTTCCTATACACATTTGTCCTCGGCTCATGGAACCTATTCAGCATTAGATATCTCACTTTGCGACCTTCCTATTCTTGAAGAATTTTCTTGGTCTGTTCATGATGAACTTTGTGGAATTGATCACTTTCCCACTGTCCTAAAATCTGTTCATTCAGCTGATGACCCTCATTCCACAAGGTTTAATTTCAAGCAAGCAAATTGGTCCGAGTTTGAAAAGCTTTGTTCACAAAAATTACAAGCAGTCTCTTTCGCTGATGTTCCAGATCCTATACAGTTATTCTCAGATATGCTGATAGAAATTGCCAACCAAACCATTCCCACATCCTCAGGAGTTGCGCATATTAAGAAACCTTGGTTTAATGATGACTGTAAAGAAGCAAGAAAATGTAGGAAGACGGCTGAACGATATTTCCGCCGACATCCTAATCCTTAAAATTTGAAGGATCTCAGTTACAAGAGCTAAAGCTTGTAGAACCATGAAACAGAATAAACGTGATTCTTGGAAAAATTATGTTTCTAAGATAAATACTCGTACTCCTATAACAAAACTTTTGAATATGATCCAAAGAATAAAAGGTAAAAGCTCCAAGTCCAGCGTTTATCATCTCAACGATGGAAACCAGGTGTTTACTGACAGAATAGAAATTGCAAACAAACTAGGCGAAACAATTGCCAAAAAACTATTCGTCAGAAAATTATGTACCTAAATTTCAAAGTTTTCAAAAAAGAGAAGAGAAAAATGAAATTAAATTCTCCTCCGGAAACCATGAAAGTTATAACGCTATATTTACAATTGAAGAACTTCATGCTTCTCTCACAAAGGCTAACGATTCTGCTGCAGGCCCTGATAATATTCATTATCAGCTTTTGAAACATCTACCGTAATCTTCTCTAGAAATCCTATTACGCATATTCAATAGACTTTGGACAAGAGAAGACTTTCCTCCGTCATGGCATAATGCCATAGTTATACCAGTACCAAAGCCTGGCCGTGACCATACAGACCCTGGTAATTATCGTCCGATTTCACTGACTAGCTGTGTCTGCAAAACAATGGAAGGCATGATAAATGATCGCCTTGTTTGGTACCTGGAGACTGAAAAGAAACTTACTGATATTCAAGCTGGTTTCCGTAAAAATAGAAGTCCCATTGTTCATTTAGTCAGATTAAATTCGTATGTTTTCGCCAAGAATGAACATTTAGAAAAAGCCTATGATACTACATGGAAATACGGGATTCTGAAAGATCTTCAAAATATGGGATTAAAAGGCCGTTTACCCGTTTTAATTTCCAACTTTTTGAATGGCAGACAATTCCAAATTCGTTTGGGTACAACTATGTCTGATCAGTTTGATCAAGACCAGGGTGTCCCACAGGGCAGTATTTTGTCTACTACTCTGTTTAGTATCAAGATCAACAGCTTGGCTGCAGTTCTGAATAAATCAATTGATGGTTCACTTTTTGTAGACGATTTCAACATATCGTGTAGTGGGAAAAGTATACACAATATTGAGAGACCATTACAACTTTGTCTAAACAGAATTCAGAAATGGTGTCTAGAAAATGGTTTCAAATTCTCCAAAGCTAAGACAAATTGTATAGAATTTCGCAGAAAATATTTCCAGCACAAAGATCCAGGACTTACATTAGACGGAACTGAAATCCAAGTGGTAAAAAAGCTCAAATTCCTAGGCATATTGTTTGACCAACGGCTAACATTCAAATCACATTTTAATTGCTTAAAAGCCAAATGCACGAAAGCTCTAGATTTGTTGAAGGTAGTTGCCAGCTATAAGTGGGGAGGAGATCAGCAAACTCTTATTCATTTATATCGATCACTTGTTCGTTGAAAAGTCGAACTTGGATCTATTGTTTACAATGGTGCAAGCAAGTCAAATTTGGAAAAGCTAGATCCTATTCTCCATCAAGGATTAAGACTTTGCCTCGGTGCGGTCAGAACATCACCCAAAGAAAGCTTGTATGTCGAAACGGATGAATTTCCTTTAGAACTTCGAAGGATTAAACTATCGCTGCAATATATCACAAAATTGCGTTCGAACCACTCAAATCCTGCATATAACTGTGTTTTCAACCCTCAGTACGCAGATTTCTATTACGCAGATTTCTATTTAAAGAAACCCTCGATTATTCCACCTCTTGGAATCCGTATGAAACCACACATTTGGTCTACTAAGGGAAAAATACAGATCATATCAGGCTATTTATGCCGATGGTTCTAAAGATGGAGAGAGAGTAGCATGTGCTAATATCTTTAGTTCCAAAACTAAAACCTGGCGGTTTCCAGGTAAAAGTTCCATATTTACTGCAGAAGCATACGCTCTATTATCAGCCTAAGAAGGTATTGGATCCACTAGAAGGAAAAAAATTGTCATATTCTCGGATTCACTATCATGCCTTAAAGCGATTAAAAGTGGAAATTCAACTCATCCCACCATCTTGAAGATTCTACAATTATATGACACTAGATTTGATCAACAGATAGATATTGTGGTTTGTTTGGTGCCTAGTCACGTTGACATCAAGGCAATACTGAAGCTGATAGATTGGCTAAGGCCGCTCTAGATGAAGAAGTTGATCCTGTTGATACAGCGATTTCAGACCATCTATCTGCACTTATGTAATAAAGCTGTTTCAATCTTTATGGGATACTATGGATAATAACAAACTTCACGAGTTCAAAAAAACTGTTGGTTATACGCATCTGAACAGTCAGTAATGTTTCGATCAGGCCATGATTAGACGATGTAGGATCGGTCATACACGATTAACTCACGAATATTTACTAAAGCAGGAGCCGGTCCCAAGGTGTATTCCCTGTCCTGAAGATCTCACGGTGAAACGTATTCTCATAGACTGCATAGATTTTAAGATTGTAAGAGATACTTTTTATCGAGCAACTACGCTGGAAGATCTTTTTAGCCGAGTAAAAGAGGATTGTATTTTAGATTATTTGAGAGAGATTGCTTTGTTGTATAAATTTTAATGTTTGAACCTGTTTTAACGCATTAGTTTACTGAGTTGTTGAATTGAATTTTGTTCGATCGTCGCTATATAGCTGAAATATTGCTGAACGCGACATTAAACCTTAATTGTCTCTCTCTGTCTCTCCAATTTGCCCCAATGATAGTTGGCATCATTCCTAATGCAGGATTTATGTTTAACTTGATTTCTGAAAAAACCCGACACACACCCAGAATTTAGTTGTAGTGAGCAAGCAAGGATAATTTAGAAATAAAGACTGAGCAAGTGGTTTCAAATTGCTCAGATGATCACCAGTTTACCCCCTGATGCCGCAGACCGAGGGTCACTGTCGCCTTCGAAACGTGATCACGGTCGAATAAGGCATTTTGATTGGCCTTTTAAAAACCTAATTCAAAATACCGTCAAAGTGTGTACTCACCCAGGGATAATCTACCGGGCTGTAGGTTATTTGTGCCAAATATGAGATAACTCGCTCCAATAGTCTGGGCTATTGATATGATTGACGCCATTAACAAAAAGGGGCCTAACTCTGTTAATTACACATGGAGGCACCTCAGCTTTGAGACTTCTCATTTGGGGCCAAGAAAGCAAATCACCAGAATTTAATAGCTGTAACTGCAATGTTTTTTTGAGTTATTGCTGTAATGGACATATATATGTACATCACAGCAACAGTACGAGTCGGCAAAATAGTCGAAGGGGTAAAACAGGCTTAACCAGACACATATTCTCCACACTTTCAGAATAATTCACCTTAAATTATAAGAGTGAGCTAGTTAAATTAAAAAACAACTGCAAATCTGCGATTCTGTAGCCAAGGAAATTTTTGCAATATGTCTCCACTACTCGAGTGTAGAAAAGCGTCAACAACTCTCTTTAGCTGTTACTCTGCGATTATGACGATGTCCGTTTTGGGTCTGGATTTCTTCGATTCTTCAGTTATAATGGAAATCTGTGCATTAATGCTTTATGCATCTTCAAAGACAGTTGCAGCATATATATGATACAGTCAGGCGACAGACAAAGAAACAGTACTTCATGCGGAAGTTCAAATGTGAATTAGACTGTAAATAATACCTTTATTGATATATGAACTGTAGAATTTAAACAATTATTTAATTTATGCATACATCGACTGATTTGCAGACAAGCTGCAGGTCTGAATAAATCAATTGATGGTTCACTCTTTGGAGACGATTTCAACATATCGTGTAGTGGAAAAAATATACACAATATTGAGAAAACATTACAACTTTGTTTAAACAGAATTCAGAAATGCTGTCTAGAGAATGGCTTCAAATTTTCCAGAGCGAAGAAAAATTGTATACACTTTTGCAGAAAATATTTCCAGCACAAAGATCTAGTACTTACATTAGATGGAACTGAAATCAAAGTGATAAAAAAGGTCAAATTCTTAGGCATATTGTTTTGTTTGACCAACGACTAACATTCAAATCACATATAAATTGCTTGAAAGCCAAAATGCACGAAAGCTCTAAATTTGTTGAAGGTAGTTGCCAGCTGTAAGTGGGGAGATCAGAAAACTCTTCTCCATTTATATCGATCACTTGTTTGTTCCAAACTTGATTATGGTTCTATAGTTTACAATGGTGCAAGCAAGTCAAACTCGAAATATAAAAAGACAGACGCGAGCCAGCTAGTGTATACACAAGAATTTAGTCTACTGAGAGAGAAATGCAGATCATGTCAGGCTATTTATACAGATAGTTCTAAAGACGATGAGAGAGTAGTATGTGCTACTATCTTTAGTTCCAAAACTAAAACCTATCGTCTACCAGGTAAAAGTTCCATATTCACTGCAGAGGCAAAAGTTATATTGTCGGCTTTAGAAGGAAGGAAGGAAAAAATTAAATGTTATATTCTCGGATTCGCTATCATGGCTTCAAGCGATTAAAAGTGGAAATTCAACACATCCTACCTTCTTGTAAATTCTACAATTATAGGACATTAGATTTGGTCAACAGATAGCTGTTGTGTTTTGTCGGGTGCCTTGTCACGTTGACATTAATACTGACAGGCAATACTGAGGCTGATAAAATGACTAAGGCAGCTCTGGATCAAGAGGTTGATCCTGTTGGAATCCCATACAATGATCAGACCATCTATCTGTGCTTATGTAAGGAAGCTGCTTCAATCTATACGGGATACTATGGATAATAAACTTCACGAGTTAAAAAAATCTGTTGGTTATATTCATCTGAACGGCCAGAAACGTTTCGATCATGCTATGATTAGACGATGTAGGATCGTCCATACACGATTAACTCACGAATATTTACTATGCCATGAAGATCTCACGGTGAAACATATTCTCATAGACGGCATGGATTTTGAGATTGTAAGAGATACTTTTTTATCGAGCGGCTACTCTGGAAGATCTTCCAGCGTAGCCGCTCGATAACTTTTTAGCCGAGTAAAAGAAGATTGCATTTTAGATTATTTGAGAGATATTGGTTTGTTGTGCAAATTCTAATGTTTGTACCTGTTTTAACGCATTAGTTTGCTGAGTTGTTGACTTGAATACTTAGAATTTTGTTAGATCGTCTCTATATAGCTGAAATATTTCTGAATGTGACAAACCTTTATTCTCTCTCTCTCTCTCTCTCTCTCTCTCTCTCTCTCTCTCTGAGAAGTAATTAGCCCTGAGGAGTCAAAAGAATAGGGTCAACAAACATTTTTTGTTACAATAGGCTGTCGCATACAACACAACTGTAGAATTATTGAACTGTGTGTCATCGTTCAAATTAACAGATTTGACATGGCTTTGTTATGAATGCGTGAGTGTATTCTTTCAGAATTTGCTCCATTAATTTTTCATAATCCTCGTATGCGGCCTGGAACATTTCTGTTTGGTGGGTGCTCATATTTTTGGTCTTCTGTTGCAAGAAATCCTTGTATATCAAAGGGGTCAGATCGTACGTCGGCTTCGGCCACGGGATACGCTTTGGCGAAGAAGGCCGACCTGCTAACCTTGAGAAATTTTCTCAAGCCATCCTGTTGTAATGCTTGCATCGTTTCGATAATAACTTCCGCCTTGGGCCTTTTAGTTGTTGTGATTGATTTACCCAAATTTCTTGGTGAAACGAACATTCCTGGGTGACATAGAACTCTGTGTTTCAGTTCTTCGTCTGCTGCCTTTAATGTCTGAAAGTAAACAAAGACTTTTTTTAGTAAACAAAGATCATGTATTCTAGTTCACAAGTATTTGTTGTACGATGACGGGTAAATGAGTTATTCTTTCATCCTTGATGTTAAATTACTATACATGAAACGCTTGAAACTCAGACCATCTAAAACTATAGATAGGGAATCGCGTCGGCGAAACTGCAACTTTGCTTAGCTCACAGGATTGAGGATACATGCAGACCGTGGCGAACACACTCCACACAAACGTGGCGAAGGAAATAGAGCTTTGTGTCTCTGAATACTTACAAATGAATACGATGAGTAAAAATGAGTTACATTGAAAGACAAAAATATGAGCACAATGTTCCATGAGAAAAAAAGAAATCTGCCATTGATCAGCCTTAAGTTACAAACTCGACAAGATTAGTGACATGGATACAATTTTAACGTGTTTCGAGTAACACCATGCTGCTGCACACAGGAATGTAAAATGTGTATCACACAAAATGTATGGTTATACAGTCAATAGAGATGCAGTTCTGCTTTCAAATGTTTTCGATAATTATACAAAGTTCCTATTTCTGACGGCATTGGCAACAACGATTAAATAAAACATCATAAAAAAATCTCCAAAAATTAAAGTTCTGATTGCATTTGTGTTCTTTGGCAGATATAACAACATACAGAAACAATTAAATCACAAAGGACAATGAATGGTTCAATGTTCGGCTGAATGCGCAAGTTTCTGCTGAATATGTTCATTGAGTGAGGACTGACATTAAATGATTCAATAAAAAAATGACTACGGTAGCAATTCAAAGACAAAGGATGAAATTCAGATCCAATTTGATGAGATTTTTCTGTTTACACTGATGTTATGCGTTCATTCACGACACCCCGCAACATGCAGATACAACAATGTAAAACAAAATGAAGGTGGACTGCAAGACTGCAGCTAATGCAATTTAAGCGGGTATCCAGATCACAGCTTGAGCATCCAGCGGATAACAGATCACAGCCGTCAATGTCAACAGTCTCTGTGGTAAAGAAACACGACCAATGAGCAACGAGGAATCACAAAGTGGTCATCATATTCCTGATTAAGGTAAGTGTCATCTAGATTCCCCAAAAAACAATTCAATCCCCAATGTCTATTCTACCTTGAGCTTCTTGTTTTTTGGTGTTGGAAGTCTTTATGGTGTTGGAAGTCTTTATGGGCTTCTGTCTTCAATAACAGGTACAATATAAGCGTACCGGAGATACAACACATATCACGAATTGTTAGATTTTTGGTATGTGCTTTAGAATAGGTTAACCGAAAGACTATACTGTGAAGTCATGTGGCTCTGCCAGTATGCCGGCACCTCTTCCCACTTCCCTTATATGTGTTGTAATTTTTACCTGTATATGGCGTGATTCTGCTGGTGGACGTTTCGTCCCCGAGGCCCGCCCTCTGTACAGACCTTTTGGTCTTTGATATATGTTGGCATTTGTGGGAAGTTGACGCTGGGTCGACATCCGATCTTACAGACGTGTTTTGTGTTAAATGCCGTCATTTTCATATGACTACGACAAAGCTCACCAATCCCCAGTGTGCGAGTGGTGTGTAAATGAGTTATTCTTTCATCCTTGATATTAAATTACTATACATGAAACGCTTGGAAATCAGACCATCTAAAACTGCAGATAGAGTCGCGTCGGCGAAACTGCAACTTTGCTTAGCTCACAGGATTGACGATACACGCAGACCGTGGCGAACACACTCCACACAAACGTGGCGAAGGAAATAGAGCTTTGTGTTTCTGAATACCAGTCAAAAATGGTTGATCATTTGTTTAAATGTAATGCACACTGCACTGAATACTAAAATTCCTATAACTCTTTAGGACATAATGGATTTGTTAGCGTTCTCTATTGTTTATTTTTTGTTAATAACAGCCCAGTTTAGAACGAGCGTCCTCAAGGCTTCGTCCCAACTTCTAAAAACAAATCTGGGTCCCATTTTCTAATCAAGTTAAACAATTGAGCACAGTTACAAAACCATTATCTCTTAAACAGTGACAGTAAATATTTAGTTTCCAGAATATTTGAAGAGTGTTTCATTGATAGCATGCATCAAGCTTTAAAAAATACAGTAATTCTTCCAAATAAGAAGAGAAATTATATCGTTCTATCTATGTTTTGTGAGTGGGCGAAAATATGTTGTATTATTATTAAATATATTTTTTTTCAAATAGGCTTTGTTTTTTCCTGTTTAGTCGTGGACGAACCACTGGGAATAAGTACCACAACAAATGTACAATACTGCGCATACAGATGACCTGACATGCGGCAGAAAATGTCAAGAAAGGTTGTAGCGTACAAATTGTCTGCCTCGATTTTGAGATGGCGCTGCAGTAAATGGAGCGTTGTCATACGGAAAACAGGATAGGCTGAATTTGGAGCCACCATTTGCAATTTTAGGGAAACTTAACGAAAGCAAATGACGAGAAAGGGATATTGATGTGGATTGTTCATTGACTCCTTTATAAATATGAGAGGCAAAAGTGCAAGGAACATCCAGTGGTTTTGAAATTAGTTACGACTGTGGCGTAAACTGGCATGAATTTTCGCTTTAAATACCCCCAAGGCACCAGGGGTTCATAGACGTCAAATTTTTTTCGACTCCTATTTCAGTTTTTTCGGCCACTCCACTAAGGGAGCGTGACAAAAGTTTTGACTCGAACGTGTTCATTTTTGAACAGGGGGTCGTTCATTTCCGCATGCGTCAGGTCGTTCATTTTACAGAGCAGCGTCAGAAAATGAACACTAGAACGTTCATTTTTGAATGCACTCTGACGTTCATTTTTGCACGTTCGTTTTCGCATGTTCATTTTCGCGAGCAGAAATGGATAACATACAGAAACCTGCCTTGCGATGTTACTATTATAAAATGCGCCGGGTCAAATCTACTTTCCCGCAGCGCGGCCTTTCTCTGTTATAGCATTTATTGTAACTTACCATGTGCTTTGCATTGTTTGTATACATGTATTCAGTGCATTCTGTAAAACCTAGAGTGGTGTGTCCGATGTCTGCGATTTTGTTTAATAAAAGGATGATATATGGAAGGGCAATGATAGAATTGTTTCTCTGTTATGGGCCTACTTTTCCCCGTCACGGCTTCAGTGTTTTGTCGCCACCTGGAGATATTATTATCTTAAATTATCTGAAATCGTTGAATGTTGTAAAATAGAGAACTGTTAATTAATCTTTGTTTATATAAGAAAATACGTGTGTTGGCTTTTTTGTTTCAAGTCATTTTCGCTGGCTATTGAAAATCCGCCGTTGATACCGACCGGTTCGATCAAAAATGCTGTTGTCGACCCTTCAATTCAGCGCTCGTAATACGATCACAATGCTACATAGGATATTCCATTCCTTTTCTTCCGGTAAAAGCATTCAAAACCAAGATAGAACAAGTTTGAATGAGGGTGTTGTGAAAATTATATACGGGAAGAACAGGGGCCACACATTAATAAACACAAAAAAGCCATAATACTGCAACGTTATTTTGAAACCCCTTCAATTGCCTCTTGCTGGTGAATGGCGAATGGTGAAAGCCAATCTGGGCTTCAGAAGGGGCAAGGTATTCCCCAGGCAGTCAGTTCTATGTTGTTACACACGATCTCATTTGCATATGAATAAGTGTCATTTCTAGTCTGAGTTAAACTTGCATGCTGCACGTGACTCGTACGTGGACTCTCCTGTTTCAATTTCATGCAGTCCAGATTCCCTCTGTGGCCTGTAGTATTGGACCCTTCTATCTTGATTTAACAGGGGGGAGTACTGCAGTGTGATTCCCTCTGCTGGTAACCTAACCATCCCGCACACCCCTATCTTGACTTTGGATTCTTCCATTTGATGTAGTTTTCTCTGAAGGACAAGCTGTGAAGAGTGGCAAGACTATTAAAACAAATATGCTCACAGCTGGACATGCTAAAAATAAACTAAACACTTCATTTGCAAGAATGTCCCACACCTCCAGGTAAATGTGAACACAGATTGTTACACTGATGAGAGGAGTCAGGACTCAACAATGTAGCCATTGACAATTTAAATATCAAAGGAGAGCCTGTCAAGACTTGGAAAGTAAGGGGCTCTTAGGGGTTATACTATTACGCGGTGCGATGTGAACACCTCAATCAATCATTTCAAGTTTGTTTCATATAAAGTGGACTTTAATTATGATAATAATAATAATAAATATACGGCATCTTTCTCGAACATGCTATATGTTTGTGATCTTCATGTTTTAATGCACAAACAAATAATGCTTGAGAAATGTAGACTGTATAGTCCAGATTTCTTATCAATCATGTGATTCTTCAGAGCTTTAGTGATCAAAATACGATAATAAAATCAACGTTATATGTACACTCTCAAAACGCAAATGTTAGATTTAACATCTAGAGGGTTGGAGGAGGGAAAACATTTAGAAAGTGTTGTATTCACCACTTTTAAGTGTTAAATGCAACATTTTAAGCTGTTACATCCAACACTTAAAAGCGGTGAAACAACAGTTTCTAAATGTTTTCCCTCCTCCAACCCTCTAGATGTTAAATATAACATTTGCGTTTTTAGAGTGTACATCTGTTCAAGTGGCTTCCCGAGATGGCTCATTTTTGACACCAAATAATAAATATAACGAATAGCATTTAGAACACCGCAAGATGTGTCATACACCAAGAAATAAAAAAAAAGTGGCCTAAATTGAAACGACAATATTATGCCGATGTTTCAAATGTTGACAGTGTCAGTTACGGCCTGCCAGGAAAATCCCGGTGGTCATTTGGTGTGCATAGAAAGCCATCTGGACCTGAAGAATATCACTATTTTCCCATACGAAAAAAATTAGTAGCGGTGAAGAAATCTGATGCAATGAAGGCGCACACACCTTACAACTTGATATACCCAGGAACGGCAACCGACTTTGAGCTCTCACCCTTTCTGGGCCTCCTGGGCAGACGGCGTCACGCACGATCAATACAGAGCAGGTCAGACAGGACAATAGGGGACACCTAGGGGTTTAGCATATACGGTTGACAAATAGGTTAAAAATCGCGATCAACATCCGTCGAATGCCATCTATCAAATTTGTTATATAAATGTCTTACAAATACGTAATATAATAATGTGTGGTTTGATATCATAACGAAATCCTTGTTCGTCTCTCAAATTTCTTCCAATTACGAACATTTTAAGGAGCTTAATTCACCAAATTGTTCACCCTATTATTGTATCATTCTTTACAATATTTGGTCACATCGGACTTTTAATAAAACCAGATCAGTATGGTGATATTTCTTTGTCGAAGTTTAATATTATATAGTTCATCTCGTTTTTTTCCAAAAAATAATACACGCGCGTTAGTTCATTTTTGTCGCTCGTTCTATAATTCCCGGTAAATAATTCCCCAGAATATGTACGAAAGATCCACTTTTATTATATTAAATACATTTATTGAATTTGCTGTAGATAAACGTCAAATCTTTGACATAATTGCTTTGAAAGAACGAAAGTACTTCTTCAGAGGAAGTGGGTTATATACCTACGAAAGCTAGTGCAAAATAAATACAGTTAAGCCTTAAACGTGCTGCCTTTTCGAGTGTTCTGTTTTTGTTTGTTTTTTTCGTTCTAATAAGAGTCGACACGATAGCCGTAATGTGAGCCCTTCAGCGAATTCTGGCCGCTATCAATAAGCCATACTAATTTGAACGTTCAAAAAAGAATGTTCTTTTTCTGACGTTCATTTTTCTGACGGGGTAGTGTTCATTTTCTGACTTTCGAACGTTCGTTTGCTGAGAGAAAAAGAACGAGTACCTGTTCATTTTCTGACGCATTCTTTTAGTTTGAACGTCAAAACTTTTGACACGCTCCCTAAGTTGTACTGAGTTTTTGAAACTGTTTACCACCCTGCATATCCATCCCAAGCAAGAATAGTACCATTGAAAGTTAGGAAAGAGGCAAGAAGCCAATTCATCTTATAATAAGCCTCAGAAATTCGACTCGGTGTCAATTTGATAGTATAAATGCTCTTTTGCGGTAATGAAGATATAAAGAACATGAAACGTCAATGAAGTGTAAAAATATCATCATTTATGTTGCTTATGACTGATAAGACATTGGAGAACATTCAATATATTAAATAAGAGCTGAGTGACTAGAGAAATGGTTGGCTGTTCAATCTGTCCGACTTACAAATGAATACGATGAGTAAAAATTAATTACATTTAAAGAAAAGAATATGAGCACAATGTTCCATGAGAAAAAAGAAATCTGCCATTGATCAGCCTTAAGTTACAAACTCCACAAGATTAGTGACGTGGATACAATTATAACGTCTTTCGAGTAACACCATGCTGCTGCACACAGGAATGTAAAATGTGTATCACACAAAATGTATGGGTAGACAGTCAATAGAGATGCAGTTCTGCTTTCAAATGTTTCCGATAATTATACAAAGTTCCTATTTCTGTCCGCATTGGCAACAACGATTAAATAAAACATCATAAAAAATCTCCAAAATTAATGTCAATGCCTCAAGAAGTCCAGCTTCAGTTCGTGGCACTGATTATGTTAAAGTTCTGATTGCATTTGTGTTCTTTGGCAGATATAACAACATACAGAAACAATTAAATCACAAAGGACAATGGTTCAATGTTCGGCTGATTATGCGCAAGTTCCTGCTGAATATGTTCATTGAGTGAGGACTGACATTCAATGATTCAATAAAAAAATGACTACGGTAGCAATTCAAAAACAAAGGATCAAATTCAGATCCAATTTGATGAGATTTTTTACGCTGATGTTATGCGTTCATTCACGACACCCCGCAACATGCAGATACAACAATGTAAAACAAAATAAAGGTGGACTGCAAGACTGCGCCTAATGCAATTTAAGCGGGAATCCAGATCACAGCTTGAGCATCCAGCGGATAACAGATCACAGCCGTCAATGTCAACAGTCTCTGTGGTAAAGAAACCCGACCAATGAGCAACGACGAATCACGAAGTGGTCATCATATTCCTGATTAAGTTAAGTGTCATCTAGATTCCCCAAAAAACAATTCAGTCCCCAATGTCTATTCTCCTTGGAGTTTCCATCAATATTTTGATGATCTCCGTCCAAGCAAAGGGATCGTTGAAGAGAGCTATCCTCATAAGCTTATCCAAGTTGTTTGATGTAAGGCCACTTCTCAAAGGGGTCGAAATTAAGTTCATTACACTCCACGCCCTCTCTACTTCTGCCACGGATCCAGGTATGAGAGCTGCCAATTTGAGCAAGGTGTTGCTCTGTTTATAGACAACATTTTGTTTGTCGTCACTGGTCTCCCATTTCAGTAAGAGTTCTTTCAATCCGATTCGTGTTTGATCAAGATCGAGGCTGCGATTTTTAGCAGCCTTGATGTTGTTTTCCGTTTTCTGAATTGATTTCACCTTTTCAGGCGTCTTTGCCTTACTGGCTGCTATCATCTACGCTTTCTGTTTCACATGAATGTCTAGTCTACCATGAGCTTCTTGTTTTTGTTTGTGTTGGAGGTCTTTATGGGCTTCTGTCTTCAATAACAGGTACAATAAAAGCGTAGCTGAGATAGAACACATATCACGAATCGTTAGATTGTTGGTATGTGCTTTAGAATAGGTTAACCGGAAGACTATACTGTGAAGTCATGTGTCTCTGCCAGTATGTCGGCACCTCTTCCCACTTCCCTTATATGTGTTGTAATTCCACTGAATTATTAACTTCAAAACTGTGGAAATTTCAGCTTTGGCCTCCGCTTCTGATATTTTTAGCCCACCATCACTTTTCGTCCGTGGTCCGTCGTCCGTCCGTAAACAATTCTTGTTATCGCGATTTCTCAGGAACTACTGCATGGATCTTTCTCAAATTTGGTACTGGGGTCTAGTTGTGCAAGATACCTTTGCTGGTTCGATTTCAAAATCCAATATGTCCATCAGGCGGCCATCTTGGATTTCCCCATGAAACTTTGTTATTGCGATTTCTCAAGAACTACTTCATGAATCTTTCTCAAATTCGGTACTCAGGTTCCACTTGTGCTCTAGTTGTGCAAGATACCTTTTCTGGTCCGATTCGAAAATCCAATATGGCCACCAGGCAGCCATCTTGGATTTAACCATGAAACCTTGTTATCGAGATTTCTCAGGAACTACTGCATCGATCTTTCTCAAATTTGTTACATAGGTTCCCTTGAGGTCTAGTTGTGCAAATTACCCTTTTCGATCCGATTCGAAAATCCAGTATGGCCACCAGGCGCCCATCTTGGATTTCCCCATGAAAATTTGTTATCGTGATTTCTCAAGAAGTACTGCACGGATCTTCCTCAAATTTGGTACACAAGTTCCCCTTGTGGTCCAGTGCAAGATACCTTTTTTGGTCGGATTCGAAAATCCAATATGGCCGCCAGGTGGCCATCTTGAATTTCCCCTTGAAACATTGTTATCGTGAATTCTCCGGAACTACTTAATGGATCTTTCTAAAATTTGGTACACATGTCCCGCATAGGGCCTAGTTGTGCAACATACCTTTTTTGGTCCGATTCGAAAATCCAGGTTACGCTCCAAATTAATACGGTATTTCCGAGTTGTGACGTTGCATCGCACGAGTCGGCGGATCAAACGGTGGGACATATTCTATACAGTGACTATAGAGAATATCCATACCTTCACCTTCCATATCAAGTGGTTCAAATAATTCTGAATTAAACTGTATTCTTCAAATTTTAAATCAGTTTTCTTTAGTCCAGTGAATTGCCCCACTGTTTCGTCTGCCAACGGGTTGGTTACATGAAGGGACGCCACTCTTGTGACACAATGTTACAACTCGACAACTGTAGACTACTGCGTGTTTCGATCCAAGGGAGATAATCAAGATTCAGACACTTTCGAAGTTTCAACATTACTGTGCGAATCCCTTCAGTATTAAGTATTGTACCATCTTACAATTTTCGAGCATGGTATCTTAAAAGAGATATCTCAAACTAGCCCAGCAAACAGAACAGAATTAGCATTCGTTCCTAATTATAAAAGCTTAAGTAGGTTTTATAGCTCATGCCAAAGGGTCAAAGAGATTTGTCTTCGCTTCCAGTACTCAATGATGACGCGTGCAAAAAGAAATACTACAAAACGAAGACGAAGGGTCCTCCGGACATTCAATTTCAGACTAACTTTGCTATTTTCTCTTGTACTATAAAAACCGATATAAGTACAGTTTCTAGAAATCTTGAAACTCCTTAAACTTAGAAAGAGGATATCTTGATGTTTTCCAGTGTCTCTTTTTCGATCTTTTTCGATCAGATTCGAAATTCTGTAAACAAAATTACAAATCAGTCGTTTGTTCTTAGTAACAATGGACAAAAAGATCCTCTTGTCATTAGCTTACAATTATCGGATAATGGTGGGCGCCAAGATCCTTCAGGATATCTCGTTGGGAAAGACATCCCTCTTCCTCTCTGTTGAACTTGGCCATAGAATTCAATTCTACTTGACAACATTTCAGCATCTAACTCTTCCTCAGATGAGGGAAGATTATGTGGATCCATGTAGCAAAGTCCAGTAAGCTGGTCGTCGATGGACAGCGCCTCTTTCAGCTCCTGCTTTAGATCATTCAGAATTGGCTTTCCTATGGTCTCCATAAGGTCACCAACTTGTTGCCCTGTTGCAACACTCTGGGATCTTGAATGCCGAACCAGCTCTGATCGGGTTTTCGCCAATTCCAGAAGATTCGCGACGCTACTGAGATCGCAACCACTCACCAATTCGTGCTTTCCGTCCAGTCTGCGAAGAGTTTCTGTTTCATCTTTTTTTCTGGCAGTGATAACTCTGAATACAGGGATCATCTATCATTGTCTGAATAATTTTCAAAAGTTCATCTCTTAGCGATGGAATTTTGCTGAAGACCAATGTTTTTTCCTGTAGGATTGTTTGGATTTTGGTGGCGAGTAGAGTGACATCTGCCAAGAGTCCGGTGATAAACACCAGTTCTGAGCTGCAGGCCTCATCTCTCACACCTTTCACTGTGGTGTCGTATTTACGGGTTAGGATCTGATCGAAAGAATCCAAGTGGGCCTCGTAGAAATTGGAGTGTCTCGCGCAGGCAGGGCCAATGCTAAGCCAGCGCATAAATATGGCATTGATCATCCGCAGTGGCTCATAACCATGGGCCTTGGAGGTGTTCTCTAACTCGTCGCTCCTCATAGATGAATCCTCGTACACTTTCCACAAGTGAAGCATGAACGACACAAAACGATCGATGATCTTATGTTGCTTCTCCAGGTGTTTGAACGGAAGCGCGAGGAGGTGATTCCGGCACTTGACATAGATACAATGTGGGTTCGCTTCCTTGAAGAATACTTGAAGACCCCCCTCGGACTTCGGACATTACACTAGTTGTGTCCATTCCAGCAAATGCACAGCATTTGATGTCCAGGTTGATACCGTGGCAGTAAGTCTCGACTGCCTGAAAGAGACCTTTGGCACTTTTGTCTACAATCATGCACAAAGATTTTCCCTGCACGAACTGATCTTATGAACAGAGCCATGTTTTCTCGATTGCTTTCATCTGTTGGCTCATCCAATATAACTGAATACATGAAAGCCTTGCAGACTTGTTGCAATGTTTGCTTATGTATCCATTTGCTGATGGCGTCAATAAACTCCTGGACACTATAGTTGCTTGTGTATTTTATAGTTGCTTGTGTATTTTGCGTTCCCTGGACTTTCACTGAGGAATGTTTGAAGTACCTTGCCTTCCAGCTCCTGCGCCACAAGCTGTACAAAGTCTTCGAAGTTCTTCATCAGCGCTCATTTCTTCCTAACCATGAAGACAAAAGACATGAATCACAGCTGTTTGCTTACGCTTGTCTGCTTCTTCCTTCGAAAACTTCTTTGTCACAAATTTTGTAAGCAAGAAAGTCTCTCGTGCAGCTGTGTTCATCTTCACTGCATTCTGATGTTTATCCGAGGCTTCATGTTCCTTGAGCGTTCGGCCAGCAAGGGTTCCAAGGGTGGGCACTGTTTGGGATATCCCTTTGCTACGAGCATACCCTCTCCCTGGCATTCCAAATGCTTCACATTCTTTGCATTTGTAGCCACCTTCACTTATATTCCTATACAGCCAATTATACTGACCTTGCCAGAATCCGAGTCTGAAACCCCGTCCATCACCTGTAGTTGTATCTTCGTCTGAAGAGGCTGGGTTTTGAGTTACATCTGGAGAGGCTGGAATTTGAACTGGCTCTACGTTTTCTTGTTCATCATTTCTGAAGTCACTGGCGTCAGTGGAAGTTTTGGTCGCTGCCACCGTGTCAGTCATTTCCATTTCTACTGTATTAGTCTCAGTCCCCATGGCTTGTGGCAGTGAATGAACAGCTTTTAGCAGCTGATCACTCTTCACGTAAACAGCAAAATTTCTGTTCATCACAAACGTTTTTGTTGAAGATAGTCTTGTATCTCTCACGGTCGCTGCTGCGTTGAAGGAAGAATAAGGATTCGCCAACCCGTCGCTCGCCATATCATCCTGTAAGTCAAAACCATCTCCATACCGAACGATGGACATGTGATGAGCTGGAACATGAAGAGGGGCACTGTAGAGTTGGAAGGTTTCCTGTTCCAATGTCACAGTTTCTGGCAGTTCGAGAAGGATCTTGTAGTCATTAAGAGACTTGTCTCCTTTGGGTCGGACATCAATATGGAAGAAAAGAACGTCTGAATGCTTGGCATGGACTTCTTTTTCTTGATCTAAGACAACTTTGCGTGTTGTGGTGCCATCCTTGTTCGTTTCTTGACAACACTTTCTAGATCGTCTGGCATTTATTCCAGCTTTTTCACGCAGAGTGTTGTTAATTGCCGTATCCAAATTACCCTTTGCATCCTGAATGCGAATTCCATCCAGCAACCAGAGGGCTTCATCCGCAATGAAAGGAATGTGAGGAAAGGTTCTGTCACAAACCTCACACATCGAAGAATACTCTAGCTGAACTTCCTCGAAAGCTGCGACTAGGTGGTTCTTCATGTCGTCCACCTTTGCATGAACAGTACCTTTTGGTAGTCAGGTATCTGGATATTTTATCAAAACATTTTCCCAGAATATGTTGAGTTTTTCCAGTGAGGGTTGTTTAGCCATATCTGTTTCTCGGTCTGTTGCTATGTCAGCCAAGTTCATCACTAGCTGATCTTTGACCTGATGAAATGTCCTTTCATGTTTGGTTTGAAGAAGAGGCTACAAAATATTTCCACCACTACATCAATGGCGCAGCTCCACATATTTGAGGTTCTGTGAGTATTTCTGTAAAATGCGGGCCCGGATGTAGAGAGATTGGGAGTCGGACGTGTTTTCACTTCGCTCCGAGAAATTTGTCTAATTCTGCGGATTTCAGCTGATCTTAGCTCTGATTTTTGTGTAATATATTTTGTGAATACTTTTGGCAAATACCTGTGGTGAAAGTTTAGAATTATTTCTCGGTTTTTGCTGTTCAGGGCGGTTTTCTGACTTCGTCAGTTTGGCCTGGTTTGGGAAGGCAGAGACCTGCCATTACTACCGTCTCGGTCTTTGTGACCGAAAGGGTCGGTGGGGATTTTTTTCTGTCTCCCTCTCCTCTGTTTGTTCGCGGTCTGTAAATATTTCGTATTTTTGTTGCTGTATATATATTTCCTTGTTGGCTTGATAAAGTTTATAGTTGGTTCGTTTTTCGTTCAGTTTGGCTTAGGTCGATTTACACATATCTGCGTATATCAACTAGGCTAAATACATATACATATTAGTGTATACTGAAGGCTAGCCCTCAGAGTACACGTTTGAGCGAGTCTTTTGTTCTCTGTTCTTTTGTTCCTCGGGATCACCTAGCAACGGGCCCGGATTAGAACTGGGCTATTGTTCGGCCGGGACAAGGTTCAGAGAGAGTGTATTGTTGTATAGTTTTCACATTTACCTTCAGAGTGGGGCTCCCTCAGGGGGGTAGGCGATGTTTACTCTGAGGGGAGGCACACTACTGAGGTTTGTGTGTGTCACTATTTGTAGTTTGTATTAAGATTCCCTTGTGGACTTTTTTTTTCACTATGGCCTTTAGCAAGTTTAATAGGTCACTGAGCCTAAAACTTCACGGTCTAGAGAGAGCAGATCCGGCTGATATATATCACGCATTAAAAGACACTGTTGGATCAGGACCGAAAATTCTTAAAAGGTCTAGTACAGGTATCAAATACCTTGTGGAACCTCACAGTAGCAAATGAGAATACCAAAGCTCGCCTAGTGCTGGAAGGTATTCGCGTTGGAGATCAACGTGGCTATTTTGAGGAAACAGATCCAGGGAAATTGCTGGTAAAAATGAAAGGACCATGCGATTTCCCAGATTTTGAGATCAAAAGTGCTTTTGAGTTTTATGGGGATGTTCTCTCTTTACAAAAGGAGTTCTACTCGTTTGGTAGACAGTTTGAAACGAGAGTTCGAAGAATTTGGATGACGAAATTCAAACGTGATCTTCCTTCTATTTTGATTGGAGGTATGAGACTTCTTGTATGGTATAACGGTCAAGTAAAAACATGTTATACTTGTGGATCAGAAAATCACATGAACTCGAAGTGTCCTTTGGAAAATAAATGCCTGATTTGTCATCAGAAAGGACACTTAAAAAAACCTGTCCAAAGGCCAAACAGGTTCCTGAAGATAACGCAGCTAATGATAGAAGAGATGATTTGTTGGATTCTCGCTTTGTTCCGGCTGCAGAAGTTAGAAAAGAACTTTCCGCCGAGGCTATCCGGCAGAAACAACAGCGCTATAAAGATGCATGGAAGACTGTAGGCCGTAATGGGAAGGCCACTGAACGTCATCAGAAGATAGACTCCGCCGGAAGCAATGAGAAAACTCCAAACCGCTACGAGTGTCTCGATGACGCGATGGATGAAGGTTGTAATTCGGAAGATGGAGATGTCATTGAGAGTAAAGTTTACGATGATGTAGAAGTCAAGTCAGGTGATCAGATTGATGATCAGACTGAAAGAGATAACATAGTATTAATTCCGGAAGTTGAATTGAAGAGTAACAACTTACCGGATACTGATAGTGTTTCGAGTCAGAATGCACCTGTGCAGTCTGTGGATTCCTCCATTAATCCTATTCACTCCAGTGTAAATGTAAACTTCACACCAAACGAGGAAGTAATGAAGGAGTTCACAGAAAAAGAAAGTAGTCAGCAGTCTGGTAATAATAAAGCTACCTCGAATCAGAAAAAGAAGAATGAAGACAATTCCATGGATATCGAGTCCGGCGGGGGGCCTAAGGTGGTCGATGCTACTCCAACTCCTACCAGCGATACACTCAATCTTCTTTCTGATGAGGAGTATCAGGAGTGTAGTGATCGTCCGCTAAAGGGCGAGACTTCATTGAACCAAAGGTCGAAGGACTTGTTGGGACAAGAGAGACAGAAAGAAGTTTGTAGGAAGGAAAATAAAAAAGACAAGAGAGAACAAAGGAAAAAAGATAAGAAAGGTCAAAAAGAATTACCCAAAATAAAACGTACATAATGGCTAAGCTAACCTTATATATCTTGGCTTGGACAGCTTTATGTTTTATTCCTATATACGGACTAAAGATGGCTCAGCCACCAACTATCGTTCAGTGGAATTGCAGAGGAGTTTGGCCAAATTTAAATGAACTCCAATTATTAACTCAAGATTATGAACCATCAGCTTTTTGTCTCAACGAGACCTTTCTGAAGAAAGCAGATAAAGATAAATTTAAATTTCGCCAATACACACCTTATCATTCCTACGCTTTAGA
This sequence comes from Hanleya hanleyi, assembly GCA_036873755.1. Classification (NCBI taxonomy): domain Eukaryota; kingdom Metazoa; phylum Mollusca; class Polyplacophora; order Lepidopleurida; family Hanleyidae; genus Hanleya; species Hanleya hanleyi. Next base: position 340,837 of record JAVTVY010009057.1, read on the forward strand.
CGAAAATGGAAAAGCTACTGGTGGTTCCTCAATATTGGTTAAAATGGGTGTTTTACACAGTCCTGTTGATTTAGTGACAGATTTACAAGCTGTATCAGTTCGTATTACCCTGAATTCTGTTTTCACATTATGCACGGTGTACATTACCTTCTTCTGGTAGTCTCCGGCTAAATGAACTTCAAGATCTTTACGATCAGCTCCCGAAACCTTGTTTATTGATGGGTGATTTTAACGGTCGTAACATCCTCTGGGATAACGAAGACAATTGTAAAGGTAAAATTCTCGAAAATTTTATATCAAATAATTCGTTGTGTATTTTTAATGATGGTTCTTATACACATTTGTCCTCGGCTCATGGAACCTATTCAGCATTGGATATCTCACTTTGCGACCTTCCTATTCTTGAAGAATTTTCTTGGTCTGTTCATGATGACCTTTGTGGAAGTGATCACTTTCCCACTGTCCTAAAAGCTGTTCATTGAGCTGATGACCCTCATTTCACAAGGTTTAATTTCAAGAAAGCAAACTGGCCCGAGTTTGAAAAGCTTTGTTCACAAAAACTGCAATCAGTCTCCTTCGCTGATGTTTCAGATCCTATACAGCTATTCTCAGATATGTTGATAGAAATTGCCAACCAAACCATTCCCACATCTTCAGGAGTTGCACATATTAAGAAACCTTGGTTTAATGATGACTGTAAAGAAGCAAGAAAATGTAGGAAGAAAGCTGAACGATATTTCCGCCGACATCCTAATCCTGAAAATTTGAAAGATCTCAGAGTTACAAGAGCTAAAGCTCGTAGAACCATGAAACAGAATAAACGTGATTCTTGGAGAAATTATGTTTCTAAGATAAATACTCATACTCCTATAACAAAAGTTTGGAATATGATCCAAAGAATAAAAGGTAAAAGCTCCAAGTCCAGCGTTCACCATCTCAACGATGGAAATCAAGTGATGACTGACAGAGTGGAAATTGCAAATAAATTAGGAGAAACAATTGCCAAAAATTATGTACCTAAATTTCAAAGTTTCCAGAAAAGAGAAGAGAAAAAAGAAATTAAATTCACCTCCGGTAACCATGAAGGCTATAACGCTTCGTTTACAATAGAAGAACTTCATGCTTCTCTCACGAAAGCTCATGATTCTTCTGCAGGCCCTGATAATATTCATTATCAGCTTTTGAAACATCTACCGGAATCATCTCTAGAAATCCTATAACGCATATTCAATAGACTTTGGTATAGAGAGGAATTCCCTCCGTCATGGCACAATGCCATAGTTATACCAGTTCCCAAACCTGGTCGTGACCATACAGACCCTGGTAATTATCGTCCGATTTCATTGACTAGCTGTGTCTGCAAAACAATGGAACGCATGATAAATGATCGCCTTGTTTGGTACCTAGAAACTGAAAAGAAACTTACTGGTATTCAAGCTGGTTTCCGTAAAAATAGAAGTACCATTGATCATTTAGTCAGATTAGATTCGTATGTTAAGAATGCTTTCGCCAAGAACGAACATGTGATTTCTATCTTTTTTGATTTGGAAAAAGCCTACGATACTACATGGAAATACGGGATCTTCGGGTCGTTTACCCGTTTTTATTTCCCACTTTTTGAATGATAGAAAATTCCAATTTCGTTTGGGTTCAACTATGTCTGACCATTTTGATCAAGACCAGGGTGTCCCACAGGGCAGTATTTTATCTACTGCTCTGTTTAGTATCAAGATCAACAGCTTGGCTGCAGTTCTGAATAAATCAATTGATGGCTCACTTTTTGTAGACGACTTCAATATATCGTGTAGTGGGAAAAGTATACACAATATTGAGAGAACATTACAACTTTGTCTATACAGAATTCAGAAATGGTGTCTGGAAAATGGCTTCAAATTCTCCAGAGCTAAGACAAATTGTATACACTTTTGCAGAAAATATTTCCAGCACAAAGATCCAGAACTAAAATTAGACGGAACTGAAATCAAAGTAGTAAAAGAGGTCAAATTTCTAGGCATTTGTTGAAGGTAGTTGCCAGCTGTAAGTGGGGAGATCAGAAAACTCTTCTCCATTTATATCTATCACTTGTTTGTTCCAAACTTGATTATGGTTCTATAGTTTACAATGGTGCAAGCAAGTCAAACTCGAAATATAAAAAGACAGACGCGAGCCAGCTAGTGTATATACAATAATTTAGTCTACTGAGAGAGAAATGCAGATCATGTCAGGCTATTTATACAGATAGTTCTAAAGACGATGAGAGAGTAGTATGTGCAACTATCTTTAGTTCCAAAACTAAAACCTATCGTCTACCAGGTAAAAGTTCCATATTCACTGCAGAGGCAAAAGTTATATTGTCGGCTTTAGAAGGAAGGAAGGACAAAATTAAATGTTATATTCTCGGATTCGCTATTATGGCTTCAAGCGATTAAAAGTGGAAATTCAACACATCCTACCTTCTTGTAAATTCTACAATTATAGGACATTAGAGTTGGTCAACAGATAGCTGTTGTGTTTTGTCGGGTGCCTTGTCACGTTGACATTAATACTGACAGGCAATACTGAGGCTGATAAAATGACTAAGGCAGCTCTGGATCAAGAGGTTGATCCTGTTGAAATCCCATACAGTGATCAGACCATCTAGCTGCTTCAATCTATACGGGATACTATGGATAATAACAAACTTCACGAGTTAAAAAAATCTGTTGGTTATACTCATCTGAACGGCCAGAAACGTTTCGATCAGGATATGATTAGACGATGTAGCATCGTCCATACACGATTAACTCACGAATATTTACTATGCCATGAAGATCTCACGGTGAAACATATTGTCATAGACGGCATGGATTTTGAGATTGTAAGAGATACTTTTTTATCGAGCGGCTACTCTGGAAGATCTTCCAGCGTAGCCGCTCATAACTTTTTAGCCGAGTAAAAGAAGATTGCATTTTAGATTATTTGAGAGATATTGGTTTGTTGTGCAAATTTTAATGTTTGTACCTGTTTTAACGCATTACACTGTCCACAACATATGGTCGCAGCAGCGACCATAACAATCATGGTTGCCCGGGGGTGTGACCATAAAAGTTATGGTCATAAATATATGGTCAACAGGATGCGACCATAAAAATGATGGTCATCATTATCTAGTCAACAGTACTGACCATAACTTTTATGGCCCACATTTTTCTGACCCACATTTTTATGGTCCTTTTCTATATGCTTAACGAGTTGCAACCATAAAAATGGTGGCCGCATATATAGACTATACTTTGACTAGAAGTTATATCGTCACTTTTCCGAATCCCATTTTTATGGCCATCTTTATTAATTCTTAATGAGTGGCGACCATGAAAAATCTTGTATGATCACTTTTTTGGCCATAAATTTTGTGGTCGCTGCGGTAAGTCTTCTGCATAATATAAATAGATGTACTATCTTTCACTTCGCCAAGTTGTAGAAATTTATCTCAAGTATAAATGAAGATTTTTAGGGAAAAGCTGGTTGCGCGAGTGGCAATTACGGACCGGAATTGACAGAACAGCCGATCTGTTGTTTAGAGCCGCTGTTGCTTCCGCTGTGACAATTTTGACTTCGCCTAGCCTGGTACCCTGACTTACTGTTACATTACTTATATATACAAATTTGCTAGGGAACCCCAGAGAGCCTCGTTCTGCGTTTTGCTGTACCGGGATTTCTTTTTCAAGATTTCAGTGAACGTGGCACTCGTTGGCAGTTTATATTATTGTGTTCCATCCAGCAAAGGTGCTTTTGTGTTTCAAATTCTTAATGTATGGCCGTAGTGATGTAGGTCTACAAGGTGTCAACCACTGAGGCGTATTAACACGGTAATAAGACGACAAAGGTGAAGAAAGACAGGGAAGTCGCTGTTTGAACAACAACAACAATAAGTTGAACAGCTGTTACATCGGAACAAGGCAAGTACCAGTAAGTATATATGCCTAGATGAACAGGTCAGAAAAAGAACTAACTGTATAGCCTATTCACTTTGGATATAATTATATACTTCCATGTTTTCAAGTTGGCATATTTTACTACTGTCTGTCCCAGATAATATATTCGAGAAGGTTTTGTCGATATTTCGGAGGCAATTTATCGTACAACATTGAAACTTCACACAGTATACAAACTAAAACATACTGATTTATTCCCCATATTTCACTAAAATCTGTTGAGAATGGATAAAAATGACCAATACCTACCATGTTATTTTGGGACCACGATGACGTTGATCCGCTAATGTTATAACGTGCAGGCTTGAAGTCATGACGTCAAAAATCAACCCATAAATCTCCCATCTAATTTTTGTTTTCGCGATTTATTGAGAACTACTGGAAGGATTTTCTTGATACTTTGGAATAAAATTAGTTGTCTTTTTAGATTACATGTATCTACTTTGTGAAGTTTCAATGTCGTACAATAAATTTTCTCCGAAATATCGCCGAAAACATATCGGAAATATTATGTGCGACAGACAGTAGTTATTCTGTTCGCATAGTATACTGCAACAACACAAAACAATATCGCACGTAACTTAATTTCTGCGAGAAAAAGTCAGCAAAATTAGAGGCATTCTGATTTGAGGCGAGTAGTCTAACTTAAAGTATAGGACAGCTATGTTCCTGAATCAAACAATCGCATTTGCATTTTTGTGAAGTAGATTCTATCATGATTTTGTAGCCTACTTTAGCAGGTCAGGGGGAAAGTACTAACTGGGATATATATCCATGTCAGAAGTAGAATATTCATGTTTCGATCAACCTGGCATATTTTGCTAATTATTCTATTCGTATAAAGACCTACAACAGTGGTGAGTGATGGGAAGTATACTGCAACAACAACAATATAATCGCAATATCGCAGAGAATAACTTTGGCTAGTGAAATTATACAATCGCATTGGCAGATTTGTGAAGAAGATTCTATCTTGTTTTTGTAGTATAGATGCCAAAATTCACCATTATGAGCATAGTATGAGAATTAGTCACAATATCCCAATTAGGATATATTTCAATATGTAAACTTGGATTTCATATCCCAAGTGGGATATATATCCCAGTTAGTCCTTTGTTCTGAGTCGTTTACTATGCAAATCAGTCAAAATGTCTCAATTTTGATATATTTCAATGTGAAGGGGGGGGGGGGGGCGGAGGTTATAAAACTTTGAGAAATGTATTTGATTCAGATTTCCCGACTAGCTTGCAAGTTAACTCATTGTCTGTTCCAATAATCTGGAGGTCATCCTCTTATGCTTAGGGCACACATGAAGCAGGTTACTGGCACCATCCCAAATCGGCCTGGATATATGCATGTATCAAAAATGGGATATTGTATCACAGTTAATATATTTTAGGGAGTGGGAAGCACCATCGCCATACTGGTGTTACTACGCAAGTTCGCTTTATTTCTTCAAATGTATTGATTTCATTCATCCACATATCAATATACCTTGTATGAGCACAGGGATGATGTGACCAAGACTGAGCCTGAATGATTGCTAGAGCGTAAAACAGCTATGTGGTGGAATATCGGGACCTCACCATTGAGAGAAATGTAGTATTCTACTTCTGACATGTCTGACTGCCTTAAGGAGGTGTACTTTTACCGTTGTTTTATTGAAATGTTTATACTCTGTTTTAGATGGTTGAACTGTCAATGAGAGGAGTATACCAGTACCAGTACCACAAATGCAAAACACCTTTTAGGAGACTGAAACAGTCAACATCTGATGTCAGCATGGTCAGACTCACTCTTGAACACACTCTCCCTTGATGATATGGCTATGGGAATCTGCCTGCACTGAATAGTAACATCGTAGGAGGAATAAACGGTGAGCAATACGTTACTCTATGAACTCCCATACATAATTTTCCAGGCATGAGATAAATGTCATACCTGAAAGTTGAAGAATGTTAAGTATGTTCGTGAAATATCATAGCGCATGCACATCATTCTATTTTCATGTTTTCAGTTATACAGAGGTTGTCACATCATTTTGAAGATATTCAGCAAATAATATATAGTGGTACAATCTTTTTAGTAGCTGAGATTACCTATTGTAGAAACCATATTCATTATTAATACCATGTGCATTGAAACCACATTTGCGTCATCAGGAGGGCTGCCTGAGCATTGTAAATCAGAAATAGCTCTCTGATAATGTTTTCCTTTATTCCAGCTTTCTGTACAACACAATCGACAGCACAGCTTCTGTGATCAACTGGACAATGGGATAGAAGAGCCGCTTTGCGGAGGACTGTGGTGATAGTCGCTTGATTCACTTGCTCTTTACTTGTCCACATGGACTCACTTGGCAGAGATCACCTAACATAAGTCGCAATTCACAGTCAGATATCTAAACAACAGTGATTTTATTGAGATGTGAGTTGAGGTGAGAAAGTATGGTCCCTCTTTCGTGTAAAAATCACATAACGAACAAGAACAATCTGTTCCGGTTACAAGCATACAGGACTGTAAATCACAGACTAACAAAATTAGCGGGATGTTTTCATGTTACTGCAAAAATGTTTTAATAGCGCTGATGTGGTGACGTGAGAATGTGTGCTCTATGTTATATCTAGTAATCACATGACTATAGTTTAACAATATTCTGTCTGGATAAAGAATTGCCAAACTACAGACTGTAAAGAAGTGAGCAGGATGTTGCTGTATATGCTTCAATCATGTCGATGTGTTCAGGTGAGAATTTGCGGTCCATCTTTTATGTAAAAACCACAGGACTGAGAAGAACAATAGTCTGTCGGTATACAACAACAAATCACTGTAAACAAGAAAGCCTGGTAAAACCATACACTGTAAACTTGATAAAGAACTGAGCGGGATGTATAGATAAATTTATATTTCTGTATAAGTTTTGATAGTGCTAAATACATAATGTATGAATGAGTGTTGTATGTCAAAGAATAAAACTAAAGTATTTTGCTGAAAACAATCTGATTTATTGAAGTTTATAGTGTACTACTTTTCGCCATGACTTGACTGCACTCCGTAACTACACTTGATCATGGCTTATACCTTACCTGAGGGTGACAGGTCTGGAAGGTCCATTGGCTGTGACCCAGATAACACCAAGCAGTATTAATCCATTAAGATATGGTCGCCTCCGACCACAAAAAGTATGGTAACCATATTTCTTATTGTTGCTCTTGACCACTAAATATGTGGTCAGAAGAATCTTTCGACCATAATTTTGCTTGAGCGAGCATATATTGTATGGTCAACCCGACCATATAATTCACTGTCAGAGCGACCATAAAATATCTGGTCGCCTGGTGACCAGACCTTTTATGGTTACTCCGACCATAAGTTGTGTTGTCAGATAGTGACCATAAAACATATGGTACGTCATGTCTATACCGTAACTTTTATGGTCGCAGGCAACCATATTTTTTATGGTCGGTTCGACCATATCCTGTTAACAGTGTAGTTTGCTGAGTTGTTGACTTGAATACTTAGAATTTTGTTAGATCGTCTCTATATAGCTGAAATATTTCTGAATGTGACAAACCTTTATTCTCTCTCTCCCTCTGAGAAGTAATTAGCCCTGAGGAGTCAAAAGAATAGGGTCAGCAAACATTTTTTGTTACAATAGGCTGTCGCATACAACACAACTGTAGAATTATTGAACTGTGTGTCATCGTTCAAATTAACAGATTTGACATGGCTTTGTTATGAATGCGTGAGTGTATTCTTTCAGAATTTGCTCCATTAATTTTTCATAATCCTCATATGCGGCCTGGAACATTTCTGTTTGGTGGGTGCTCATATTTTTGGTCTTCTGTTGCAAGAAATCCTTGTATATCAAAGGGGTCAGATCGTACGTCGGCTTCGGCCACGGGATACGCTTTGGCGAAGAAGGCCGACCTGCTAACCTTGAGAAATTTTCTCAAGCCATCCTGTTGTAATGCTTGCATCGTTTCGATAATAACTTCCGCCTTGGGCCTTTTAGTTGTTGTGATTGATTTACCCAAATTTCTTGGTGAAACGAACATTCCTGGGTGACATAGAACTCTGTGTTTCAGTTCTTCGTCTGCTGCCTTTAATGTCTGAAAGTAAACAAAGACTTTTTTAGTAAACAAAGATCATGTATTCTAGTTCACAAGTATTTGTTGTACGATGACGGGTAAATGAGTTATTCTTTCACCCTTGATATTAAATTACTATACATGAAACGCTTGAAAATCAGACCATCTAAAACTATAGATAGAGAATCGCGTCGGCGAAACTGCAACTTTGCTTAGCTCACAGGATTGAGGATACATGCAGACCGTGGCGAATTACAAGCGTCTAGTCCGTCATTCATAATCCAGCCGTCGTCCATTAGAGAATATCCGCGTCCATAATCCAAAGACCTATTTCATATTCCATATAACAGTATTAGCACCAAATTCAAAAAGACAATCATAGTATACATAAACATAAGCTAGTTTCCTGCAAGAGAGAAGCGGTCAACAGTTTTCAATGATGCCGGCAAGACATCATGATGTTCCAAAAATATGAAATCCGTATCGCTGATCAGTATTCTTAATCCATACAAACGTGGCGAAGGAAATAGAGCTTTGTGTTTCTGAATACTTACAAATGAATACGATGAGTAAAAATGAGTTACATTTAAAGACAAAAATATGAGCACAATGTTCCATGAGAAAAAAAGAAATCTGCCATTGATCAGCCTTAAGTTACAAACTCGACAAGATTAGTGACATGGATACAATTATAACGTATTTCGAGTAACACCATGCTGCTGCACACAGGAATGTAAAATGTGTATCACACAAAATGTATGGTTATACAGTCAATAAAGATGCAGTTCTGCTTTCAAATTACAAGCGTCTAGTCCGTCATTCATAATCCAGCCGTCGTCCATTAGAGAATATCCGCGTCCATAATGCAAAGACCTATTCCATATTCCATATAACAGTATTAGCACCAAATTCAAAAAGACAATCATTGTATACATAAAATAGGCTTGTTTCCTGCAAGAGAGAAGCGGTCAACAGTTTTCAATGATGCCGGCAAGACATCATGATGTTCCAAAAATATCAAATCCGTATCGCTGATCAGTATTCTTAATCCATAATATTCGTTGTAAAGTCGTCATCTAAAGAATGATGTATCTCAGTCACGCTTTGATTGTGACTGTTCATATGAGTACCATGAGGATCTTGAAGTACATGGGTTCATACGGCCCCTAGCCCCGGGTTAAGCGGAATTAGACACAAGTTACGAAACGTAGCGCCATAGATGTTGCACGCTACGTTCGTATTTTGCTATCGGCATGCGATATCTATCGCCAAATTTGAGAAACTTTGAGTGGAGGCGCTTGGTGGAATAGCCCTGTTTTATAAGTTTCTGCAACAATGTTTTGTGACGTTGATTAAAATCATCACATTTAACACAGGATCTAGCAAATGCTACTAAGCGAGATATGTATACGCCATATGCAGGTCCCACTATTTTCGATAATTATACAAAGTTCCTATTTCTGACGGCATTGGCAACAACGATTAAAACATCATAAAAAAATCTCCAAAAATTAAAGTTCTGATTGCATTTGTGTTCTTTGGCAGATATAACAACATACAGAAACAATTAAATCACAAAGGACAATGAATGGTTCAATGTTCGGCTGAATGGGCAAGTTTCTGCTGAATATGTTCATTGAGTGAGGACTGACATTAAATGATTCAATAAAAAAATGACTACGGTAGCAATTCAAAGACAAAGGATCAAATTCAGATCCAATTTGATGTGATTTTTCTGTTTACACTGATGTTATGCGTTCATTCACGACACCCCGCAACATGCAGATACAACAATGTAAAACAAAATGAAGGTGGACTGCAAGACTGCAGCTAATGCAATTTAAGCGGGAATCCAGATCACAGCTTGAGCATCCAGCGGATAACAGATCACAGCCGTCAATGTCAACAGTCTCTGTGGTAAAGAAACACGACCAATGAGCAACGAGGAATCACAAAGTGGTCATCATATTCCTGATTAAGGTAAGTGTCATCTAGATTCCCCAAAAAACAATTCAATCCCCAATGTCTATTCTCCTTGGAGTTTCCATCAATATTTTGATGATCTCCGTCCAAGCAAAGAGATCGTTGAAGAGAGCTATCCTCATAAGCTTCTCCAAGTTGTTTGATTTAAGGCCACTCCTCAAAGGGGTCGAAATTAAGTTCATTACACTCCACGCCCTCTCTACTTCTGCCACAGATCCAGGTATAAGAGCTACCAATTTGAGCAAGGTGTTGCTCTGTTTATAGACAACATTTTGTTTGTCGTCACTGGTCCCCCATTTCAGTAAGAGTTCTTTCAATCCGAATCGTGTTTGATCATGATCGAGGCAGCGATTTTTAGCAGCCTTGATGTTTTCCGTTTTTCGAAATGATCACCTTTTCAGGCGTCTTTGCCTTACTGGCTGCTATCATCTGCGCTTTCTGCTTCACAAGAATGTCTAGTCTACCATGAGCTTCTTGTTTTTTGGTGTTGGAAGTCTTTATGGTGTTGGAAGTCTTTATGGGCTTCTGTCTTCAATAACAGGTACAATATAAGCGTACCTGAGGTACAACACATATCACGAATTGTTAGATTTTTGGTATGTGCTTTAGAATAGGTTAACCGAAAGACTATACTGTGAAGTCATGTGGCTCTGCCAGTATGCCGGCACCTCTTCCCACTTCCCTTATATGTGTTGTAATTTTTACCTGTATATGGCGTGATTCTGCTGGTGGACGTTTCGTCCCCGAGGCCCGCCCTCTGTACAGACCTTTTGGTCTTTGATATATGTTGGCATTTGTGGGAAGTTGATGCTGGGTCGACCTTACAGACTACTCTTTTGTGTTAAATGCCGTCATTTTCATATGACTACGATAAAGCTCACCAATCCCCAGTGTGCGAGTGGTGTGTAAAGGAGTTATTCTTTCATCCTTGATATTAAATTACTATACATGAAACGCTTGAAAATCAGACCATCTAAAACTGCAGATAGAGAATCGCGTCGGCGAAACTGCAACTTTGCTTAGCTCACAGGATTGACGATACATGCAGACCGTGGCGAACACACTCCACACAAACGTGGCGAAGGAAATAGAGCTTTGTGTTTCTGAATACCAGTCAAAAATGGTTGATCATTTGTTTAAATGTAATGCACACTGCACTGAATACTAAAATTCCTATAACTCTTTAGGACATAATGAATTTGTTAGCGTTCTCTATTGTTTATTTTTTGTTAGCAACAGCCCATTTTAGAACGAGCGTCCTCAAGGCTTTGTCCCAACTTCTAAAAACAAATCTGGATCCCATTTTCTAATCAAATTAAACAATTGAGCACAGTTACAAAACCATTATCTCTTAAACAGTTACAGTAAATATTTAGTTTCCAGAATATATGAAGAGTGTTTCATTGATAGCATGCATCAAGCTTTAAAAAATACAGTAATTCTTCCAAATAAGAAGAGAAATTATATGGTTCTATCTATATTTTGTGAGCGGGCGAAAATATGTTTTATTATTATTATATATATTTTTTTTCAAAGAGGCTTTTTTTTGCTGTTTAGTCGTGGACAAACCACTGGGAATAAGTACCACAACAAATGTACAATACTGCGCATACAGATGACCTGACATGCTGCAGAAAATGTCAAGAAAGGTTGTAGCGTACAAATTGTCTGCCTCGATTTTGAGATGGCGCTGCAGTAAATGGAGCGTTGTCATACGGAAAACAGGATAGGCGGAATTTGGAGCCACCATTTGCAATTTTAGGGAAACTTAACGAAAGCAAATGACGAGAAAGGGATATTGATCTGGATTGTTCATTGACTCCTTTATAAATATGAGAGGCAAAAGTACAAGGAACATCCAGTGGTTTTGAAATTAGTTACGACTGTGGCGTAAACTGGCATGAATTTTCGCTTTAAATACCCCCAAGGCACCAGGGATTCATAGACGTCAATTTTTTTTACCACCCTAGTTAAAATATTGATTTTTTCGGCTCCTATTTCAGTTTTTTTCGGCCACTCCACTAAGTTGTACTGAGTTTTTGAAATTTTTTACCACCCTGCATATCCATCCCAAGCAAGTATAGTACCATTGAAAGTTAGGAAAGAGGCAAGAAGCCAATTCATCTCATAATGAGCCTCAGAAATTCGAGTCGGTGTCAATTCGATAGTTTTAATGCTCTTTTGCGGTAATGAAGATATAAAGAACATGAAACGTCAATGAAGTGTGAAAATATCATCATTTATGTTGCTTATGACCGATAAGACATTTGAGACCATTCAAGATATTAAATAAGAGCTGAGTGACTAGAGAAATGGTTGGCTAATCAATCTGTCCGACTTCCAAATGAATACGATGAGTAAAAATGAATTACATTTAAAGAAAAAAATATGAGCACAATGTTCCATGAGAAAAAAGAAACCTGCCATTGATCAGCCTTAAGTTACAAACTCGACAAGATTAGTGACATGGATACAATTATAACGTCTTTCGAGTAACACCATGCTGCTGCACACAGGAATGTAAAATGTGTATCACACAAAATGTATGGGTAGACAGTCAATAGAGATGCAGTTCTGCTTTCAAATGTTTTCGATAATGATACAAAGTTCCTATTTCTGTCCGCATTGGCAACAACGATTAAATAAAACATCATACAAAATCTCCAAAAATAAATGTCAATGTCTCAAGAAGTCCAGCTTCAGTTCGTGGCACTGATTATGTTAAAGCTCTGATTGCATTTGTGTTCTTTGGCAGATATAACATACAGAAACAATTAAATCACAAAGGACAATGGGTCAATGTTCGGCTGATAATGCGCAAGTTCCTGCTGAATATGTTCATTGAGTGAGGACTGACATTCAATGATTCAATAAAAAAATGACTACGGTAGCAATTCAAAGACAAAGGATCAAATTCAGATCCAATTTGATGAGATTTTTCTGTTTGCACTAATGTTATGCGTTCATTCACGACACCCCGCAACATGCGGATACAACAATGTAAAACAAAATAAAGGTGGACTGCAAGACTGCAGCTAATGCAATTTAAGCGGGAATCCAGATCACAGCTTGAGCATCCAGCGGATAACAGATCACATCCGCCAATGTCAACAGCCTCTGTGGTAAAGAAACACGACCAATGAGCAACGACGAATCACGAAGTGGTCATCATATTCCTGATTAAGGTAAGTGTCATCTAGATTCCCCAAAAAACAATTCAGTCCCCAATGTCTATTCTCCTTGGAGTTTCCATCAATATTTTGATGATCTCCGTCCAAGCAAAGGGATCGTTGAAGAGAGCTATCCTCACAAGCTTCTCCAAGTTGTTTGATTTAAGGCCACTCCTCAAAGGGGTCGAAATTAAGTTCATTACACTCCACGCCCTCTCTACTTCTGCCACGGATCCAGGTATGAGAGCTGCCAATTTGAGCTCTGTTTATAGACAACATTTTGTTTGTCGTCACTGGTCTCCCATTTCAGTAAGAGTTCTTTCAATCCGATTCGTGTTTGATCAAGATCGAGGCTGCGATTTTTAGCAGCCTTGATGTTGTTTTCCGTTTTCTGAATTGATTTCACCTTTTCAGGCGTCTTTGCCTTACTGGCTGCTATCATCTGCGCTTTCTGTTTCACAAGAATGTCTAGTCTACCATGGGCTTCTTGTTTTTTGGTGTTGGAGGTCTTTATCGGCTTCTGTCTTCAATAACAGGTACAATAAAAGCGTAGCTGAGATAGAAACATCACGAATCGTTAGCTTTTTGGTATGTGCTTTAGAATAGGTTAACCGGAAGACTATACTGTGAAGTCATGTGGCTCTGCCAGTATGTCGGCACCTCTTCCCACTTCCCTTATATGTGTTGTAATTCCACTGAATTATTAACTTCAAAAGTGTGGAAATTTCAGCTTTGGCCTCCGCTTCTGATATTTTTAGCCCACCATCACTTTTCGTCCGTGGTCCGTCGTCCGTCCGTAAACAATTCTTGTTTTCGCGATTTCTCAGGAACTACTGCATGGATCTTTCTCAAATTTGGTACACAGGTTCCCCTTGGGGTCTAGTTGTGCAAGATACCTTTGCTGGTTCGATTTCAAAATCCAATATGTCCATCAGGCGGCCATCTTGGATTTCCCCATGAAACTTTGTTATTGCGATTTCTCAGGAACTACTTCATGAATCTTTCTCAAATTCGGTACACAGTTTCCCCTTGTACTCTAGTTGTGCAAGATACCTTTTCTGGTCCGATTCGAAAATCCAATATGGCCACCAGGCAGCCATCTTGGATTTAACCATGAAACCTCCTTATCGAGATTTCTCAGGAACTACTGCATGGATCTTTCTCAAATTTGGTACATAGGTTCCCCTTGGGGCTAGTCGTGCAAATTACCCTTTCCGGTCCGATTCGAAAATCCAGTATGGCCACCAGGCGCCCATCTTGGATTTCCCCATGAAAATTTGTTATCGTGATTTCTCAAGAAGTACTGCACGGATCTTCCTCAAATTTGGTACACAGGTTCCCCTTGTGGTCCAGTGCAAGATACCTTTTTGGGTCCGATTCGAAAATCCAATATGGTCGCCAGGTGGCCATCTTGAATTTCCTTTTGAAACATTGTTATCGTGAATTCTCAGGAACTACTTCATGGATCTTTCTAAAATTTGGTACACATGTCCCGCATAGGGCCTAGTTGTGCAACATACCTTTTTTGGTCCGATTCGAAAATCCAGGTTACGCTCCAAATTAATACGGTATTTCCGAGTTGTGACGTTGCATCGCACGAGTCGGCGGATCAAACGGTGGGACATATTCTATATAGTGACTAAATCAGTTTTCTTTACTCCAGTGACCTGCCCCACTGTTTCGTCTGCCAACGGGACGGTTACATGAAGGGACGCCACTCTTGTGACACAATGGTACAACTCGACAACTGTAGACTACTGCGTATGGGAGATAATCAAGATTCAGACACTTTCGAAGTTTCAACATTACTGTGCGAATCCCTTCAGTATTAAGTATTGTACCATCTTACATTTTTCGAGCATGGTATCTTAAAAGAGATATCTCAAACTAGCCCAGTAAACAGAACAGAATTAGCATTCGTTCCTAATTATAAAATCTTAAGTAGGTTTTATAGCTCATGCCAAAGGGTCAAAGAGATTTGTCTTCGCTTCCAGTACCCAATGATGACGCGTGCAAAAAAAATACTACAAAACGAAGACGAAGGGTCCTCCGGACATTCAATTTCAGACTAACTTTGCTCTTTTCTCTTGTACTATAAAAACCGATATAAGTACAGTTTCTAGAAATCTTGAAACTCCTTAAACTTAGAAAGAGGATATCTTGGTGTTTTCCAGTGTCCCTTTTTCGATCTTCTTCGCTCAGATTCGAAATTCTGTAAACAAAATTACAAATCAGTCGTTTGTTCTTAGTAACAATGAACAAAAAGATCCTCTTGTCATTAGCTTACAATTATCGGATAATGGTGGGCGCCAAGATCCTTCAGGATATCTCGTTGGGAAAGACATCCCTCTTCCTCTCTGTTGAACTTGGCCATAGAATTCAATTGTACTTGACAACATTTCAGCATCTAACTCTTCCTCAGATGAGGGAAGATTATGTGGATTCATGTAGCAAAGTCCAGTAAGCTGGTCGTCGATGGACAGCGCCTCTTTCAGCTCCTGCTTTAGGTCATTCAGAATTGGCTTTCCTATGGTCTCCATAAGGTCACCAACTTGTTGCCCTGTGGCAACACTCTGGGATCTTGAATGCCGAACCAGCTCTGATCGGGTTTTCGCCAATTTCAGAAGCTTCGCGACGCTACTGAGATGGCAACCACTCACCAATTCGTGCTTTCCGTCCAGTCTGCGAAGAGTTTCTGTTTCATCTTTTTTCTGGCAGTGACAAATCTGAATACAGGGATCATCTATCATTGTCTGAATAATTTTCAAAAGTTCATCTCTTAGCGATGGAATTTTGCTGAAGACCAATGTTTTTTCCTGTAGGATTGTTTGGATTTTGTACGAACTCGACCGAGACTTACATCCGTGTGTTTTCCTGGCGTAAGCTTCTTTCGATGGTATAAGCCGTTTCTGAACTGAGAGAGAGAGAGAGAGAGAGAATTAGGGTTTAACGTCGCATTCAGCAATATTTCAGCTATATAGCGAGTTTCTGAACTGAAAGCCGTATAGGCGGTCATTGTGACCCGCGTCGCCAAACCCTTCGGTATCCGCGAGATCGCTTAAGGCTAAATCACTGCATCTGGGCCCAGCGGATTCAACCATCGTTGTCATGAAAACCAAGAGTTACACTCATATAAGCAGTCTTTACAAGTGTATCTGATCTATCTAACAGGGAGAACGTTAGCTGTGGGATAGGGCCAGATATTAGTGGCTTATACTGTGGATTAGGGAAAGAAATGGTTTTTCCGCAGTTTATTCCCTCATCGGTCATAGCTATAGCTCTGAGAAGAGTGGAAGGGTAGGCCACACAAGGGTATGCAGTGCTTGTGCCAGCCGTCTCCATTGCCTTCCCCACTAGATTGTGCGATGTGCTCACCTCACCCAGGTGAGCGAACACTTCTTTATGGGGTGCTAGTGTGGGGAAGCTGTCGCCCTGCACTGTCCCAGTCAGGATACTGTCAGGATTTGAGAATCCCAGGAGCCGCGCAAGGCCAAACAGTTGTATGCTACTGTCGGTCGTCAACTTCAGTCGACCGGTGGCATGGTTTATCTCCAGGCCCGCCCCGTGTGGCTTGAAGACCTCTTTATTAAGGGAACAGACATTGTAATAACCGCTAGGGACAGCCACAAGCTTTCCGCCAACAGAGAAGCTAGTTCCGGCTGGGACGTTCTCCCATAGTGGGTAGAAAGTGAGCTCGAGCAGTGCTACTTTGTATTGTCCGTTTTGGTTCTTGAGCGCATGTGTGAGGTCGACTGCTGCGCCATTTTGAATGTTGCTCAGTGTTACATACATAACCGGCCACAGGAAGTGCTAAACCAGTAAGGATTGCTCATGGATAGACACGCCTTTAGCTTCAATACAAAGGCCACCTACCAAGCGGGCGGGGTGTACACCGCTGGAACGAGTGTTACTGGGACGACATTCACTCACCAAGACATCCTGGTGAACACAGCAAGTGGTGGCTTTGCGGCCCAGTTTCCTGATGTATTTGTGAAATACTGCCTGCCTAAAGTGAAAAGCGACCAGCTTGTTCAGGCGTGGCGCTCTAATCCCTTGCAGTTTTGGCAGAATCAGCTGAATTTCGCGGTGTGGTGCGCCACGACCGGCTGCGGCGAGTCTGTGAGCGACCACCTAGCCGCTGGCCCACGAACTGCTAGCCACACCCGGGCCCTCTACACCTTCCATGTCTACTTCCAGATCAGGCGGATCCTAAAAGAGATCCAGGCCCCGCTCCCTCAAGACGACGCCTGGGCGGCATTTAACAATCCATTTGACCGCAGAGCATATGAGCGCATCTGTGCAGAGTTTGGGGTGTCGCCGCATGCCAATTGGAGACAGCAGCAGAGCGAAAACAGCGGCATAGGAACGATTTACTTCTATGCCACACACGCAGGCTACAGGCGACTTCCAAAACCGTACGACCCAACCTGGCATTCGTTTACTTTCCGAAAAAAACACTTTCACATTGACTACATTGCGCAGGGATCGGAGGCTGACAAGGCGTGGACAACGTTCATGCTGGACAGATCGGAGGGCTTCACACATGCAGGCGTCGAGCGTGTTAATGATTCCATTCGAACGTATGCATGGGCCATCCTCGGCGCCCAGGCTCAGACGCGCACACGGATCTTAGGAGAGGGCACAGCATTTGACGCGCAGAAGCAGTTTCTCGCCAACATCGAGGATGCGGTCTCCTCTCCAGTTGACCTCTCATCTCCTTCGCGAGGCGGTGGGTCGGGGTGAACACCAGTGGGTCTCTCGCCCGGAAGAGCTCGATTGCTCTCGTGGTTTTTCCGCTACCCCCTCCGCCGTTGAGGTAGCTCAGCCGGTGTCGAGTCAAGGGGTCATCGTAGTGTGGCGCGGTGCTGGGTGGGAGGTTTTTCTGTTGCCTTATATACTCTATCTTGGGGAGGTATGCAGCGTGTTCCCGTGGCATGTACAGCTGCTCACCCTTGTCGCGCCACTGGGCTGGGGATACGGAAGGAAGGAATGGCACATTGAGCTGGCAGTTCATGCACAATTCCTCTCTACAGTCGCACCATATAGGGGCTACGTAAACCTCGACACCCCCGAGCTTGTGCAGCGCGGTCTTCTGGATATAGAGGCTGTCGGTGGCCACCCGGACAGCCTCCTCGGGTTCGAAACGCTGCAGCATAGCGACGAGGTTTATATGGGCATAGGCAAGCATGCTGGCCCTCAAGTGGGTGTACTGGGGCTGCGAGCCGTCGTAATATGTTAGAATGTGGCCTAATGGACATCTTTTGGGCGCGCCAACCAGGGTGCCGCTTCGGCGGGTGTCTCTCACGAGGAAGTCCAGCTCACCCTGGTCGGTCACAAGCCTCCGGGTTAGTCTTTTGCCATCGGCTTTGCTACCCTGTGTGAACTTTCCGATGAGGCTGCAGCCCTGGTCGCGGTCCTCTGGAAGCCAGACCTCAGTTTGTTTCTTGAATGCGATAATGCTTCACAGACCTTGAGGTTTTTCAGGAGACCAGACTCTGTAAGAAAGGCAAGCAGGGGCGTTGGGGCCCAGCCCTGCTCTGCGAAATGCCTTCCGAACCAGGCAGGGATGACGGGGTGGACTTTTTCTTCGAATTCCCATTCCTGGACCTCGGCAAAGCCGGTGCCGATATCCTGAGGAAGGGGGCCGTTAATCGAAACACGGGTCATGCGGTGGGTGGGGTGCCCAAACCGCTCGAAATATGGCTTAGTGTCACCTTTTCCTCGGAAGCTGGCGGGGTAACAGGCTTTCATGTCAATGCTGACGATGTCCCTCGTATCGTAGTCCATTGCATTCCACAGTCCGCCATGGCCGTGTTCCACACAGGCCTTCTGGATGTCGTCGAGGAGGCCGGACGGGGTCGGCTTCCAGCCGTTGTGCTCTTTTGCCATGATGCTGGCTGCGTGGTCACGCCGAAGGCCCGGTCGGCCAGGGCCTCGTCGCCCAATATGGCACAGGCTTCTTGGAGTAAACGGTGGGCCTCCTGCGTTCGGAAGGTGCGACCGTCTTGGAGCACAAACTGGTCGACGTTGAGCTGTTTATCTCCACCGCCGAGAAGCCAGACAGCTAGTGGCTCATCCTGAGTGGCATCTCTGATTGCTTCCCAGACGTCGCCCTCGTAGATGTAGACCTGTCTGGTAGCGGGAAAGTGCAGGTCTTTGGACCAGGCGTGGCCGTTGTGGCAGATAAGTTCTATGGGCTGATGGTAACCTCCACCATATGTCCCGCAGGATAATTGCACGTTTGAGGACCTTCTCAAGCCCTGCAACGTCCTCGACCGTGGCGCCTCTGTTATGGACCCTCTCCTCCCACTCCTGTATTTTCTGCCTTCTCGTGGGGGTAAGGCCCGACCCCTGAGGGCACCTTCGAAATGCTCCACCACTCTTTGTGCAACGCAGTTGAGGTCGCCATCTCTCATCGGGGCCAAATTAGCAGGGTCTGGCTCTCTGAGCGGATAGAGGCCGTAAACGACTGCAGTGACAGGGTAGGCATTATTATAGAATACCTTGTCGATGCCGGTCAGAACACCGGGCGCAGTGACTCGGGTGAGCACGACCACATCCTGTCCCTTCTTTCTCTCAGTCCTCACTGGGTCGATCTTGTCTTCCACGACCCACCCCACTTCATCTAGGCGACGCAGGAACTTTATCCTCATGATATATTCATCCCCAGGTAGGGCCCTGAGGAGCCTTGCTGCTCTCTCGTCTGTCATAATGGCGTCCACGTCGTCGATGCCCGGCGGCTCCATAACGCACCATGTAGAGAAGACCGCGGTGGCGCCGTCGACTTCGAATTCGTCTTTGGCGTCAATAATTATGTCAACCCACCGCTCGTCGGCCGGGAGCTGCACCGGGGGAGGAACCTGAGTGTCCAGGTCGAGGAATGGCCTTTCGGGGGCTGGCATTTTTGCAAGAATCTCAGGACCTTCCCGGCCGATCCGACTGGCTAGAGACTTGGGCCGCTTCCTCCTAGACAGACCTCTTTCCGTGATTCGCCGCAGGTGCGGGAGCCGTTCGGTAGGTTTCTTTTGCACCCGCTGCGCATAGGCTGTGGCTCGCAGCGAGGCCGTGACCTCGTCGTCGAGTTGCCGCAGCTCACGGGCGCGCTGTCCTTTCTTACGGAAGTCTTCCATATCACCTCGAAGGGCTGGAAGCCTTCCAGTTTTACGCGCTCGAACGACTCTCTTTAGAAACTCGGCGGCGCGGGCCTCAGCGATCGCCCTAATGAGGTCGGGTTTGTTACCCGTGGAAGGCAGACCATATTGCTTTGCTAATGCGCGGAGCTCTTTGACTGTCTTCATCTGTAGGGTATACTAGGGTATACTAGGGTATACTAGGTGATAACATATCTCTAAATGGAATTTACATGGGGTCTTAGCCAGGCGTCGACTCGGGTATACTAGGGTATACTAGGTGATAACATATCTCTAAATGGAATTTACATGGGGTCTTAGCCAGGCGTCGACTCGGGTATACTAGGTGATAACATATCTCTAAATGGAATTTACATGGGGTCTATCTTAGCCAGGCGTCGAAACTCGGCCTGAAAGACACTTTCCTTCTGCCGCCAGGGGTCTATCTTAGCCAGGCGTCGAAACTCGGCCTGAAAGACCCTTTGCTTCTGCCGCCAGGCCTTAACCGTTTCTTTAACATATCCGCAGCCTCGGCACAGTGAGAGGCGGTTTAAAACACATACCCCGCACCTGAAGCAGGGCTTTGTGCCACCGCCCCTTCGGAGCCGAGCAAGGTGGACCTTACAGTGATCCCCCAGGCAACTCCGACCACAGAGCTCCGTGGAGCTCAATGTAAGCCACTGACATGTGTGTTTACCCTTCATCGTACCTCTGGTATCTCCATCGATTCTGTATGTTTAATAGGTGGTTGCGGCGTAGAGCCTGGGCCGGCAAGGGTGGTGGGCCGTCCCGAGGCTCTACAGAGTATGCGCCCAGCCCCCCACTTGGGAAGCTCCCCGCTCCCCCACACCTCCCCCACAAATTAGTGTCCCTTGGGAAGCTCCCCGCTCCCCCACACCTCCCCCACAAATTAGTCCACTCGCCCTCCCTGCTGCTGAATGAGACAGTATTTTAATTTTGGATGTATGAAAAGCAATCCATGCATGAGGTTTCACGCCTACTAATGACGCGGAAACACAATTCATATCGACGAACAGACAATGACCACAGTAGGGTCGCAAACAATTTTTAAATTACAAAGGATTAGCATTTTTGTTTTGAAAGAGCTTTTTTCAATTCGTTTTGACATTCACAGGAATTCGCATAGTTTGGTGATAACATCGGAAGTGAGATTGTATTCGTATTTCAATGTAGCTGTATTTGTTTACCAGAGCTCAACAAAACAGCAAACAATCCCTCTTCACAAACGATTGGGTTGTACCACGAAAATGATAACTGTACTCTGTCATTTCACTCATTTCATTTGTCATATTTTTTTAATATCCTTCAGAAATTTAAAGCTTAGTTGTATACCATGCAATGGTCTATGTTAAATAGAATAGAATGGCTGCTCCGCAAGCTGTGGAACTGACGAGTTTCAGAGCCACCCCTTGTGAGATTTGCATGCTGTGCCATTGATGCAAAGGTAGTCGGTATCTGTATTTCGGTTTCCAGTTTTATAAGGTGTCTTACTCTTTCTCCTTGCCAGATGGCTTAGGGCTAGAATTCCTCGTTCAGTAACTTATTGCGCAAAACTAGATGAATCTTGGAATGTTATATCGGCATTGAAGTATGATTAATGGCGCCTGCAGTGATGGATGCCATTGACAGTTTTCTGTGTATATGATCATAATTCAATTTTCGTTGAAAGGGACCGCCTGGTGAGCCAGGAAAGTCACAGATGGATGAAATGATCGCATACCTACCATCGTATGTGAAGAACTACACGGAGATTTATATAATGCCAATGGTTAACGCTACCAAGGTATGAAAATCAATCAGTACATTCAATCTCGACTAATGTATGACATTCTGATTAACTCTGGCAGTAATTTTACCGACTGAATTTAGTCATTGGTGCAAAAGTGGTGAGTATTTTTGTTCATTGTACAAGTATTCACTTAATTTCGAAGGATTTTATTTTGTGTGTAGACTTTTGAAGACAACAGGAACTGATAAGATAATTGCCAAATCAACACGAACATATATTTTCCATTTTTATTGCAATATTCGACCTATTAGAAAACGTTATATCATAATTCCGCTATAATTTTTTTCAAAATGCTCCTTTGTTTTCTGAACAGGGAGAGAAAGGAGATATGGGTAAGTGTGAGTTATGATGGACGTTTTGCTGAAAATATTCGCAATCCCACCAACATTGTTACTGAGTTTTACATCTTGCCTAGGGATCTTGGTTTTGTCTATCTTGTCGTTTTTTTTAATAGTTCACGCCAGTTTGGTGCTAACTGTCTAGCTTCGTACAAATTTATTTCGATTATTGAGTTGGGCATCTTTTACTGGACGACTGAATACTTACAATCTATTAAGATATAGCATATTTCAAGGGTAATGCTACAGAAACTTCCTCATTATCTCGCTACACACTAATGGTAGTTCGGTAAGCTCTATCTGAGGTATCCTGTGAAAATGGGGTGACTGTGGTCATGCCGCTATTCAAGAGAGTCGTTTCATCAGTGAGAACATATCGGACATCGTGATCGGCTGGGAATTGTGTTTGTGTATCATGTGCTTTTAATGTGTTCAATCTGTTTCCTGGGTCGTATCTGTATTGTTACCCTGTCCTTCATTCAAGGTGCATACGGTATGCCCGGCTGGGGATTCCCCGGCAAGAGAGGGCCCAAGGTAAGTGGTAGATATATGATACCCATAAGAAAAGGAGCGTTACGTAACTTGCATTTGAGCCATACTACAGCGACGTTTTAATCTCAAAATGCCAAATAAGATACAATGTACACAAATGTTGAGCCCATGAACCATTCATCTTCAGATAAATGGAATTAACTAACATGACCGTTTCACAATAAAAAAAACCCTGTTTGGTTAGAGTCACAATACAGTGTTTCTAATTCGTAGAAAGCTTAATATATATTTGAGGTTGTGAAAGTGGAAAGGATCAAAGTCTGGATCTCGTGGTTACAGGGCGCACCAGGAAGGGGTGGGCGGAGGGGCAGAAGAGGATTGCCCGGTAAACCGGGCCCTATCGGTAACCCTGGTCCTGAAGATTCGATGGCAGGAGGGCGTCCGGGCGAGAGGGGGGAACCAGGGCCGATCGGAGAGAAGGGTAATACAGGAGACCAAGGTATCCCGGGGCCCCCTGGTAGTCCAGGATTTAGGGTAACAGGTGACCAGGGGAAGCCTGGTCCAGTGGGCCCGCTTGGCAGAGACGGCAATCCTGGAAGAAAGGGCGATAAAGGGCAACGAGGACAGAGAATCATAGGACCGCCTGGACCAACCGGTAAACCAGGTCCACCAGGAATACCAGGTAAAGGCAAGACTGGTGATTCTGGGAGACCAGGTCCTCGGGGAATTCCAGGCGTCAATGGTCCGCGTGGCACTGACGGGAGGCCTGGGCTAAGAGGTGATAAAGGTGAGCGTGGCTTCATCGGTAGGAAAGGTGAACCGGGAAATCCGGGAAATTTACCGCCAGATGAGTTGTTGCAAGTCTTCCGAGGTCCGCCTGGTTTTGATGGGATCGAAGGCAGAAAGGGCGAACCAGGCGTAGGAATTGCAGGAGCAAAAGGCGCCAAGGGGCAAACTGGATATGATGGAATTAGTGACCGAGATGGCAAACCAGGTCCGAAAGGCGAACCTGGTACCCCATCGATAAAAGTTAAGTACCTTTAGCAAAGTTTACTAGAACGTGGCGGTTGCGGCTTGACTATATTTCAATATGATTAATTCCAGAAGCAAATCAACTGTAAGTCTGTAGCATTAAACTAGACTAGCTATAATGCTGTGGTGACCGCCTTCCTGCTTATAACGCATAGACGTAACTGCGCAGTAAAACAGTTTACTTCCTGCTTATAACGCATAGACGTAACTGCGCAGTAAAACAGCAGGTGTCGTGTTTTTGCAGATGCAAAACGAAACTTGAGTGATGCATTACGGAAGATGAGATGATGCTGGAATTCAAATACTTAGCCTATGAAATGTACATAATTAGTGCTAGCCATAATCCCCGCACGCCGTTTTTGATGTATAGAGATGTGCAATACTCAAGTAGTGTAGGTGGTTTGAGGAGTGTCAGTGCCGTCTGGCTATAATGGACTAATAATATACACTTGTAGTGGACTTGCTTCTGCTAATACACATGTTTCCACATTCAGTGTGTCCCTATTTCATCGGTTTTGATTCAAACCTGTGACTCAGTGATGGATAGTCTGATCAAAGCATTCAACAGAACAACACCAAATTAAAAATCCACATACTTTTGTTGCCCATCCGTTCTCGTCACGTTCTCATATGCTGGCTGAAACAAGTATCGCCTGGTGTTTAATCAATGCTTTTTCTATAAAAAGGTAACCATCAACGGTTAATTTTGCAAAAAGATGTCTTGTACACAATATAGTCCAATTATACGTGCATTTCACAGTCGACCATTTGCTATTCGGTCCTAGAACATTTCAGAAGTATTCGTTATCAAATTCCATCGATAACGAGTATATAGCAGCACAACGAACTAATTGATTTTACGGTAATGATATTACTTCCTTTGAATAACGTTACATAATCGTACATGCACTGAAGCAAGATTTCATGCAGCTATCCAGGGTAGTATGTTGTCTGATCGCGTTTAATAGATTTGGTGTATTTTTTCACTCTGAAACAGGCGATAGAGGGGAATCCGGGCCTAAGGGAAGTCAAGGGCCAAAAGGACAGACGGGCGAAACTGGTCCTAGTGGCGCTGTTGGTAGGAAGGGCACTGAAGGACCCCCAGGAAAACTTGGAGAGCGAGGTCCGCGTGGTCCCAAAGGGCCGAATGGAGAACGCGGTCCAATCGGTCGTGATGGAAAACCTGGGGTTAACGGTTCACCTGGTCCGGAGGGTCAAGTTGGAGCGACGGGGTCCAAGGGAGAAAGAGGGGAAGCCGGTCCGAAAGGATCCGGGCCCAAAGGCGAGAAGGGTGACTGTATGGACTGTCAGTCCGGAAAACCTGGACCTGGAAGAGGACCCGGAATTAAAGGTTCAAAAGGGGACCCAGGAGATCAAGGAAGTGATGGTGAACAGGGCGATAAAGGAGATATGGGAATGCCGGGAGTTCAAGGATCGAAAGGTGCATCAGGACCAAAAGGTGAACCAGGGGACGTGGGAAAAGGAAAACCGGGAGCCAAAGGTAAAGATGTGTTACATGTATTTCATCAACGAAACATTTAACAGTTCGAAGTATAGTGGGGAAAGGCTTGTCTAACATGATCATGATCAGGGTGAGAGGGATTGACGTCATCATGATCACGTTCAAAATATGAGTAACGGTCATAATTGAAGTGTCGTGCCGGAGTAAAAAGAGTGAGATCAGAGTGCAGATTCGGGAGTTATTCAGGTTCGAAGACATCGGCATTCGGAATGAAACATAGGCTCTCCCTATTATATAACGTGAGGACCGTCTCCATATTTAATCACGTGGTAGTTTGAACCTTCATGGTAATTGCGAATCTACAGTGGGGGACTTGCCCAATATCAATTCTGTGATTGCCAAATTAACCAATCAATTGACCGAACTAGCACTTCCGGTTTCTCTTTTGGATCGGGTAGTTCAAGCCTCTCATTCTCACATTCTCTGATTCGCTGACTATACAACAGAAACTTGTTGCTTGCTGCACAAGACGGTCGCAATTATGCCGGAAAGACAGGAGGCGATTTTCATCCTGTCATTGACCAGATGAACAATTGAAGTTCCAAGTATCCTCCATACTACTGGCGTACACTGTTCTAAAAGGTCTGAGCCTTTTGGGGGGCGTTGATTAAAATCTAGACGTTCCTGACAAGTTCGAAATACATACACAAATTACAGATACAAAATTGAACTATCCAGAACGGCCATCATCCTATGAATGTTTTTAAAATGCCCGCTGGTTGTATTATCAAATGGTTGACATTTAACACTAAATCATGCCAGTTTCTACAACCCATAGGGTATTTCCATTCAACTCCTAGTTAATATCGTTTTTACTATCAACTTATTATGATGGACATTACCATCATAAATACCTATGTTACCATTCAGTCTAATAGTCATGATAGTGTCGTTCAGTTCAAATAATGCTATATACTAGGTTTGGATCATCAGTAGCTCCTTTCCTCACACTAGAATTTTATAAGCTAACAACATCTTATCATTTGTAAGACTTCAATATCTATATGGCCTGAACCACACTTTACTTATATTTAATCGCCTAAACTGTATAACATTATATAACCCGTTCAGGTGACAAAGGAGATATTGGGCCTGTTGGCGACAAAGGAGTTCCTGGTTTACCAGGGAAGATCGGCACCGTCGGACGTAAAGGAACCGATGGCTCTCCAGGGCAAATTGGCCCTCCGGGGCGAGATGGCAACCCCGGAAATATTGGACCAGTTGGCACAAAGGGAGAACGTGGAGATATCGGTCCACTAGGTCCGCCTGGTGATGTTGGCCAGACGGGAGGAATGGGTCAACCTGGACAGAAGGGAGAGGCGGGCGAGCGCAGGCCTGGAGACAAGGGCCCCAAAGGAGACACAGGGGATTTTGGCAAAGGATTACCGGGAGACATAGGTCCATCAGGCAAAAAGGGAGAGAAAGGCATCATAGGACAGAAGGGAGACAGAGGATATGATGGGCGAATCGGACAAAAGGGTGAATCTGTCAGAGGAGAGCCTGGAGTGAAAGGTATGGAATTTTTATGTTGCAAGTGTAATAATTCATATTCAGACCGTCTCACCACTTGGTAATATTCCACAGTGATTCTTATTAGTCTCAACATTTGAAATTTGCACTCTGCACTCGTGTTCACTTTGCATGTGACCGTTCATTGTATCAGTATATGCAGATTGACCTTACGTTATGAAACGACGAAATTTGGCGCCTTGCTATGCTGAATCACATTCCTGTTACAAATCGTACTAGTACCGATGGCTTGCACAATATTATGGTATTTATTCTATCGGCAATGTGTGATATTCGTCAGCAAATTTTACAGAACTGAAATAATTATCAAATCATTTACAGCTTGCTGATTAAAGTTTTTGGAGATTTCAACATTTTTTTAGGGAGTCCAGTGTAAAATATGAACAGGATCCTCAATTGCTAGTCTGGGACTTGATTTTTCCGGAAAGATATATTCCAGAGGACTATGAAGTGAAAATATTTCGAGAACCGGTCTGTTAGATTGGACTCGGCGCCGTCTATGTAAGGAGTGACGACTGAACTGGGGTGCACTTTATTACAGTCAGCTCACATAAAGTGAGATATGAGCTTGAGGATACAAAGATATATATATATTGTATAACAGAATTTACACAGGAGATTTGAGGTAATTAAGTATGATTGACATGTACAGAGTACTCTGAATTTATGAAGGTCTGGTTGTCTTATATAATATGAAGCAATACCGCATTTTCTATCTTTGCTGACAAAAAGGACTCTGATGCGAATATTAAACGCGCCTCCAACTGCTTACTTATCACACAAAGTGCAAAGTCCAGGGATAATTTCTTAACAAAGGTGTAATTGTGTAATTGCCATGAATTTTCAAACAAGTAATGTGCGTAGCAGATTGTCATTTTGTCATGAATGCGCGGTAATAATTCTGACGAAGACGTACCACAATATGTACCAACTACAGTCTAACTTTGAGAACGTATAGATCCAAAGGCCTACATTATTCAGTGAAGGATATATATCCACCTTCACTGGATTTGTGTGAAGAGGTGTGAAGAGCTACATTACTCACACAGACAGTAGACGTAACACAATGTGTACCAACTTGAGCCTAACTTGGATAAGGTATAGGTGTGAAGAGCTACATTACTCACACAGGCAGTAGACGTAACACAATGTGTACCAACTTCAGCCTAACTTGGATAAGGTATAGGTGTGAAGAGCTACATTACTCACACAGGCAGTAGACGTAACACAATGTGTACCAACTTCAGCCTGACTTGGATAAGGTATAGGTGTGAAGAGCTACATTACTCACACAGACAGTAGACGTAACACAATGTGTACCAACTTCAGCCTGACTTGGATAAGGTATAGGTGTGAAGAGCTGCATTACTCACACAGACAGTAGACGTAACACAATGTGTACCAACTTCAGCCTAACTTGGATAAGGTATAGGTGTGAAGAGCTACATTACTCACACAGACAGTAGACGTAACACAATGTGTACCAACTTCAGCCTAACTTGGATAAGGTATAGGTGTGAAGAGCTACAATACTCACACAGGCAGTAGACGTAACACAATGTGTACCAACTTCAGCCTAACTTGGATAAGGTATAGGTGTGAAGAGTTACATTACTCACACAGGCAGTAGACGTAACACAATGTGTACCAACTTCAGCCTAACTTGGATAAGGTATAGGTGTGAAGAGCTACATTACTCACACAGACAGTAGACGTAACACAATGTGTACCAACTTCAGCCTAACTTGGATAAGGTATAGGTGTGAAGAGCTACAATACTCACACAGACAGTAGACGTAACACAATGTGTACCAACTTCAGCCTGAATTGGAGTAGTTATAGGACCAAAAGGCCTACATTAATCCCACAGACAGTAGACGTAACACAACGTCAGCCTAGCTCTGGAAAGATATAGGTCTGGTGCCTACATTACCCATACAGACAGTAGACGTAATACAATGTATACCAACCTCAGTCTATCATGGAGAAGGTATAGATTCAACGGCCTGCATTACTCACACACTGCAGACAGAAGGCGTAAAGCAATGTGTACCAGCGTCAGCCTAGCTCGGGAAGGTTTAGGCCCAAAGGTCTACATTACTCACACAGACAGAAAACAAACCCCTTAGCCTGCGAAAAGCTTAGAAACTGATGGGAACTATATATGGAGTAATTTCAGAATATGCGTGAAATTCGGACACATTAATGAAGTTTGGGTGTTACTGTTCGTTTCCCCCGGATATCCGATGTTATTACATTATTATTTTTCTATCATTAATCATGACATACATGGCTGATCTTCAGGCGATAAAGGAGTGGATGGTGCAGGAATCCCGGGTCCCGCGGGAGCCAAGGGGAATCCGGGTCTTAAAGGTGATCAGGGAGCAGCTGGTGGTCGTGGAGAGAAAGGTACTGGCAGCAAGGGAGAGGAGGGGACGCCTGGTGTCGGCATGATTGGTCCAGTTGGAGCAAAGGGAGAGCCCGGATCGACAGTACAAGGAGACCCGGGTAATATGGGAGAGAAAGGGTCACCCGGTAAGCTTAATTTGGGAGTAGAATTTACTTTTTTCAGTAAACAGTGTGTGTCAAATGGAGTGGTATGGTGGACTAGCATATCGGACGTACCAGATATTGTATCCTAGACAAGCGTCGATACGCCAAATATTCTAGTCTGTTTAGTACAGAAACAACTCCGCAACACATCACTGATCGCCATCAAACCAAACTCCTTTATTTACACATGCGCACTACACATGTCTGAGATCACTGACGTCACCCAATATACCTTAATTTATAACATTCCTCCCTTTTAGCTGAGGAACAACTATACTTCACAGACAGGTTATGTATTGCGCTAACAGTAGTTGAGTTTCATCATTATCACAATACATCAAACTTTGGCGGACAATTATCATGCTTCCGAACAAATATACAAATCAATTATGACAGCTTTATATTATACTTAGCTGTCCCGAACATAATAATTAACCACAACTGTTCAATATCTACAAATCGAGTCTCTTTGGAGCTTTAAGGACTCGGGTTGACCTCCTGAGTACAGTTGGAGTCTTATCAGTTTGCGAACTAGTTTCACATGGACTAGGGGTTGGAGACCCCGCACTGTCCCCAGGGTTGGAGACTATTGGCTCAGCGAGTGCAGAGCGAGGAAACTGAACGGGTGAGCTCACCTCACGATCAGCTGGTGAGACCGGTAAAGATGGGAAAATATCAAGTGTAACATCGGTCTCGGGTAGATTTGCGTCCAATCTCACCGGAACCTTTGACTCTCTAACGGAGTCATCAGGAATAAGATGATCAACATGTACAAATCTCCTGTTATTACCTGAAACTCGAACAAGATATGTAAGCGGCCCCTTTAAGGCTACAATAGTACCAGGAATCCACTTCTCTTTTCCTCCCCTAACATTCCTCACTCTGACTGACTGATACAGATCGAATGTTCTCATTTTTGGACAAGGCCCATCCCTTTGAAATTTTGAGGCCGTCTGGCGTCTCTCTACTTTTCTTTTCAAACTAGGTTTCAACAAAGACAAACGAGTTCTTGGACTTCGTTTAAGGAACAATTCCGCAGGTGTTGTTCCTGTAGTAGTGTGCGGTGTATTCCGATAACTGAACAACAAATTTGCTAACTTATGAGACAAAGATAGAGACTTGTCAGACTTCTTTAACATCTTCTTAAATGTTTGCACATTTTTCTCTGCCAATCCATTACTAGCTGGATGATATGGAGGGCACAATGTGTGATCTATGTCATTCGATTTAAGGAAATGTTTGAATTCTTCTGCAATGAACTGCGGACCATTGTCAGAAACAATCTGTTGCGGTAATCCAAATCTAGCAAATAAAGATCTCAGAACATTGATGGTAGCATTGGCTGTTGTGCTACCCATAGAGAAAACTTCTAGCCATTTTGAATAACTATCTGAAATGATCAGGAAATGTTGACCTTTTACTTCTGCAAAGTCAGTATGTATTCTTTGCCACGGCTCCGTAGCCCAAGGCCAAAGTAACAATGGAACCGTTTTCGGAGAACCCTGTGCCTCTACACAATCTGAACAAGCTCTAACCATCTCTTCAATATCCTGGTCCAATCCAGACCACCAGAGATAAGACCTAGCTAGGGCTTTCATTCTAGACATTCCAGGATGACATTCGTGTAACTCTGCTAGAAGACACTCCTGTAATGAGGAAGGAATTATAACTCGTCTTCCCCATAATAAGCATCCATCTTCTACAGAAAGTTCTTCCCGGCGACACCAGTAAGACTGCATAGCCTTTTCTGGGCAATGATTAGGCCATCCAGACAAAGTGTATTCGTACACTTTAATCAATATATGGTCCTTGCTCGTACAATCAGCAATTCTTTTTGCTGTTATTGGTAATTTGTCAGATACAGTCCTGAAGACATAATTTTCCTCAGGATCTGCCGTTTTAGGACTGTCTACAGGAAGCCTACTTAGCAGATCTGCATTGGCATTTTCTTCGGAAGAACGATATACAATATTGTATGTGTATCCCGATAACAACACAGCCCAACGTTGCATCCTAGCCGCTGCTAATGGAGGAATTCCCGACTTTGGACCAAAAATTCTAGTTAAAGGTTGATGGTCTGTCACTAGAGTGAAATTTCTACCGTATAAATACAGGTGAAACTTTTTGATCCCGTATATGATACTTAAGCTTTCTTTTTCAATTTGAGCATAGTTCTTTTCTGCAGAACTGAGTGTTCGCGATGCGTAAGCTATTGGTCTTTCTGAACCATCTGCCAGTTGGTGACTCAATACAGCCCCAAGTCCATATGGACTTGCATCTACACTGAGCACTAATGGTTTCAGTGGGTCATAGTGCATCAGCACTTTGTCACCAGTGAGTACATTTTTAGCATATAAAAATGCATCCTCACAATCTTGGTTCCATAACCATTTAGAAGAATGGTTTAAGAGAGCATACAAGGAGTGTAAATTTGATGAAAGATTTGGAACAAATTTCCCATAATAATTCACCATTCCCAAGAATGATTTCAGTTCTGACACATTCTTAGGTCTAGGGGCATTTTGAATAGCATCAACTTTGCCTTGCAAAGGACGTATGCCATCTCCACTGAGCAAATGTCCCAGGTATTTGATTTGAGATTTGAAGAATTGACATTTTGAGCCATTCAATCTTACATTGTATTCATCTAGCCTAGATAATACTTTCTTCAGTACCTGCAAGTGCTCTTCAACGGTCTCCGTTGCAATAATGATGTCATCAATGTAACAAAAACAATGTTCAATGCCTACCAAATTCTTATCCATCGTAGCTTGAAAAACTGTAGGTGCTGTTTTAACGCCAAAACTTAAGCGTTTTGTACCTAATAAACCCTGTTGTGTGTTCAAAACAAGCAGTTTAGCTGATTCTTCATCCAGCAACAATTGGTTAAAGGCACCAGATAAATCTAACACAGAATATACTTTAGGTTGAGTACCATTCTGAGTTATCTTAGCAAATAGATCTTGAGTATTTGGTAGTTTATACCCATCATCTTCTATAGCCGCATTAACAGCTTTGTAATCTCCACATACTCTGATGGATTTACCTGACTTTGGTACATGTACTGTTGGAGAAGCCCATTCACTGTGATCTATGGGGTACAATATGTCTGCTTTGACTAATCTGTCATATTCTTTCTCTACATCAGAAACCATGGAGTAAGGTACAGGCCTAGCCTTTTGAAATACTGGTTTGGCTTCAAGTTCAATGATGCGGTAAAACCCTTAATACCATTACCCTCAGTAGAAAATAGTGTACTATGTTTCTGTAGCAACTCATTGAACTGTTTGGGGTATGCATCTGATTGGGGCACAGATATCTTGGGCTTCAATGTATCTTTAACAGAGAAAATATTCTCCCAATCTAACTTTATCCTACCCAACCAATCTCTCCCAAACAGAGCAGGACGTTTGCCTTTGACTACAATCAATTCCATCATACATTCCGGGTTTGTGCCATACTTAACAGGAAGTTTGATTGTACCTACAATAGGCACCTGTTCACCGGTGTAACTGCGAAGAGTGATATCAGAATCATACAATCGGTAATTAGACAGTTGTGCTTTATACACAGATTCCGAGACTGTGGAGCGAGAAGCACCCGTATCTAATTCCATATCTAAATTTACATGACCTACCGACACTCTAAGCTTGATGGGACTCATCTTGTTTACATTATCTTGATTTCTGTACAGACCTAACCCATCATCAAAGTTATCTGTATCATAATCATTAGAGTCACTAGAGTCTGTAACATGCACAGCGTCCATATACTTTGCTTTTGCAAATCTAGATTTTTTTTGAAAATTTCGAAAATCAGCATTTGCTGTCTTTTGATACCGTCCTCCAGTATTTAATCTAACTGGGCAAATCGGGCGAATATGTCCTTTCTTATGACATTCAAAACAGTCCGCATCCTTGAATCGGCACTTCTCTGAGCGGTGATTTGTCTTCCCGCAGGACTTGCACGGCTCTCCCCTCGTCTGCCTGTAGCAGGCCGCCGGTCTGGGCGAAGCCTGTATGGCCTTTTCCCCCTGTTGTAACCTGAGCGTATCAGCTGCCTCGTGGCCTCCCATATGTTCTTTGTTAGCTTTTCCCGCCAACTCGTCAGCTACACATTTTGCTTTTGCTGATTCAAATGTTACGTCATGCTTGGACAACAAATGGGTCTGGGTTCTGGCCATCTTCTTATGTAATCCCGATACTAGTTTATCTCTCAAAGCTTCGTTCAGGAATAAACCAAAGGAGCAAGTAGAAGATAACTTTTTTAACCGTAATATAAAGTCAGCAACAGATTCATGCTCACCTTGACTGGCCGTCCAAAATTTGAATCGTTCTGAAATGACGATTGGCTTTGGGTCAAAATGCTCTGCCAGCATCGTTTTCAATTCCGCATACGTCTTCGTTTTTGGTTCTTCTGGGCTACACAGGTTTTTCAACATTTTGAAGGTATCTGCACCCACCAATGCAAGGAACAAATTCGACTTCTTGTCACGGTGAATTTCGTTGGCCGCCATGAAGGCATCGCATCTGTTCGCGTAATCCTCGAAAACTTCCAACTTTTCGTCGAACGGACCCACGTTCCCGTATACTGCCATTCTTACAATATATGTGCAGTGTTCTGAGCAGGTATTCACGATCCTCGTCGCCAATTATTGTATCCTAGACAAGCGTCGATACGCCAAATATTCTAGTCTGTTTAGTACAGAAACAACTCCGCAACACATCACTGATCGCCATCAAACCAAACTCCTTTATTTACACATGCGCACTACACATGTCTGAGATCACTGACGTCACCCAATATACCTTAATTTATAACACCAGAGAACTTGGTTGCATAATCATCAACATAATTTGGAACAAACAACTCAGTCAAAACTCATTTGCAGGTAAAATCTTCAACTTACTGTACAATATCTGCAACCGTTCGGAGTATCCATGTGCTAAACTAAATTTCACTTCCAGGCTTTATTTTCATCGGCGACAAATCAGATCATAGTATCCATAACCCTTATTATTGTTGCAAGTTTTGCACAAATATAATTCCATAAATCTGTTTTAGGAGAGAAGGGTGACGGAGGACAGAAGGGTGATGTGGGAGAGCCTG
Source organism: Hanleya hanleyi (assembly GCA_036873755.1). Classification (NCBI taxonomy): domain Eukaryota; kingdom Metazoa; phylum Mollusca; class Polyplacophora; order Lepidopleurida; family Hanleyidae; genus Hanleya; species Hanleya hanleyi. The sequence goes on from JAVTVY010009057.1 coordinate 375,571, forward strand.
GTTTACCAGGGCATATCGGTATCCCTGGACCCGAAGGTAAAGTCGGTCCACAAGGACAAGTAGGTCCCCCGGGAACACCCGGCCAGGCTGGTGAAACTGGCCTCGGTGGTCCTAAAGGACAGGTTGGGGATATTGGCCCAGAAGGACCCCCTGGTCCTAGGGGAGAAAAGGGAACCTCGGGTGAGCCAGGACAACAAGGTCCAAAAGGCGAGAAGGGCGAACTTGGTATTGGAAAACCTGGCTCAACAGGGGACAAAGGAGAGAAGGGAGATTTCAGTGAAGGGTCTCCCGGAAACGAAGGTCTCAAAGGAGTCAAAGGGGACATCGGCTTCATCGGAGAGACGGGACTAAAAGGAGATGTCGGCGAAAAGGGCGAAAAGGGTCGCGCAAGTCACGGCATGAATGGAATGAAAGGTTAATTGCTGATAAATATGTTCATATACACGCCTTGTTGGTCATACAAAAATAGCAAAACCGGCCATGTTTCGTTCCCAGAGTGCAACGCAAGCCACGAATAAAGTTCAGGCATGCTTTAAGAATAGGCACGGGCTGAAAATTGCGGAAAAATGTATTTCAAAAACTTATTTGCATGTGTTCTTGCATAACTTCTGACAATGTCTATAAATAAACCTACGGCGATGAGTTTCGCGATACCCCCATTGAAGGCATTGCTGCATCAGGACCTTGCTCGTGGAAAAGGGGCAATATTTCTTATCTTACTTCATCCAGACAACCGGCAATAAGTCGTGTATTTAGGTACATGTAATATATTCCTTCATGTAATATTTGGTTTGATGATTTGATACACCCAAAATTTCATCACCATTGAAACCATACTTCAAAGGATTGTAAGTAGTTTCTTTACCTTACCTCCGATCTCACTAAGAGCTGAGAGTTTTAACATTCAGCTCATCGAACGGGATGCTCAAGGGGTTTTTTTTTACTGATACAACAGTAGAATAAATGTTACACTCACCCCCATCTCTCCTCTTCTAAGCTAGCAAGAATGAACTTTATATAGTATGAAGAGAGCGAAGTATATAGGTGCATGGGGTGATATGAACCTGTCCTCACTCAAGAGTCGACTGAATTTACGCAGGCCTACTCTAGACTATTGATAGCAATATAGCCGAGGGGGGTTGCTCAGCCTGATATAGAAGAAATCAATGAGAATCGTTGAGCAAGGGTGTTTGTAGCGATTTAAGCTACAGATCTTTCAACAAAATCATCAACAGCACAAGTAAAACAGTATTGTATTTGATACTTATGTTTCTTTAATGTACCAAAAGATAACGTAAACTGTTTCATTTTTCAACAAATATTTGAACAGGCCAGAAAGGAATGGTTGGTATAGGTATGCCAGGCAAAGTAGGTCCCAAAGGCGATCCTGGCACGAGAGGTGAACATGGACCCGTTGGCCCAAAGGGTCCTAGAGGGGCTGGAGATAAAGGCGAGAGGGGCGACCCGGGACTTGGCATGGAAGGACAAATTGGACCAAAGGGCGAAGTAGGCATTGGGATGCCTGGAGATAAGGGCAGAAAGGGTGACACAGGGGCGATCGGTAAGAAACATATTAACACTGTTCTTCATTTTCCATATTACACATATTGTCGGTGGAAATATCTTCCATGTGGTGTTGGGCTTTGTTGGCCATTTCCCATGTTTTTGCCTATTTTTCTCAGTAGGTTATCTCTCTTTTCTAGGTTAAGAGATAGGGAATCAAGACTTCTAGCCTAGAATTTTGCTCAGCAACATTCAATTAATTTGTCAAATTTTGATGAACATTGAGATTATCTTCAAACAGAATATAAGAAAATGTTAAATACTATTTATATGATTTTTTCAATAATATGCTTCAAAACCAGGGCTATACCCCATGTTTTTTGGGTAATCAAATGTAGTATGGGTCAGTCCATTTAACAGTGGCTGCAGCTAAAAAATGCACACGCGCCTATAAGTTTTTCCTTGTTTTCCTTCATATTACACATATATAAATGCTATAACACACATTATTCAAAAAGTTAATTACTCTCATTTACCACCAGCGGACATCCTTAAAGGACAACAAAGACTGTACATTATATTAACCGACTAAATATTCCCTCTAACATAACAATATAAGCAATTGTGTGATATATAAGTGTATGTTTTTGAATCTATGCTTTTAAAATTCATCTAATCATCACAGGTCTACCGGGATTTTCCTCCTACGTTTACAGTCGGCACAGCCAGTCGACACACCCACCAAGCTGTCCTTATGGCCATCGTAAACTCTGGGAGGGATATAGCTTTCTCCATTCCAAGGACGATGGCCGGGCACAGGTGCAAGATTTAGGCAAGTCTATGGAGTAACAGACTGTCTTACAAAACCCTGTATCTAGATGGGCCTTTGTCGGAATGAAATATTTAATATGGATAATATTATTATTCACACTGTTAAAACGCCGCCAGATTACCGATGATTCACGTACAGATAAACCATCCGTGTCTCCAGTGAGAATTACCAATACTAACACTTTTCGGTGATTACGTCACCCACCTCTTCCCATCTCCACATTGCTCATCACCTCCCGCAGGCTACAGTCACAGGTCACCATTTCTAAGATCGTATATCATCTATCCAGTGGCATGAAACTCCGTGACTTTATAGATTATCTTATTGGGGTCATTTTGAGCCTATTTGCATAACCCCTTGAGCAGGAGATCATGGGAAAATTCAAGATGGCGGCCACGTGGGGGTACCAGAAAAGTGATGTTTGTGTCATATTTTTTTTTAATTTCTCCTTTTCCGCGATGAAAAGTGGGCAAAAACTATTTTATTTCTCATCACATTAATGTTTACTAATTTATCATTCAGTTTTTGCGGAGAAATTGCATAAATAAAAAATTCGGAAAATCTGACCCAAAAATGTCGTTTTTGAAAATGACGTCACTGTGACGTCATCAAAACGGCCATCTTGGATTTTTTTAATACATTTTACACAAGGGTATAGTGTGTTAAGTTTCAGAACCCTAGCTCAAGGGGTAAGAAAAACAATTAGGGGGGAGGGCAATTTCATCCCCCCCCCAGGACACAACAGGTCCCAAAAAGCCCAAACCAGATAGGGTTAACACTATTACCCAGTTACACGGACGCACAAACGACTGTAATTCAAATTTGTTTTAACTGTAGTACGAAATCGGTCTTTCGATTATTGACCTCTTTTATGGACGATTGCTAAATAATGAATATCAGATCTGACGCTTGCTCCTTATATAGTTAAGAAAATACCATTCATCCTTTACATTGTTTGGTATAACCTGCTTGGGTATTGAAACCGCCAGTGATTTAATAATACTAATAACAGGAAATTTGCAGTTACTACAAGGAACGTTGAATAAATACAACAAAATCAGAACAGATTTGAGCACCAAATGATGATAAACGATGACAGCTCAATGTAGCGGGATCGCAAAGGCATACATTTTAAACGTTTTTTTTCAATTATTCATATTCTAGGTGCGAGCGGATCATGTTTGTCCAAGTTCTCACCCATACCGTTCATGGCCTGTGGTCTTCGTAATGTATGTAACTATGCCACACGTGTATCTACCAGCTACTGGTTGTCCACTAACGAGCCTCCGCCTATGATGCCCGTAGCGGAGGAAAACTCCCTCAAATACATCAGCAGATGCTCTGTCTGCGAGGCCCCGGCTCTGGTCATTGCCGTCCACAGTCAGTCCAACTCCCCTCCACAATGTCCCAACAACTGGGGCAAAGTCTGGTCCGGCTTCAGTTTCTTGATGGTATGTATTATATATACATAAATCTATAATTCATTCGGGTCCAAAATCCAAACAGGTATAAAATCCGGGTGGACCATAATTGGACTTTTGGTATTTTAGAAGAACAATTATCTCAAGTATTCTCTGCAATAACTAATTTTTGATATAAAGCCATAACCAGCGTCATTTCGCATGAAAACGTTTGGGATAGCAGTGATGCTATGATCGGAACAACTAGTAACAGCCATGCCAAAATCTGATAGAAAGTGGTGTTAAGATTAGGTTTAGAATCAGATTAGGACTAACACTGTACACCATAACAATATAAAATTGAACACATAGCCAGAGGCAGCCGACATTAATTAAACGCTGATATTAACTCATGAATGAATGCGAATTTCGATTAGAAAAACATTAAACTTTCCCACGTCGAGCCGGAATGTGTTAGATTTCCATCGATCATGCTGACCCGTCAGGCAATCCTCCTTCTAAAGCAACCGTTGCGGCACCGATTCAGGAACTGTGAGTTCCAAACCTGTCATTATTATCGCAGATCATAACAGATTTCTCACGTCCCGATTTCCCTAGAATAGATGAAATCAGTTTACTTACACGTAGGCACTAACGAGTCCCCGGTACATGGTTGTTACAGTGGATTATCAAATAAAAGCAACCAATATACTGATTTTGAAGACCGGTATTTCAGGGAAAGGGTGGGATCAGCATGTTAGGGATTTTATAGTTTATTAGCTAGGTTGTGATCGCATCCCATTTTTTTATTCCTTTGTCTTTGGTAGTAATTTCGGCATCACGTTTACCATATGTATATTTTTAACGATATTATTCCGGGGTTTTTCACTTTGTTTCCAGCACACCGTGGCCGCTGTTGGAGGTGGTCAACCTCTGCAGAGTCCCGGCAGCTGTCTGGAGCGGTTCTATCTCAACCCATTCATCGAGTGTAATAACAGAGGAATGTGCCACTATTTTGCCGATAAGTTCAGTTATTGGCTAGTATCTTTATCAACAGACGCAGAAACAAAAATAACAGCACAGACTCTTAAATCAGAAGATTATAAAAAGAAGCTAGGACATTGTTCAGTTTGTATGCGTGATATGCCCAACATACCTGAACAAGAACTTGGTATTGGAAACGTACACTAGATGGTCCTACAGAGACATTATTGTTCGGTCGAACAGCGAAATCGCACAGAGAAATATTTGTTGAGCGAATATTATTATTATTATTAAATTGTCTATGTTTATACAAATTTGTGCTTCGGATCAGTACTGTCTGTGGCGCTAAGATATTACATCAGTCCCAGGTTTATGGCTTGAGGCAGGTTAACAGGTACATGCCACGTGCACAAAGCTCAATGTTTGTTCCAGGTGCCTGCTTCATAAAGTAGCATGACTATCGTTGGCGGGTATTTTCTAGCAAAACAAAAATTCGAGTCGTTTCAATGTGAACATATCACATCCACTTTGCCTTTGTACTGCGGCGTGAACATCATGTAGATCTTACATGGTGTCCAAATGGCCCCCCAGCATCCGGTTGAGATGTTTCACATACAATATTCATCCATTGCGGATATGTATAGAAACAACGAACGTTAGAACTCATACCTATTGAATCGACAAACATGAAAGAAATCGAGTAAACCCGCAATCACATAAAATACCGGAACATTGGAAATTTTAACATATCGTCTTATGAAAGCAAAGGTTATTTTATTAGCTCTATGAGGATGTAGGGTTGTGGACCTGGAGAACTGTTGGGAGCGAGCCCCAGCTACCGTTTCAGTAGTGCAGAGAGCGGAGAATTTGGTGGCAGAGAGCAATGGATGAGTCGTTGGCACTATATAATAAATAACGTATAGTCTCCACTCAATTTATTTCTCTGTGACCTCTTTGACTCAGGGCCGATCAATAAACTATGTCACTAGGTTTTCCCTGGTGCTATAAATATAATGCCAACGTTTTCGGAATAATATCAGCCATACATGAAATGGTATTATAAAACCGAAAATAAACGATATCTCACGTATGTCGGTTAGAGGCTAGAGAATAGATTGGGATATATAACGTCATCGTGACGTCATCCAGCTGGAAGTTGGTATATATATTGGGAGTGACCATCGAACTTTCACCAGGTGCCTGTACCTTGTACCCTAAAGCTTACTAATGCGATAGTCTTTGAACCCAGACTTTGACGATTGTGGGCTGTTTTTGACGTCCACGTGACCTATAACCCCAACATATTATTTAAATTTAAAATTATCTGGTATGAGTATAAAGACTGAGTGAAGTTTATTTCCCCTCTCTCTCTAATTTGACCGTTGTAGATATCAGACGAGTTTCGATGTGATGACGTCACTAGGGTAATCAGATCCCCACGTTGCTGAACGCAACGTTAAATGTAATTCTCTGGGAATGAAACCCAGCAATTTACAAGAGTAGTTTGGGCGACAGTAAAATTGCACCAACAGAGAAAATCCACTGAGATATTTCTATCCAAAAGGATAATCTGGATTTCCTCAGGATTTGCAAACAGCTGATTGTTGATAATTGACAAGCCATACACTTAATCGACACTCCCAACTCTGTATATAAGGAAGGTTTTATATTACTGATATACGCACAAATTATTCTATTATTCCTAAAAAATGAACAGGTTCTACGCAGGCGATATAAGGACGACAACGGACAACCGGTCGCATTCGAACTTGAGAAAATGTTCGTTACCTTCACGTTCCCGGGTGCTTGGCTCAGTTGAACAGATATTTGTACTATCCCAAACAGGGTAAGAGCGCATGATCTCTTCATAACGTCAGTGCTCTCTATATATAAGGTTTTCCTATTCAGGTAATGAGGACATGCTCTCTTAGAAAAAGAGGGCATGAGCTCATAATCTCGTATTGTTCTTTCAGGTCAAACAAGCGCCTCGTTTTCGTTTGACCTTGAAGTACTATCTTGTGATTGGAGGAAACTGTAAAAAGGTCACTATGAGAGCATGTTCTCATCCCCCAAACAAAACCCCCCATAAAACTCCGTTGAATGTTCGTGTCGTCAAAGTCGGGCATGCCGACGCCAAAAATGAATGTACCACGTACAGGGCCTTGTTGTTGGCCCTAACATTACTAAAGTAGAGGGCGATCATGGCATTTCCGGTCCTGTTAGCACAATCGCTTGATGTCGAAGATGTCAATCCTGTTTCGTCACTGGTTTGCCGTAAGATGAATTACCCAGTAGTTCCATTGAGCCCTTAATGGGCTTTTCCGGACCTCCAAACCCTTTTCAGCGGGCCTCGGTCACATCGTCGAGCCAGGTCGCGGGGTAAACTACATCCGCTGGTACATTCGGATGAAAGCGAGGTCGTGGGCCTTATCATCACATAAGCACAGGGAGATTGTCTGCCCCAATATACTCCGGTAAGCAGCGGGTACTGTCGTGGTCTTTGGCGTGTGCCCACATGGTGTCCCTGAAATCTTCGCGGCGCAACCGTGGGTTTAAGCGAAATCATGCTACGAAACCGAAGATGTGTTGGTGTTGGCGCTTAGTATCTACATGATGAGCTCTAAAGGCGGTCGTATGAGTAATGAAAGGATCGGGCCACATGTTAGGCATGTAGTCGGTGATGAAATTACAAGCGTCAGGTCCGTCATTCATTATTCAGCCGTCGTCCATTAAAGAATCTCCGCGTCCATAATCCAAAGACCTGTTCTATATTCCATATAACAGCAAAATTGAAAAAACCCCACAGTATATGTAAATGTAAGCTAGTTTACTGGAAGAGAGGACCGATCAACAGTTTTCAATGATGCCGGCAAGACATCGTGATGTTCTAAAAATATCAAATCCGTATTGCTGATCAGTATTCTCAATCCATATGATATTCGTTATAAAATCGTCATCTAGAAAATGATGTATGTCAGTCACGCTTTGATTGTGACAGTTCATATGAACACCATGAGGATTTTGAGGGGCATGGGTTCATACGGCCCCTAGCCCAGGATCTAACAAATGCTACTAGGCGAGATATGTATAGCCCAATTCGGAAAGTGTTTTATCTCTCTTGCTCCACTAGGAGCGTGGTGGTGCAGAGAACTTCCAGTAAGTAGAAAAGGCCCTCACAATTAGTTTCATTAATTAAATAACTTCCCGGAAGCAGCTTTTCATACCTCCAACTTTAAAGAGCGGCAGTTATTCAGAGGTAGATCAAACATTTTCCGGAAAGGGCTATTCGCCATATGCAGGTCCCACTGGAATATTGCTGTCCAGAAAGGGATAGTTCACGATGTCGAAATTGTAATCATCTCTTGTCGTAAACTCGATGAGAGAGAAGGCCCGCTTCATTTTATATACTCGCACTCCTGGCATATAGGGACCAGACCACCAATAAAAATAGCCTTGATCCCTAGGCAACCTCTGCCAGAGAAGTGAATTGTTTTCAATATTTTTCCAGTCTCTGTTGCGACGAATAATTGAAGGCCAGTGGTAGGTGATTGGAGTATGATATGTGTTTGGTTTCGCTGTAAGTTTGATTTTAACTCAAGGCCTAATAAGGTGTTGCTAAGTGGGATTATTTGGGTGCCGAGCAGAGAAAAAAAGCCAAAATTATGACGTCATTTGTACGAGCGCGCATAACTCAAAATTTCGATGGGCGACCCCCGTCAAGAAGTCTGTCCGGTTGTAGCACTTGAATTAAAGTACTTCTTGCCGAAATATGGAAGTCTAGACTTGATTAATGAATCGAGGAGATGCAATTACGTTAACAGTTTTTAACATTGCCGCCAATGTAAATTGTATTAGTGGTCTGACCCTTATATATTGGTGTCAAAGCCCAATCGTTGTAGCGCGGGCGGCCGTGCACTTCGGTAGTGAGGGCACACTCATGATCGCGCTAGTAGCAGCCATGGAAGATAACAGAATCGTCGATGGGAAAAAAGTAACTCTGAATCCGCAGATTCCGTTTGTATGTTAGAATATACTATTGATTCGTCTCATTTGGTTCCCGTTTGGACAGCATGAGTTAGCCTCTGAGGACACGTTGTAGCGTCGTTGATTGTGTCCTGCACAGAACACAGGGTCGCCACTGTCACACAGTTTTCGGGAATAAATCGGGACATACTGAGTAAGTGAAACACAATAAAAGTTAGCTACGATAATATCCAATAATAAATCAACTTAGCATTTAATGCGGGATATTCTTATCACGAAGATCTCTCTCTATTTTAACCTTAGGCTGAACAGATAGCGCAATTCCAGCACTGGTAGCTGTCATTTCCAGTTCCTTGGGCCTTGGCCCTTCGCTAGGTGTTTCCTCTTTTGATTTGACAGCCATGCTCAATAATGTGTGGCGTCACCGCCGTACCCATAAGAGATATCTCAGTCGTTACACGGTCGCAATACATCATGGTGCCACAAATGGACAGATGTGATATGCCTGAATTCGGTTGTGTAAGCTTCACGTGGTTCCATCCTTCAGTGATCATCGAAGTTGAAAAAACCGATATAAGATATATCTTATCACGTTTTGGTCGCCACGTTAACGTGCACTTGTTTTCAGCATTAGCTTATTTAGCCGGTTATTTCACATATGTTGTAAAGTTTTGCACATATGTCATCATATAAGGGGTTTGTTCAAGAGACGAAAATAAAACCCCAATGGGCAGCGCCATTTCGAAATGAGTGTTAGAGAAGGAAAAATCAATATGCAGTCCATTTCTTTTCCATAAACTCACTCGGCATTTATTTGACATATTCACAAAACTGTTTCCACATATAAGAGTAGTACATCGGGTCTAACGAGATCACGTTGTCCTATCTCTTAACATGGGACCCCAAAAAGTCCCTTCACAAATAACTTACTTTCCGCACGTTAAATGGAGAATACCGTAATTATTCAGACAATGGCGACCAAACCGGAAGTGACGTAATCAAAACCAAAAATAGCCGATATCTCGCGAATGGCAGCAGTTAGAGTTATGAGACTTTGACTAATGAATACATCACAACAAAAGCGTGAATTTGAATATAGCATTGACAGCATCATGGCTTCATCAGGGTGGCAGTAAGGTTATTTCCGGGAAATGTCGGATGTCTTATCGAAGAGAAGCTACCGATGAATAAGCTGTATAGAGGAGTTATACTGAACAACATTGGCTTGATTACATGCCGGCATAGGCCAATTGTTTGAGGGAATTGTGAGTAGAGGTATAACACGGGTCCTGGCTCTGGAGCAGAGCAATCTGTTGAAATAGCTATACACGTCATCAGGTCATTTATACCTTATGCCATCATGTCACATTCCCCCGAACCTATATATAAGCGCCCATGTCTACCATCATCAACTGAACTCTCCATCTCACGACTTAGACTTCAAAGTTAGACATCATGCCTAATCAGCATTCCTGTAGCCTACGGAGTTGAAATTAACATTTCTGTTGAAGGTGATCTCTATATTGCAATAATTGCCAGCTGTTGAAGGGTATGAAATTCACTGTCAAAGTGTGGGAAAAGCGGAAGTCACATCTCTACCATACAGGTAAATCTGTTGACGATGAGCGTGAATGTCCACTACCTGGTCACCTAGATGAACATGCCAACGTCTTTCTATCGATGTTTACTCGCTGATCACTGGAAAACCTACGGTGAGTGAATTCCATTTCACATAAAATATCTCTCCCCAATGAAAAATGAATCGTCCTAAAGACTTGCAATATCTCATAGCTAGAAATACACCAATCCTATGTTTCAACCCGACGGAGTATCTGTCTAACACACTATTAGATATACCTTTGAGAAAAACATTTAATATCACGCTATTTTATATTGTATACATCACTTCTTTACACCACCATTATAAGGTATATATTAACCAAGAATGTATACATAACTTATTACTAACCACCAATTTCCTGCCGCTAAAGCCAAAGTTCAAAATAGAAAAAAGCTGTATAGTTCTCACGCGTCAACGGGACGGCTAGTAATAACTAATGATGTTAAGTATAGTACATGTACCGGTACCACGATCTGTATCGGTGTTATCGTATACACTAAGGCCCACATATATTTCGGTGGGCTATAAATATTTCCATGCTATTTTTTTAAACTACACATACAGAAAATGATAGTTTAGCTGTTACTTACGTCCGGTGCATTTCTTTTAGTCTATTTCCTATAGCGGTATTCCTTTATACGTACATTCCACTAAAACAGTACGAAATGAAACGATAAAACCGTTTCAGAATTCACATACATACACCATCATTGCATGGAAAACAATCGGCGCACAAATTGATATCCCAATAACTGCACGAGGACAATAACAGGTCGTAAAACGACCCATTCTTTCATTACGTCGTGACACAACGTGATATCAATATTTCAAAATCACTTAATCTATCGTTAATCCAACACCGTGCACTGTTTGTCAAGAGATAGGTAGCCGGGCTCGCTGTTATATATGGGCTATTTTTGTCTCATTTCCAAGTAATACTGGAGCGTGGGCTACAGGTTATTTACTTCCCCAACGACCTGGCCGTTCTATAATATGAGACGCTCAGCCCTTTTCGTTTATCGCATCTGTCGGGCGTCTTACTTTACAAAATAGATGATCCCACAATATGTGTTTCCCTTTTTTTATTTATAGTGCCTTGCATTGCACTTTTCGTTTGCCTAACTATATCCGTACAATAATACCGACCTGAATTGTACCAACACTTACGTCGATCGACACTGGGGTAGACCCTCCATGCCCCCAGTTCCCAAAATATTGGAGATCAATAATAAGTTTCTCACCCTACTCTTGCAACAGTATATATTCTTGCCCCTTATCTCGGAGCAGTGTTTTAGTCCAAATGATGACTGTCAAAAGTAAACTTCCCGCCCCTCCTCTCCCAGTGTTTGAATAAATTTCCCGCAGCTACTGTCGCAAAGTTTTGAGTACGAAGGAAAACATTGGTCCTGGTCGACAATGACGGTCGACAATAAATTTCTTGCCCTCACTCTCGCACTCTCGGAAGAAAAACCTTGGTCCTGGTTGACAATGATGGTCGACGATAAATTTCTCGCCACTTCTCTCGCAGTGTTTGAATAAATTTTCTGCCACTACTCTCGCAGTGTTCGAGTCCGAATAATAACATTGGTCCAGGATGACAATGACGGTCGACAATAAATTTCCCGCTCTTACTCTCGCAGTTTTTGTGTTCGAGGAAAAAACCTTGGTCCTGGTCGACAGTGACAGTGGACAATACATTTCTTGCCCTATTCTCGCAGTGTTCGAGTCCGAGCAGAAAGCAGTGGTCATGGATGACAATGACGGTAGACAATAAATTTCTTGTCCCAACTCACGCAGTGTTTGAGTGCGAGTAGAAAACCTTGGTCCTGGTCGACAATGACAGTCGACGATAAATTTCCTGCCCACACTCTCAGTGTTTTAGTCCGAAGGAAAACTTGTTCTTGCCCCTACTCGTGCAGTACATAAGTCCGAAATAAAACATTGTTCCTGATTGACAATGACGTTGACAATAAATTTTCCGCCCTTACTCTCGCAGTGTTCGAGTCCGAGAAGAAAACCTTGGTCCTGGTCGACAATGATGGTCGACAATAAATTTCTTGCCCTCATTCTCGCAGTGTTCGAATAAATTTTCCGCCATTGCAGTGTTTGAGTCCAAGGAGAAAACCTTGGTCCTGGTCGACAATGACGGTCGACAATAAATTTCTTGCCCCTTCTCTCGCAGTGAATGAGTCCGAGCAGAAAACTTTGGTCGTAGATGACAATGACGGTCGACAATAAATTTCCCTCCCTTACTCTCGCAGTGTTGAAGTCCGAGCAGAAAACCTTGGTTCTGATTGACAATGACGGTCGACAATAAATTTCTTGCCCTACTCTCGCAGTGTTTGAGTCCGTGCAGAAAACATTCGTCCTGGTTGACAATGACGGTCGACAATAAATTTCCCGCCACTTCTCTTGCTGTGTTTGAATAAGCTTCCCGCCACTACTCTCGCAGTGTTGAGTCCGAAGAAAAACCTTGGTCCTGGTCGACAATGACGGTCGACAATAAATTTCTTGCCCTCATTCTCGCAGTGTTAATAAATTTCCCACCACTTCTCTCGCAGTGTTCGAATAAATTTTCCGTCATTGCTCTCGCATTGTTTGAGTCCGAAGAAAAACCTTGTTCCTGGTTGACAATGACGGTCGACAATAAATTTCCCGCCACTTCTCTCGCAGTGTTTGAATAAATTTTCCGCCCTTACTCTCGCAGTGTTTGAGTCCGTGAAGAAAACCTTGGTCCTGGTCGGACAATGACAGTCGACAATAAATTTCTTGACCCTATACTGTCACAGTGTTTGAATAAATTTCCCGCCACTATTCTCGCAGTGTTTCAGTCCAAAGGAAAACATTGATCCTGGTCGACAATGATGGTCGACAATATATTTCTTGTCCCTACTCTCACAGTTTCGAGTCCGAGCAGAAAACCTTGGTCTTGGTCGACAGTGACGGTCGACAATAAATTTCCCGCCCTTACTCTCACAGTGTTTGATTCCAAGCAGAAAACCTTGGTCCTGGATGACAACGATGGTCGACAATAAATTTCCTGCCACTTTTCTCGCAGTTTTTAAAAAAAATTCCGCCACTCCTCTCGCAGTGTTTGAATAAATTTCAACACCCGTTCTTGGTGGAAATGAATACTGTTGTAGTGCTTGTAGAATTCTAATTAATGCAGTGAACCTGTGATCAGCTAATCGATATTTGAATAGAATTTAACCTGATGATCTAATTTACTGCACCACTTTAGCATGCTTGCTGCCTTGTTGAGGAGTTTGAATTTACTGACCAATTGTCCCAGGGGTTCTTTGGTGTACAAAGAAAACCCCTGGGGTAGGGAGGATGCGAGAAAATGTGTATCCAAATATTCATTTCAGCTCTAATATCAAATAGTTTTGAAATTAGTTTTTACAGCTCAGCCTATGCTGCTGGGGTCTTGTCATCGGCATGTTCTTCCGCCATAGTTTTCGTCAAATTATTTATAATAGTCCTCCAATGCATCCAACATCCCACACTGAATTTATCATATTTTAACCACTGCTAAAGCATCTTCCGCATTCAACAAATGTTTCAGGCTTTTACATATGCATTTTCCATTCATTGTGTACATGTACCAATATACACTGACTAGAACTGTTCGGCTGAGGGGTTGTTGCACCTTTTAGGTGCTGCCTCATGTTTTATCTGCATTTCTAAGTTTAACTATTGTTCAGCACTTGTTTAACCAAGAAATACTATATAGAGGGACTGTCATTCTAATGATATAGATATTACTTGATACATGTACCTGTAGTTCTGGCTCCCTAAAAATTCATACATATTGTACTTTTGAATAATAACTCTATTTCAATGACAGTTTCAAAAAAAGTTTTAAAGCTATTGTATTTGCATTCCTAAGTTTTTTTAATGCTCAACATTTGTTTAACCAAGAAATATTATGGAGTTAGTGAGTGAACGCAATTACATATAGCTGATACACAGAGAGCTAAAATTCATTATTCTTAATTCTCATTGCATCCATTAATATCAGACTAGGTTGATCAAATTGGTAAAACTAGGCAGTGGATATTGTTCCATGAAACCAGCTGAATGGCATGATCAGATTATTTGTCCTTGATCAGAATTAATTGAGAGTAGTGTGGTGTAGCGCATCTTCATTTTATCCAGCCAATTTCTACGTTCCCACTTCGAACTTCCCTTGATATATCAGGACTCCTTCAATGTTCAAATAACTTATAAATAGACACGAGACGTCACTGACCTCGAAAACATTTGAAATTCGAAATGGGTCGCACAAGAGCGTTATTGATTGGCTGACCTAATTAGTGGGCACCATATTAGGAGGAAGGACGCCGCTAATAGAGGATGATGTCACTCTATGTGACTTCACTCACAATGGATGTGTACGTTCTGATTGGTTCTTCTGTCGTTAACTGGTGAAATTTACACCTCGGATTTTGAACGCTGAAGGGGTCAGATAAATCAAGGCAGGTTCGAAGTGGGAACGTAGAAATTGGCTGGATAAAGTGAAGATGGGTGTAGCGGAGAGGAGGATTTTTTTGTAATATTTTTTCTTACATATGTCCTTCACCCTTTCAGCCATTCGCAATCAGTGCTTTACAGATTTAGCCTGATTTAATTCACAAGGCTCATTCCATATTGGATAAGTCAGTATGTGTAGTACTGTACATGGGACACATTCTACTGTCCTGTCATCTAATTGTAGCAGCAACAGTTTATAGTGATTGTCAGCAAGCTGTGGCAGAAACCACTGGTTCAGATTTCAACATGAGGGTGAGACTCACAAAACCCCTAGGCTTTCCCCAAGCAATTGAGTAATATGCCGAGAATGTGCAACATATTATGGCTATACTAATCATCCAGAATTGTCCTTTTCAGAAAATATCATCAATTCTGCAGATATATAAACAGCAACTTAATCATATCTAGATTAATACACAAAAAGGGTCACAATTTTTTGTAGGCTTTCAGAATACAAGTAGATAAATAAGTTCCCAAAAATTTGGTAGCTGTATTGAGCACAGTTCTTCAGATACATGTATAACTGGTTACAACTACACATCACAAAATCGGAGATATTTACATCCGAAAGGGGCATAAATCCATCAAATATGGGCCAAGACTTTTTGTAGGCATCTAGACTACAACTGGATAAAAAAGTTTCCTCATAATCTGGTAGCCGTACCAAACACTGTTAATTATATATAACTGGTTACATTCAAGCTTATATATCACAAAATCAGAGATAACTGCACCCGAAAAGAGGCATAACTCAGTAAAATAAGAGCCAAGGCGAGTAAGTTTTTGTTGGCTTCTAGAATACAACAATATAAATAAGTTTTCAAAATATAGTAGCTATATCGAACACAGTTCTACAGATATAGCTGGTTACATTCAAGGATATAGGACAGAGAAATTAATATATCTGTTAATATCTCTCTAAAATATGGGCAGAGGGGAGCCACTTTCAATAGGCAGTGTTCAAAATTTGGTGGTTGTGTCTCCAGCGGTTTTGCCTAGAATGCGGTAATGGATGGACGGACGTACATGGCGACAACAATACCCCAAGGTCAAAATGGCTGAGGGGTAAAAATCCGTCTAGTTATTTTATCTCCATAAAATGTTCACCTCTTCATGGCATCATTTTACATGTACATGTGCTATGTAATTGATCTACAGTATACATGTTTCAAAAATTGTTAATTCCTTTGAATTCTTTGTTTGTTTTCTTTGGGGGGAATATAGATGCTGTACATGCCCAAGTACATCCATCCACTGGTTACTCTGAGGATCAAATCCTGAGAAGGAATATGTATTCTCCAGGCTCTGAAACAATGATCTGTGTGGTAGTGTTTTTAGTTTAGACATACATGCATGCCTACGCTCACTGATTTGGCGGCACAATTTGGTTGACGGGCTTGTTCATTTCAAATTGACTGTGCTGTGTTCGTGACTTGCACACCACTTCACCGTGGACATCCCTCTTCTGTCGATTAGTTTGCTTTGGAGGTCTGGATTGGTTTAGCCCGAAGTGTCGAAGGCTGAAGGTATTTGATATTCAAAGTATCCACCAGTAGTATATGCAATATAAAACAAGCATTCTGAAAACCCAATATCTCACCTTGCAGGGTCTCCGGCTGAAGCTGCAGCAGTATTGAACACATATATGTAGAGCGAATTTTCCATGATACATGCAATTTTTTGCATAACAGAAACCTTATCAATGGAAACGTACAAAGTCTAAACTGCGATAATCTGGACAAAAATTCATCTTTCATGTCATATTTCTTACATAGCACATACACCTCCTCGAATCACATCAAACTTGTGTCAAACTCATCCAATGAAAGCTGACAGGTTCAGCAAACTTTCCATGTACAGGTATACATGTATGTACAGAATATCATTGACATATTATAAAGACGAAACCCTCAAAATTTTAACAAAAATTTAATGTTTCATCTCGTATATAGCACAGGTACATCCTCTAATCATAAGAAATAATATAATCTCTTACAACAATTTAGCATAAAAAAAAATATGAGGTGTGGGACAGTTTGGAAGAACCTTTAATTGCTAAATATGTTCCATCTTCACCTTTCAAGCTAATGTAGGCCTACAAGTACACTAACGTCTCATCATTTATCTTGACCTAATGAAAGAGTAAATTGTTCAAACCGGGAAATGCATGTGATGTCACATGGCAGCCGCAGTGTGACTAACGTCACAGGACCTAGGAGCTAGGGTAGGCATTACGACTCCGACGGGAACTGAACTCTAGGAAATCAAGTTGAAATCCTGCCCATATTAAGATGGGCACTGCCCAAGCCAGATTCACCAGTGATTTTAATCAAAAGTAGGTCAGCTCAGAACTTGCTGGTAACAGTCCCCTATTAATGCACCTTCATGCCAAAAATTCTGATGTCAACGGTTCTCCTTATTATGCCGACGAAAGGATTCGGATGGACTAGCTCACTCACTCATTCACTCACTCATTACCGGACAATTTGCAAATGAGAGCCTACTTCGTAGGAATATGAATTATTGCATTTATCTTTATTTATTTTGTTTAAAACATGGCAGTGTGACTAACATCACAGCTCCTACGAAGTAGGGTTTGATATGATTTAAGTGTGTACTCAAGAGATGACTTGGGGGCCCTATGTGCTACCGTGAGAGTATGTGTATAGTGGGTACTATTAACTTTCCCTGATGTCACCGCTGGTGAGTCATTAGCGTACCAACTATTATCACCATCAGTTCCTATTACCCTGGACACTTATCAGCCCAGCAGTACAGCACGAGGTCACCCATCCAAGTCTTGACTGAGCTCAAAGTCACTTAACTTTGGTGATTTTACGAGAACCGGTGTGTCCGACGTGATATGCCGTATCAGAGAACCTTCACAAGTCACAGTGAAACATACAGCCAAGAGTTCTTGATGGGCATGACAGTGCACTCGCTGAGGCATCAATAAATGATAATAAAATAATTATAAATCAAATTATAAATCAGAATTCGGTCAGCTCAGAACTTGCTGGTAACAATGCCCTAATGCATGTTCATGCCAAAAATCAAGGTCACGGTTCTCCTTATTTTGCCGACGAAAGGATTCGGATGGACTCACTCATGCACTTACTGACTGACTGAATACTGGACAATTTGCAGATGGTAGCCTACTTCGTAGGAATATAGCCAATCAAGATAGGAGCTTGCCAACACCGTGCAGCGATGATTTTCTTTTATGTCTGCCCATGTGATTTCCAAATATAGCAAGTGTTGTTGTATCAATGTTAATTTCTTTAAAATAGCCAATCATATTTAAATTTTAAAGCGGTCATACATTGCACTTCCCCTGACATCGACCACTGAATATACATAGAGCTATGACATCACCAAACCTGTATTCTTATCAGACAATATGTAGCCAAGGCAACACGTGTAGTGTTTGACTTGGATATGTGAAGATGAACATGTTCATGTAACAATTGTGTGTATTCACAAAATTTTGTCCTACTTTTTGTTTGAAAACCTGTTTCAGAACTCCTAACTATTGACCTTTCACATCGTTGGTGGAAATAGGGTGGGTACAGTTGACAAATATTATCGACATCAAGAATTATTTCTGGGGAACATGATTGACATTTCTTTTTTAGCTCTCGTGACCTGGTTTTAATAAAACTTTTATTGTGAAATATTCTACTGCTTTCAAGCTTCTCAGAAGGGCCGAAGTGCATCAATCACACCTAAAATTCCAAAAATTTGCAGGTACCCCCATCTCTGATGGAGGGAACGAGCGGTCTAACCCCCCCCCCCCCCCTTAATATTGAAGTCCACCATACTGATGTCCCTCTGCTACTCCTACAGCTTATGATACTCTCGAACATGATAAAGCTCAGTGGTTATGCTGTAATATAAATAGACCTGAATACATTTTGACAGATGTCCAGTTGCAGTGGTGTAACTTAACTTTCTTAGGGGGCAAGTAAAAATATCTGGTTGCCCTGAATGGTTAACTTGCCCTGAAGTTTCAGGTGTCAGTCGAGATGCTCATAAATATAAAATAATAAATCTCAGGACAATTTTTATCGAGCCTGTAGCTTTAGCTGCGGAAAGCTCGATATAGGTGCCACAATGATGTCCGTCTGTCTATCAGTCTACATGTATCTGTCTGTCTGTCTATCTGCAGGACCAAGTAAATGTTAAAGTTTGATCCTAAGGCCTGCCCGACCGCCGAACCCTCATATTTGAGATGCTTACATCAGGCTACACATATTGAACCCATCCACCACCCTCAGGGAGCATGTCCCCACCCCTGGGACCCCAGGACCAAGTAAACGTTAAAGTTTTAGACTTAGATTTTCTTGTCCACAGCTTCTCAGCCTCACCTATGTCTCCTAAACTAAGGCCAGCCCGACCTCCCGAACTTTAATATATTCCAAATGCTTACATCTGGCTACACTTACTGAACCCATCCACTACCCTCGTGGAGCATGTCCCCATCCCTGGGGCACAGAGCCCCACCCTATCTCCTAAACTAAGCCTTTACCAAAGCCATACTCTCATATAGTTTGGGAGCTCAGATTATCCTGTACACTTATTCAACCCATCCACTAACCCCGGGAGCATGTCCCCACCCCTGGCTCCGATCCCCACCCTATATCTTCTAAACTAAGCTTCGCCTGACCCCATACCATCATATTTTCCTGCAGCTTACATGATCCTACATTTATTCAACCCATGCGCTACCCATGGAAGCATGTCCCACCCTCGGGGCACCATGTGCCACCATCCATCTCCTAAACTAAGCTTCGCCAGACCCCATATGCTCATATTATCCTGAAGCTGACATCATGCTACACTTATTCAATCATATTTTAATTTCTAATTTGATATCTCTTATATGTGATACTAACCTATTATTAGGTATGAGATGCAGTGTACATTGTATATACAGGCATACATACCAAATCACCTAGAGTTTCCTTTATAGTACATGTATTTACTAATAGTTTGATGACATTAATTTATTTCAGAAGTACAACATCAAAATAACTGGCAGGGGAATCCCGCAGTACCGAACCCCTGTTAGTTCATAATTTTGTGTCGCCTTAAATGAAGGACACCATTTCCTTCAATTTTGCTATCAAATTCTAGTTTACCCTATTTGTTCGAACCATATTTCTGTCCACACATTTAACTTACTATATTAATTAAAAGTTTAAAGTTTTAATCAGTTTGTGATCTCTCAGTCTTTACCAGTGCACATGATTATGTAGCATATACAGTATGATTGGACACAGTTGCCATTATATTCTTTTATTTGCATACAAATGTGAGGGTTTATCAAGTTGAGTCCTGGTGTCTCATCGCACACAGGAAATGATAGCTTTACTCCAACTATTGCGTAATCTTTATTTGAAGCTATAATATAGTTCCTCCTTCAATCCAACCTCAACATCACTGACATAGAAATCATATTTTTTAATAACTGTATTGTTATTTTGAATGATGTGCATTGCCAATGATGTGCAACCTCAAATGATGTGCCACGTACCCTGAAGGGCTCGATCTTTTTGCGAAGCTGCATGTATTAGATTGTTCCTTCTTAATTTGACACCTTATCAGCTATTTTATTCCTTGTGGGTAGCCTGGATTAAAAGATGAAAAAAAAAAAAACTTAATAAAGCTAATCACCTAAGTTTAAATGTTTTGTACTGTTGTTTGTCTTCCACAAAGTCATTCTGGTACTCGAATTGTCAACAGGTCAGGGAAAAGGACTAACTGGGATATATATCTCAATTGGGATAAAAGATCCCAATTTGGATATTTTTTTATACTTCCATATTTTCAAGCTGGCAAATTTTGCTAGTTATTCTGTTCGTATAAAGATAAGTTTACTGTGGTGAGTGATGGGAAGTATACTGCAGCAACAAGACAAAAAAATAAATGCACATAATTTAAATATTAGAGAGAATAATGTCGGCGAGAAAAAGTCAGCAAAATTATACAGTAGCATTGGCAGTTCTATGAAGTAAATTCTATCTTGATTATAGTTTACATGCTGATATTCGCCATTGCCGTTCAGTATGAAAATCGATCAAAATATCCCAATTATGATATATTTTCAATATCCTAACTTGGATTTAATATCCTAATTGGAATATTTTCCCCAGTTAGTCATTTGCTCTAACCTGGTCAATTGTCCAGACTATACATGCTATATTTTCTGTTTTCTATAGGAACTGCAGCCATAAATAAATGGTTGGGTCTTCAATTCTGCTTCAGTTGGGTTTGCTTTAACCTTGCTGTATCCTGATGAGAGATATATGCCTGGGATATACTAGCCAAGATTCATAGCGTCTTTCTTCCCTCAACGCTATGCCGACGACAAATACATTTCCCAGTGTTGGTAACTCGAACATCTCCATCGCGCACTTATTATTACCTTTGCGCCCTACTGGACATTCATTAAATTGAGAAAATGGCCCGCGATGAATAAAAATACCATTATCGATGAAAGATTGTGATCATCATCCCCTGTATACACGCGGTCTATTATGACGGAAATGCCCATCTTCTTTGACCCTCGATTTCAGGTGATGTTGAGGCTCCATAGAGATAATTTTAACGTCTGTAATTATATGACCGACGAAGGACCATTTACATTGTAGTCTGCCATTTCAGTATTTTTATTCATCGCGGCCCATTTTCTCAAGTTAATGAATGTCCAATACGGCGCAATGGTAATAATAAGTGCGCGATGGAGATGTTCGAGTTACCAACAGGGAAATGTATTTGTCGTCGGCATAGCGTTGAGGGAAGGAAGACGCTATGAAGTTAGCTAGGGATATACGTAAGATATATTTCCGAAATTATCCGAAACAACTGCTCTGAGGTACATGTTAGTACATATAGTGATGTTATAATAACTTCTATACTCAGGCAGCTGTAGGGTCAGAACACCCCGAGAAAGTGGGTGTGTATACATCTCTACACAATTTGCCAACAATGGCAACGATTTGGCGTAAGACTCACGAAATATAATTGACAAAGGATCTGCTGCAAGTTGTATTGTCAGTCTTTTCTCCAGGATATTACCTTATCAATGTGAGGTCTTACACCAAAGCCTTGCCCAAACAAATTATGTTCATTTGTTGTTGTTGTTGTTGGCCATCATGCTCCTGTGCCCATGGAAATTCTGCTTTCCAAAATACTCTGCAGCATTTGCTGCTGTCATATTGTTTATTCTTCTCTGCGGATGTAGACGGTTTCGTGGCCGCAGAAGACGGAGACGATTTTTTTGTCTTCGCCGTGTAACAATTTTCCTGACAGCGACTGTGTTGCTTGGCCAACGAAAAAGAGAACGGACATATTCTCCACTATTCGGAGTTGCAGTGACAGAGCTTGATAATGTTTCAGCAAGCGGGAAAATACACCAGCTGTGGAGAATGTTGGCTGAAGTGGACAGTATGGTATTAGAATCATTTGCATGCACTTCGCCCTCCATCAGTCTTACCGCATATAGGATGACCCAGATGGTTACAGGTTGTATTAGAATTTGTGTCCGGTTTGAGACACAAGCATGGCATGTTCATTGGGAATAAATACTCTGATCATGAACGTAATTCTATGCGAAAAACAACACAAATAACAGTAAGCCGTTCTCCAATTTTTCCTTGCCGGAGCCACAGAGACCAGGCACAGTTGCCTGGCCTGTGCCGTGGGATGTTGGATCATGGTCTTTGTCTACAAATAAATTTTTTCAATAAATTATGAAAATTAATAAATATCTATATATATATTTTTTTAAATCGATTTTTTTTCTTCTTTTTTTCTTAGTGTATTTCTTTTCCATCTTTTGACTCAATTAAAGTTATCGCCATATTATGTCAAGCCGAGTTACCACAGTTTTTAATTATCAACCCTAGCCGTCCTCTATGACATAGAAGAAAAGAGAGTTGGGAATAGAGCCACTCAACACGGTCGTTTCAAACCATTCTAAAAAAAAGCCTATCTTTTCAAACGCCATCCGTTTATTACTTCCCAAGTGCATGGACCAAGCTTCGGAAGATCGTCGCTTTAAATATCTAAATCTTACATTGAGGAGAGAAATTCATTCTCCCCGGCCAAAAACACTTATTTCAGAATTTTATATGCCAGGCTATACAATATGACCAGCGACGATTGGTCGAAATTAACCTCAAAAGTCATCTCCCGCCCACTGGATTATCTGCCCCTGACATACGACCGATGCTTTCTGCCTTCTCCGCAAACCCGTTGTTTTACAACTCCAGTCACCCAGGACGGGAGAGTCGACCAATGAAATTCCAGACTGGTTATAGGGCTAAAAATAGCGAGCAAAACAATAGCCAAGTTGACATGGCTTCGTTCGTTCCTACACTCAGCCATAAGTCCTCTTCATGGACTTACATGTACACTCTGGGATCACATGGCTCCATGGGTCGTTCGGCTCTATCCGGCAATAAAACAACCCATCCCAACTCTCTGTCTATTAGATTTATCGAGTTCGGCAAAGAGTTTGTTTGCCATGAAGAGCTCATCCGTCTGCAATCAGTCTTCAAACATCAACAGCCGGGTGAATTTCTCCTCCATTAAATTCGTACGTGTCACGTGATCGGCAACGTATCAGTGATCACATGACCCGTACGAAGATAATGGCGGAACTACAACCGGGCATTGATGTTTGAAGACTGAGTAGTTGCAGGAAATTTACTCAAACACTGATAGAAGTGGCGGGAAATTTATTGTCGACCGTCATTGTCGACCAGGACTAATGTTTCCCTTGAATCGGACTCCAACACTGCGAAAGTTGTGGTGGTAAATTTATTCAAAGACTGCGAGAGTGGGGGAGGGAAAGGTATTGTCAACCATCATTGTCGACCAGAACCAAGGTTTTTCTTCAGACTAGAACACAGAGTGTAATTGTGGGTAATTTACTTGTGACCTACATTGTTGGCCAGGATCAGTGTTTTCCTTCGGTCTCAAACACTGCAAGACTAGTGGCGGGAAATTTGTTAAAACCTTGCGTGAGTAGCGGCGGGAAATTTATTGTCGACCGTCATTGTCATCCTTAGGACTGTAACGGTTACCCGTTTGTGATTGGACCGTTCGAATCGGAGGGGAGTGTGTCACCGCTGGAAGGATGGAAGAGCCAGTTCGGGAGCGGAAATGCATTTCCCCGTGTTTCTCGCTTACCAGAGCGAGACAGGTGTTGCCTTTTATGTGGAAAATTCTTTACGGACTATGGATTGGGATGGCATTCCCATTTATGGACTATGAACTGTAATCTCGCTGTGAAGGCGATTTTCCGGGTTTCGCAACGTCTCCGGGGGGTTGGAGAAGAGCCCCGGCTATATAGGCTCGTGCAGAAATTCCAACCGTGTTCAGACCAGAGAGAGAGAGCTGGAGGAACCACGTCCAGGTCAGCCTGTAACTTATTGATTTTGGCATAATTTACGGTTGGGCCGTATTACGCAGTTGTTTTTGGCCTGGGAATCTAAAAGCTTGTACAATCCTGTAGTTAGTGTAACCTGTAAAAACACGCCAATCCAATGAGAATTTGCCGGCTCGCATTTTCGGTGTGGAAACGTGTTTGTGGTTATACTATAGTTTAGGAGACACGACAGTGTGGCGTGTTGTATGTAGTTTTGGGGCATTGGGTAATACTGTAATGAGACATGTGTTTGCCTGTAGCACATTTAGGCAACTTGCATGGTCTAACTTCAGTATAAAATAGGGCTTTTAGGTCTATATACCAGTAGGTTGATAATTTCGACATTATTGCTGTGCTATCCCGTTGCACTGGGACTAAATTACAAGCGTCTAGTCCGTCATTCATAATCCAGCCGTCGTCCATTAGAGAATATCCGCGTCCATAATCCAAAGACCTATTCCATTTCCATATAACAGTATTAGCACCAAATTCAAAAAGACAAAAGAAATATTTGTGTCGATTTGTTGACCGTGAAGCGGTATATATGACAATAGTCAGGGATTCCCTCCACCCCCAGAAATATGCAACTGCACTAAATACAGAGAGAAATAAGCCAAACTCTCACTGCCATAATACAACGACGCAAACGGCCGTGCAACGCTATACGGGCGAGAACGAGCACCGTGATTACAGCCGGGCGGAGAAAGTCCAGTTACAGGCGGGCGTGCTGCTTTCATCAAGAAGCGTCGGTAAATCGTGTATTCCGGGGGCCCAGCAAGAAGGTCGCAGACGGCTACACGAACGGCGTCCAGCTGGAAAGAGACAAGTACAGATCACCGATCTTACAGGACAGAAAGATACAGCACACAGAGCACACAAGAAAGATACAGAACACAGATTCCACCAAGAGGAATATGTGTATTTATCACACATACAAGCAAATAAAGACACACAGATTATAAACAGTACAGTACAAGTCCAGATATACAGACCACAGATTATACAGTCAAGAAAGCTACAGACCACAGATCCCACCAGAGGAATATGCGTATTTATCACGCATAAAGGCACGGTGCAGGTGGGCTCACTTTTACCGATGTAAAAGCGGTAACAAGACATACAGATTCCAGTAGGATACGTGTATTTATCACACGTTACAGAAGGCGAGCTTCGTTTTACCGATGTAAAAGTGGTAAAAGATTTACAGACTGTACAGTCAAGCCAAGGCACAGATTACAGCCAGTAAAGAACAGACAAGGTCAAAGACAAGATACAAGTTACAGACAGTAAAGAAAAGACAAGGCACAGCACAGACAGATTTCTGAAACGTTGATTAAACGTGAAATCTACAGACCTGCGACTGGGTCGCAGAGGGTCGCCAACGACAGTCGACATACCGTAATGGTGTTTCATCGGTACCAGATGAAATAATAGCACATGATATACCCAAGTAATTGTCCTGACGGTCCCTGAGAGTTGAGTGGTGCGTGATACTTACCTGAGAGATCGTCGTGAAGTCGTGTAGTCACAGGCGTGTCTATAGACGGGTCGTAGCAGCCGTAAGGGTTGAGACGCCGGGCTATACTTACCTGTGCGGGAAGCAGACTGGTGAGCTGACAAGTTAGGGTCAGGCTCCGACGACTGGGCGTGAAGAACACGCCAGGTTGCCACGTCTCTGGAGAGAGCGTCACTGCCGTGACGTTCCAACGACTGGGTGTCGTATCTGGAGAGAGCGTTACCGCGTAACGTTCCAACGGGCCGTGACGTTTCAGCGACTTGGGCCATATCTGGAGAGAGCGTCACTGCCGTGACGTTCCAACGCCTGAGGGTATATATATATTGGAGAGAACGTTACCGCCGTAACGTTCCAACGGGCCTTGACGTTCCAACGACTGGGTGTCGTATCTGGAGAGAGCGTTATATCCTTAACGTTTCAACGACGGGGTGCCATCCCTGGAGAGAGCGTTATATCCATAACGTTCCAACGACGGAAGAGAAGGGCCAGCAGCCAGGCCGCCCTTATCCCCAGAAGAGAAGGGCCAGCAGCCAGGCCGCCCTTATCGCGCATAGACTTAAAGCACTATATTAACTATAAAGTTATATGCATACACTCTCATATATATATTATTACCATATAACATCAAGCTTAAACTGCACACATTCTCCTTCTATTATCCACATATACACCAGGGATACGCTAACTTTATATGCACACACTCTCTCCGGGGCACGTATCCGTGAACCTTATATGCACACACCAGGTGTACGTATCCGTGAACGTTATTTGCACACACCAAGTGTACGTATCCGTTAACTTGTGTGCACACATACTCTCGCATCACGTGTATATATACATCAAATTTATTTGCATACACTCTCCTAGTGTCTGTACATATATGTAAATATCTTAACGTTACATCTCCTTAGACATTCTGTCTAAGCCACGCGGTTCTACGCTATTATTTGTAACCGCGTATACTATTTGTACAGAATATACCATAATAGACCTTTACATGAGCGTCGGTCATCCTTGTAGGGTTGTGATCATCTCTTCGAGCCCCGGATCTCTACTAGTGAAGGGGTTAACGACGGTGACGGCCAGAATGCCAGTGGGCAATCCCGGTTATTGATTCGTTTTCTTCTAAACACTACGACTGGTCCTGCTCGTACACGTTACAGGACCAAGGTTTTCCTTCGGACTAAAACACTGCAAGAGTGAGGGCACGAAATTTATTGTTGACTGTCATTGTAGACCAGGACCAATGTTATCCTTCGGACTCAAACACTGTGAACGTGAGAGTAATGGCGGGAAATTTATTCAAACACTGCGAGAGAGGTGGCGGGAAATTTATTGTCGACCGTCATTGTCGACCAGGACTAATGTTTTCCTTCGGACTCCAACACTGCGAGAGTAGTGGCAGTAAATTTATTCAAACACTGTGACAGTAGGGGCGGGAAATTTATTGTCATTGTCGGCCAGAACCAAGGTTTTTCTTCGGACTAGAGCACTTAGAGTAGTGGCGGGTAATTTATTTTTGACCTACTTTGTTGGCCAGGACCAGTGTTTCCTTCGGTCTGAAACACTGCGAGAGTAGTGGCGGGAAATTGTTTTAAACCCTGAATGAGGAGTGGTGGGGAAATTTATTGTCGACCGTCATTGTCATCCAGGACCAAGGCTTTCCTTCCAAATAAACACTGCAAGAGTAAGGGCAAGAAATTTATTGTCGACCGTCATTGTCGACCAGGACCAATGTTTTTCTTCGGACTCAAACACTGTGAGAGTAATGGCGGGAAATTTATTAAAACACTGTGAGAGAGGTAGCGGGAAGTTTATTGTCAACCGTCATTGTCGACCAGGACTAATGTTTTCCTTCGGACATCAACACTGAAAGAGTAGTGGCGGTAAATTTATTCAAACACTGCGAGAGTTACGAGGGGCGGGAAATTTATTGTCGATCATCATTGTCGAACAGAACCAAGGTTTTTCTTCAGATTAGAGCACTGGGAGTAGTGGCGGGTAATTTATTTGTGACCTACATTGTTGGCCAGGACCACTGTTTTCCTTCGGTCTCAAACACTGCGAGAATAGTGGTGGGAAATGTTTTTAAACACTGCGAGAGTAGGGGCAAGAAATTTATTGTCAACCGTCATTGTCGACCAGGACCAATGTTTTTCTTCGGACTCAAACTCTGTGAGAGTAGTGGTGGAAAATTTATTCAAACATCGCGAGAGAAGTGGCGGGAAATTTATTGTCGACCGTCATTGTCAACCAGGACCAATGTTTTATTTCGGACTTATGTACTGCGCGAGTAGGGGCAAGAACCAAAGTTTTCCTTCGGACTAAAAACACAGAGAGTGAGGGCAAGAAATTTATCGTCGACCGTCATTGTCGACCAGGACCAAGGTTTTCTACTCGCACTCAAACACTGCGAGAGAAAGGGAGGGAAATTTATTGTCGACCGTCATTGTCAACCAGAACCAAGGTTTTCTGCTCTGACTTAAACACTGCGAGAGTAAGGGCGGGAAATTTATTCAAACACTGCCAGAGAAGGGGCGGGAAATTTATTGTTGACCGTCATTGTCAACCAGAACCAAGGTTTTCTGCTCTGACTTAAACACTGCGAGAGTAGTGGCGGGAAATTTATTCAAACACTGCAAGAGAAGTGGCGGGAAATTTATTGTCGACCGTCATTGTCAACCAGGACCAATGTTTTCTGCTCGGACTCAAACACTGCGAGAGTAAGGGCGGGAAATTTATTGTCGACCGTCATTGTCATCCACGACCAATGTTTTCTGCTCGGACTCAAACACTGCGAGAGAAGGGGCAAGAAATTTATTGTCGACCGTCATTGTCGACCAGGGCCATTAGGTTTTTTCCTCTGACTCCAACAATGTGAGAGCAAAGGCGGAAAATTTATTCCAACACTGCGAGAGAAGTGGCGGGAAATTTATTAACACTGCGAGAATGAGGGCAAGAAATTTATTGTCCACCAGGACCAAGGTTTTCTACTCGCACTCAAACACTGTGAGAGTAGGGGCAAGAAATTTATTGTCGACCGTCATTGTCGACCAGGACCAATGTTTTTCTTCGGACTCAAACACTGCGAGAGTAGTGGCGGAAAATTTATTCAAACACTGCGAGAGAAGTGGCGGGAAATTTATTGTCGACCGTCATTGTCAACCAGGACCAAGGGTTTTCCTTCAGACTCAAACACTGCGAGAGCAGAGGCAAGAAATTTATTGTTACCCAGGTCCATGTTTTTATTCGGACGAAAACAGGAGCAAATTATATTTCAGATTTGGTATAGTATTTCATTGGGTGAGACCTAGCTTCCAGTTTTGGGAACTGGGGGCATGGAGGATCCCCCTGACAGTTGACATCACGGTGTAACATAGCTATGGATAACCTGCACCCTGGGGTCCAGACCGATGTTTCCCACCTAAAAAGTTAACTAATTGATGGTCTATGAGAGACAACTCCACATTAACCGTTTTCAGAACATAACACTACGCTAACTAACTTTTTTTTTCATTTGAGCAGTTTAAAATGTACCTGATGGGGGGTCAAAATTTTAATAAACACTGTCAGCACATTTAGTAAATTCATGTTTTTTCCTCTTTTCTTTTGTAGAATCATTAATTATGGATGAAGAAAAATGGAATTACCAGATTAGGTAAGATTGGTATGTTTACCCATATCTCATTACATATTCTCATAAGTAGTGTTAAACTGAGAGTCATAGGTCAAAGGGTTTTAGAGAAGATGATTTGGTGATGAATGAGTTTCTCACGGAGTGAGGGGAGCAGTGATGAAGAGGAGTAGTCGATTCAAATGTTCGTGTACTAGTACGGAATTACATATCAATACAAGTATTGTGATCATACATACTCTAGATCGTGATGGGTTATGAACATGTAACTAACGCCGTTGAATAGCCAAGAGAGAGGCGCACTGTACGACTACAACGATGAGATGATGTTATTATATGAATTTTGGGGGAAATATATCAATATCTCGGAAACGGGAGGAACGTATGTTATGATACTGTCAACATTAACACGAGATAACGGGTCATCTGTCGAGTCCAAGGGCATTATCAGTCGGATAAGTAAGAATCCAATATTATGACTATTCTACTCCAATGTGCTAGGTCAGAGCGTATGCTGAGATTCTCGGAGGAAGGGTAGTAGTGTGAAACGGGGTACTCCGAATCACAGCTTCGTGCTCAGGGGAAATTGCATAAATAAGATTCGAATCTTATAACTATTTTACTCCAAGGCGCTTCGATAACGTAATGTGTATGACGTCCATTTTGTATCTATTCCAGCTGGGACGAAGACGAATTCGTGAAGAGTCTCACTAAATTGTGGGACTGCGAATTGGAACGACTTCTTAACGCCATGTTGCAAACAGGTGAGTGAAAGAAAGATAAATACGTTCACAAGTTTTCATATAGTTTATTATCCCCTCCGTCACATCATACCCACGCTGGGGGAGCCGCGCTGGGTATGTTTATAATTCTCGTAGGCTGTTGTCCAATCAGACGCCCCCATTTAGGGCTGCATCTATCATATTCGCTCTTGAACGTGAAACCGATAATTCTTATCGGCCTCTGTCCCAAATTAAATAACAAAAAACCCTCAAGCTTTGAATTGCACGTGCTGTAAATCTAAATACTCTTACGGGTACGCTGAGCTATGGGTTCTACATACCTTTTCGGTGCTTGGTCGATTATTTTGCCTTCAACGGGCATGCTACTCTCTAACGTCTTACAATCTATCGCTCCACGCTTCGGTAGAGATAGTTTCGTTAAGGACTGTTCAAAATTTATCGGAGGGGGGAGGGGCTGGTGCATTTTAGTGGCGGGGGCAAGAAGTTTTTTCTTGCGGTTCGGGAGTAGTAGTATAACAGCAACTTGACCCCCAAAAGGGGCAGATAACTGTTTGAATAATTCCTGGTTATCTTCACTGATTCGTACCGGAAGTGACCTTCCGGTACGAATCGGGGGAGATAACCAGGAAATGTTCAAACAGAGTTATCTTCCCCTTTTGGGGATCAAGTTGCTGTTTATAGTATTCAAATTGACGTCACTATGACGTCACATCCGGTCACGTGACATCCGGGAGGTCAAAGGGTATCCATTTGCTCTCAAAGGTCAAGGGGTATCAATTTGCTCTCAAAGTCAAGGGGTATCAATTTGCTATCAACGGTCATTGACGTCACTATGACGTCACATCCGGTCACGTGACATCCGGGACGAATCAGGGGAGATAACCAGGAAATGTTCAAACAGAGTTATCTTTCCCTTTTGGGGATCAAGTTGCTGTTTATAGTATTCAAATTGACGTCACTGTGACGTCACATCCGGTCACGTGACACCTGGATCCCCCTAAATAGGCCTCAATTTCCCCCTTTTTACTACTTACCAAATTGACGTCACTATGACGTCACATCCGGTCACGTGACATCCGAGAAGTCAAGGGGTATCAGTTTGCTCTCAAAGGTCAGGGGTATCAATTTGCTCTCAATGGTCAAGGGGTATCAATTTGCCCGGAAAGGTCAAGAGGTATCAATTTGCTCTCAAAGGTCAAGGGGTATCAATTTGCTCTCAAAGGTCAAGGGGTATCAATTTGATCTCAGGTGTTGTTTAAAGTGTATTGGAATGATTGTTTTGAGATCGATATGTTCCCATAGTGGTCCGATTGGCGCGTATGAGGCCTTATTTTGAAGTTCTCTTGGGTCCATCTGGATGGGTTGTAGGGCGGAACTGACGTTATTCTGCGCATGCGCAGAAGAATAAGTCACTCACTCACTCACTCACCATCGTTAGTGCGTCCATGCATTAGGACGGGCGTTGGGCACGCCTCACGGGCGTTGGGCACGCCTCACTCACTCACTCACTCACACTCACTCATTC
This sequence comes from Hanleya hanleyi, assembly GCA_036873755.1. Taxonomy (NCBI): domain Eukaryota; kingdom Metazoa; phylum Mollusca; class Polyplacophora; order Lepidopleurida; family Hanleyidae; genus Hanleya; species Hanleya hanleyi. Next base: position 407,282 of record JAVTVY010009057.1, read on the forward strand.
ACTCACTCATTCACTCACTCACTCACCCACACACACACACTCACACTCGCTCACTCACGCACACGCACACACAGGTAACTCTACCAGGTTTCCAGTCTGACTCGCCCCCACGAGAGCGCTGCCATGACATCCGGTCAAGGGGTATCAATTTACTCGGTCAAGGGGTATCAATTTGCTCGGTCAAGGGGTATCAATCTGCTCGGTCAAGGGGTATCAATTTGCTCGGTCAGTGGGTATCAATTTGCTCGGTCAAGGGTATCAATTTGCATTAAAAAATCAGATGTTTTGGGGTCATGACGGACCCATAGTGGTCCGATTGGGCCGTATGAGATGTCATCGTGTAGCTCTTGTGGGGTAGCATCGGATTGGACTGGTGTCTAGTCCGGTTTCATCATCCTACACATGCGCAGTCTATCCATAGTATAGAAAGCAGCAATTTTCGGGGTACGTAGGGTGTGTTCGAGGGACCATCCGTGGTCATAGTAGGCCACGTAGGATGTCGAGGTGAAGCTCTCGTGGTATAGATCACGACTTGAGGAAATATGTCTATGTCATCTGTGACGTCACTGGTGACGTCATCAGTACGACTAGTAGCCAAAGTGGGCAATTTGTGGGTTTGAAGGAAGGTGTTTGGGGTAGAGAAGAACCATCCGTGGTCCAAATGGCCCGTGAGGCGTGCCCAACGCCCGTCAACGCCCGGTGGTGGTGTCTACAAAATATACACCCACACGTACACACACACACACACACCTGGTGCACCCTGTACCCTATAGCCCGTAGGTCATAGGATACACCAGGGTGCGGGTGCACCAGGTGTGTGTGTGTGCGCGCGTGTGTACGTATATGTATATATTTTGTAGACACCACCACGGGGCGTTGACGGGCGTTGGGCACGCATCACGGGCCATTTGAACCACGGATGGTTCGTCTCTACCCCAAACACCTCCCTTCACACCCCCAAAATGCCCACTTTGGCTACTACTCTTACTGATGACGTCACCCATGACGTCACAGATGACGTGGACATCTCGCAAGTCGTAGTCTACACCACGAGAGCTTCAATTTGACACCCTACACGATCCATTGGACCAGGATGGGCCATCTCCACCCCAAACATGACGAAGAATAACGAAAAAGGTGCGTGTCAGGAGTGAGATTCGAACCCACGTCCCACATATGTGGACCAGACTTAAGACTGGCATCTTGGAGTACCATTCGGCCATCCTGACCAACGTTGATTATGATGGACATAATGAGTCATATATAGTGCTACAATTTGTTACATGCTTTTACATGTCGCGGTGTGCACGCCGTGAATGCCCTTATGGCTGCACTGATTGGTTACTTCCCCAGCCCGCCGATTGACTGGTCTATGCGCGTTAGGGCGTTAGGATATGGCGTTAAGGTTAGTGTATCGGGTCGAAGCTTCAAAATCTCGATTTTTTTTTGTGTCTTATACCAAAGTACACAGTCAAACATACAAGTTGGGGAATAAGAAATTATGAAAATCAGTGCATTGTAGTAAAAAAAAGATGACTTTTTAAAACTCAAGCCATTCGTGGTGCAGTAGGCTGATTGGTTTTTGGCCGTTTTCTCCGTTTAGTTTTTCGCCAAAAAGTGTTTTCCCCGTTCTAATTTCTCTATTGTTATTTGATGTACAAACATGAACTTTGGATACAATATTTCAATCATGTAGATCTTGTGAAGGTTGCCTCGAATTTTGTAAGTTTGGCCCTGTTCATGAAATATTTATGATTTAGTGGAGAGGGGTCGAGTTTTTGTAGATTTTTTTAATCTTTCAACTTTGCACGACGATAAAATAACTTCTAGGCCCTAACTAAAAAAACTTAGGCAACCTATTTTTATTCAAATGGTAAAGTTCATTATTCCAAAACAGTTCCAAGAGTTATTAGCACGTGATTTTGAGGACTACACTTTTCCAAATGACATAATTTATCTTTAAATAAATCGATTCTTGTAATAAATTCGAGAAATTTATTTATTTATCTAAATTCCTTGAATCAAGGGCTTTCAGAAAATGTATAGTTTTACACGGATACAAAAAAGCACTGCCCCGTAAGAAAGCAAACTTTTGAGACGTACACGTACACAACTGGGACCCGATACAGTAACCTTAAGGCGTTAAAATAAGGCGTTAAGGCGTAATGATAGGGCGTTAAGGCGTAATGATAGGGCGTTAAGGCGTACAGACAGGGCGTTAAGGCGTACAGATAGGGCGCTAAGGCGTAACAACAGGCGTTGACGGGCGTCACTGCATTTCGATGAATTAGTGACAATTCCATGGAATATCTAGAAAATAAGAGCTTTTGAGCTATTTCACCAGGGCGTTGAAGCGTTAAGCTTGGCGTTGGCGGGCGTTCCTACAAGATGACACGTCACACGACGCAGTCGGACCACGGATGGTCCATCTCTACCCCAAACACCTTCCTTCACACGCCCAAAATGCCCACTTTGGCTACTACTCATACTGATGACGTCACCAATGTCGGCACAGGTGACATGGACATTCCTCAAGCCGTGGTCTATACCACGGGAGCTTCACTTTGACACTCTACACAGCCTATTAAGACCAAGGATGGTCCCTCAAACACACCTCACGCACCCCCAAAATTGCTGCTTTCTATACTACGGCCAGACTGCGCATGCGCAGAATGAGGAAACCGGACTAGACACCAGTCCAATCCGACGCTACCCCACAAGAGCTACACGATGACACCTCATACGGCCCAATCGGATCATATGGGTCCGTCACGACCCCAAAACGTCTGACATTTGAGAGCAAATTGAAACCCTTGACCGAGCAAATTGAAATTGATACCCCTTGACCGAGCAGAATGGTACCCCTTGAGCGAGACAAACTAGCTATCTGGTTGAGTTACCTGTGTGAGTGAGTGAGTGCCCAACGACCGTGAGGCGCGCCCAACGCCGGTCTTAACGCATGGACGCACTAACAATGATGAGTGAATGAATTTTTCTACTGCGCATGCGCAGAATGACGTCAGTTCCACCCTACAACCCATCCAGATGGACGTTACCCTAAGAGAACTTCAAAATAAGGCCTCATACGCGCCAATCGCACCACTATGGGAACATATCGACCTCAAAACGACCATTCCAATACACTTTAAACGGCACATTTGAGAGCAAATTGATACACCTTGACCTTTGAGAGCAAATTGATACTCCTTGACCTTTGAGAGCAAATTGATACCCCTTGACCTTTGAGAGCAAATTGATACCCCTTGACCTTTGAGAGCAAATTGATACCCCTTGACCTACCGGATGTCACGTGACCTCATGTGACGTCGTAGTGACGTCGATGACATTTGAGAGCAAATTGATACCCCTTGACCTTTTGAGAGCAAATTGATACCCCTTGACCTTTGAGGGCAAATTGATACCCATTGACCTCACGGATGTCACGTGACCGGATGTGACGTCATAGTGACGTCAATTTTATAAGTAGTGAAAGGGGGAAATTGGGGCCTATTTAGGAGGTCCGGATGTCACGTCACCGGATGTGACGTCATAGTGACGTCAATTTGATTACTATAAACAGCAACTTGACTCCCAAAAGGGACAGATAATATAATAATAAAACTTTATTTCAAGAGGGTAAAGTACAAATGTACGCTCAGTCAACAAACAATGCTGATCTTCCCTGAGGCCCTCACACACAAAACATTCACACCTCATTCATATCACAATCAAATGGAAACAAGAAGGATTACATTCATATGAACAATAGAAAACTATATACTTATACAATTTAGTATGCATCACTGTGAACGCAATACAGGCAAAGGAGCATAATTATGCAATCAAGGGATTAAGAAGATAATTGTTGCACAAACAAGGTTTTAAAGCTCTGCTGGCAGGGAATTCCACAGGACCGGTCCTGAATATATTAGGCTTTTCTTAAACAGCTCAGTATGGGGGAAGGGAACTTTGAGAGTGTTTGTAGCAGAAGATCTCAGAGTTCTTTGACCAATGTTATCAGTGAATAGAGTTTTCATGTAATCTGGGTAATACCCATTGAGTGATTTGTATACAGTTACACCTTTATTGAGTTTAACCAAATTAAATACTGTTTGCCACTGTAGCATGTTAAAAAGTTGAGCAGAAGGAGTATGTTTCGTTTTGTCTAAGATCAAACGTGCTGCAGTCTTTTGCAGTTTATGTATCCTGTTCAGTAGTTGGTTTGAGCAACTACCCCAGATACTAATACAGTTATTAATATGGGGGGATATGTATCCATTGTAGAATAAAAGTCGCATATTCTGTGGGATTAGACTCTTATGCTTCCTCAGGGCAGACAGTAATCTAGAAACAGTAGTACAAATATGATCTACATGAGATTGCCAAGACAGAGTTTTATCTAAATGTAGACCAAGCAATTTTTGATGGTCAACTCTTTCAATAAGGGTGCCATTGATTGTGACACTGAAAGATTCCTTACCACATTGCTTTAACTTTTGGGATGACCCTATTAACATTGCTTTAGTTTTACTTGGATTAATAATCATTTTGTTTTCAGAGCACCATGTTTTTGCCTTAATCATATTTTTGTTAACTTTTGCTTCAAGTACTTTTAATGATTTTGAGGGTGCATTCCACACCTAAATGATGTGCGGCTAAAAACAGGCATGGGTTCGGATCTTCGGCCACAAATTGATGTAAAATCTTTAACAAAAACCCTGTGAAAGTATATATTTTCTAAATCGGCACACCCGTGCCATTATTTCAGAAGACTTGTGAGCTATTGAAATTGAATAGAAAATACGTACAATCCTCCTTAAACCTTCTTCAACTTTTCTGAAAAACTCCATAAAATATATGAAAATGTGTCAAATTCTACCCGCAACCCAGAGAAAACGTACGAAATGATTTTCTTCTTATGTATGTTAAAGTGTTTCCCGTCCAAAGGACAATTTAAAATGGCGAAAAAAACAGGGGGTCGACCTACTCGTTTTTTGTAAAATTTTATCGCCATAAAGGAATCATCATTTTCGCTTCCCGAAAAAGTGCGGATTTTGGCCCGCCAGATATTCAATTCCGGACACGATTAACTCTGTAGTGGCGAGTGGCTGCGATCAACAAGCAATTGTTATATCCTCGTTTGGAGAAATGGTTACGTCCAGCAGGGTGATACTATAGATATCAGCTAGTAGAAAGGTAAGAAGAATTACCATGCTGTCAAAATCGGGCGTCTTTCCTTATTATAAAATTAGGGAGGGGCCATTTGTGCGAAACCGTGGCCTAGTGTGGAGTGCACCCTGAAGAGATTATCTCCCCTGATTCGTACCGGAAGTTGACCTTTGACACTTGCGCACCATTTGAATCCGGTATTGTGCGCATGAGTCAAAGGCCACTTCCGGTACGAATCAGGGGAGATAACCAGGAATTATTCAAACAGAGTTATCTGCCCCTTTTCGTGGGTGAAGTTACTGTTATACTACTACTTTCGTGAGTGGGGTGCTTACTTTTTTTGCCAACTTAATGGGGGGGGGGGAGACACTCTTTTGTTGGTGCCTCAATCACAGTCCACGGTGGGCTTCTGAGTGTTCGACCACAGGTATTGGCAACAATATTGTCACAGCTGGGATGCATCATCTACGTGACAACACCCCACCTGGACTGGAACCACTGTTGACATATTTTGATTCCACGTATGTTTCTGGGACCTTCCGCCGAATCCAGCCTCCCCCAGCTGCCGATGGAGTTGTACCCCCAGTTAGAGTCCGTCGGCTACCACCACTATTCCCTCCCGTCATTTGGAACGTCCATGACATCACGCTGGCTGGGGAGGATAGGACCAACAACCTCTGTGAAAGCTGGAACATTGCCTTCTCAGAGCTTGTTGGTCACAACCATCCATCTGTGTGGACCACGATTGACTCCCTGAGGAAAGACCACGCCCTGGTATCCACAGCACTTCTCCAAGATGCCACCGGACAACGCCAGCGTAAAAGAGTCAGACGAGCCACAAGAGATCTGCAGGAGAGGCTTCTCCAGATTTGTTCAGATAAGAGAGATGGGACAAAGACCCTGGTCTTAGAATGTGCTGAACAATTGTATGAAAATACATCTTTTATTGTACCACTATGTGATATAATGTTTTCTTAAAATGTTGAAATATATACTATGTATATGAATATTATATGTTATCACCATGTGATCCATATACTGTGTGCTATATAATATATAATGTGCTTCCTCGTAAAACCTAATGTAAAAATTGTTATATTGTTTTAAAATATGCTATAAGATTGTATAATATGTGACTCATTTATCATAAACATATGTGGAAATCCATATATATATAGAAAATAAAAAATATACAAAAAATTGATGTCATTGACAAATTATTTGAAAACTAGTTCAAGCCTCAAAATAACCTGAAAATATAAGGTGGGGGAAATGTCCACTGGGGGAAATGCCCACTGGGAGAAATGCCCACTGGGGGAAATGTCCATGGGGGAAATGTCCGCTGGGGGAAATGTCCACTGGGGGAAATGTCCGTACCCCCAAATTTATACCTGTACCTGTCATTAGTCATTGGATGGATGGATGGATGTACTTGGGCACTCCCTCGCACCGCGATGGGCACAGGTCGTGCGAACACGCCGTGCAATCCGTTTCCCCCAACCCGCCCTACACATGATCCCTCTTAACAGTGTCACATAGACACTGTTTAATCCCCACATTCTTATTAAACAATATACATTCTCTTAATTCCCATAACTACAGAAGTATCACATAATATTTCCATCTGTCAAGCCCCCTCATTCTCTCTTCTCGGATCGATTCTTAGTGGCAACTTAATTATCACAATGGACACTCATAATTAAATCTCCCAATAGCCACTCATCCTCCCCATTCACTCAACATTTAATACTTCACCCTATTTCCCGAAATCATAAATCCAGTGCCATGGAAATTTCACCCAGTATTTCTCATTTTCCTCAATGCAATATCCCACTATTTTTCCCTTATATACCGTACAAACGCGTTCCCCCACACCGCCCTACACATGCTCCCTCATACCAATGACGCATAGCCATCGGTAATTCCCCATTATATCTTCTTTACATCTTTTTCCATTTCATCTAATCCTGATCAGGTCCCTAGTCTTACCTCTATTTCTCTTAGTCATCTCTATATATTCACCAATTATTTCACCCATTTCTCTTCATTTTCCCCGAAAATACCCCAATATTTCCCGTCACTTTGCCTATTTCCCGAAATCATGAATCCAGTGCCAGGTAAATATCACCCAGTATTTCTCATTTTCCTCAATACAATATCCCACCATTTCCCCTTCACTGTGCCTAATCATACAGAGTATGACACATGCTCCCTCATACCATAGCCACTGACAATAAATATCTGTTCCCCTTGATATATTCCCATTCTGTCCTCTATTTCCCTTAATCGTCTATAACTTATACCTCGGTATTTTCACACATATTCATATACATGTATACCAGTTATTCAACCAGTATTTCCCTTCATTTTTCTCAATGAAATATCCCAATATATATCCGCTCACTGAAGGTCATATAATCCAATGCCATACTAATTCCACCCAGTATTCCCTCTTATTTTTCTCAATCAAATATCCCAGTAGTTTCCCTTGTGCTTATTTACCCAGATCATGTAGGACATAGACACTGTTTAATCCCCACATTCCTATTACACAATATACCCTCTCTTAATTCCCATAACTACAGAAGTATCACATAATATTTCCATCTGTCAAGCCCTCTCATTCTCTCTTCTCGGACCGATTCTTAGTGGCAACTTTGATTAATTATCACCATGGACACTCACAATTAAATCTCCCAATACCCACTCATCCTCCCTCATTCACTCAGCATTTACTATATCACGCATCGAATTTCTCTCCAACCCACTTTCTTTAATAATTGTTCCTGCCCCCAACACCCTGGTAATCCTCATCCTTGTGTCCTACATTTTTAAGTATCCTATTGCTCCCCGTTCTCTCCAGCTTTCCACTGTTGAACCATTTCACAAAGTAATCCTTCACATTGCACCTAGTGTAAAGTCTTGTCACATTAACATTCTACAGCAGTTCTGCCTCCCCCAACCCCTCAATATCCGCTCTAATGGTCCACACTTCTTGCACAAAGTTGGATACGATACGGCTCTCTGTCTTATCCAAAGTATTACCACCAAGCCCCAACAAGTCTGATAAGGCTAGGTCTTCATCATCCCCACTTATCATTCCCCATCTAATTTCATTATGTGAAGCTATCAACTGACCCCTCAACTCGTCCCTCCTTGCCCTGTACCTTTCACAATATAACAAGACATGTTTCATATCGTCCATCACCCCACATATTTTACACCTTTTCTCTTCCAGACTTCGTTTCATCCTATTCCTTGTGACCAACGACCCTGTCCTAGCCTTCGCCAGCCAAGAAAAATCACCCGCCCAGTCTACATATCTCTCTTTCCATGGACCCTCTTTCTTCTTATATATAAACAAGGATGACTTAGATTCCATCCCATCTTTCCACTCTTCTACCCACTTTTCATCCACTTTAACAGAAACCATTTTTCCCCATCTTCTCTCGCTGTTTCCGGTTTCAATTAGGTTAACATCATAGTTTGTGCTAATCGCTTCTACTTCCTTGAACCACCCAATCTGTTTCTCTGCTTTGAGACCTTCCTCCCAAGCAGTTTTTGCCCATCTATCCCCCTCCATTCCAACCAGACGCCCATAGTAGTTTAACTTCAATATTCCTACTTTGTCAGCCATTCTGCTCCAACCAAGCCCTTACCAAAAAATCCTATAGGATCCAATGGGATAGATGATCTGTCCTATAGGATCCAATGGGACAGATGATCTGTCCTATAGGATCCAATGGGACAGATGAGCTGTCCTATAGGATCCGATAGGACAGTTACTTCTGTCCCTTAGGATCCTATATGACAGATAATTCTGTCCTATAGGATCCTAAGGGATAGATAAATCTGTCCTATAGGATGGATTATTCTATGCTATAGAACATGTATGTGTCCTATAGGACAGCCATTCTATCCATTAAGAATTGTTTTTGTCCTTCACATGTGACAGAGTGTGAGGAACTAAACACATTTTACATGCATACATTGTAAAGAAAAGCACATAATAGGTGGAAAATGTGAAAAATCTCATAAAAGCAATGTTTTTTTTATTATTTTTTTCTGCATTATACATATTTACAAATATTGAACATAAGGCAAGAAATCAAAGTATTTTGTCTGTTATCATTCGCAAATATTAGCACGAGTATGTAAGCTTATATGCATGTAATGATATATGATCCAACTGATACAATGCTTCATTGATTAATTTATTGGAAGATATGAATTTAATCCAATTTCTGATACACAAATCAAAACCCAATTTAAACATGTAAATTCTACATTCGGAATTTCTGAAGACTTTTAATTACATCAATCGAGGCATCGAGGCAGTAAATCCTAATAGATTAAACAGATTCTGTTTTTTAAATCTCTGTAAAATGGGGTCTTCGATGGAATTTTTTTTAACTGTGGAAATGGAATTAAAAATCAGAAAAAGGAGCATGTTAGCGCATGACCTCGATTTCAGTATTTGTTAGTCCACGGCAGGGATCAGCAAATGTACTATACAATGACATAATAATGCAATTCGTAAATACAGATTCAGAATATACATATATATACAAATACTAACATGATAAACAATCTTCTTGAAAACCAAACTTTACATTCGCTTTACTCCAAAGGAGACAAAAACATCTAAAGTGATTCATTACAAAATGTTAGTTGACCATGTAATCATTTTAGATGTATATGGTTCTTAACTATTCATAGTTAAGACCGCAAATAGGAAATGTCCATACTGTTGTAAACCATCTGATTGTTCAATAAGCTTATTGAGATCAAAATTAATCTCCATTTTTGGACAATCGATCAAGTAAATTTGAACGGTTCATCAAATCTAGAAAATAAAGTATAAGCTTACTATCCGCAGAATTTAATAATTGGGAATTTTCACCTTATAGTTCAATTGTTTATTGACACAAAATCAATTTCTTCTAATGAATAAAAAAATATCCCCTCATGGTGGCAACAGATTTCCAGCAGATAAGGCAGCAGATGTAGAAATGTACTTTTTTTGATTGATTGAAATTGTAGTTTAAGGGCCACTTCCCATACGGATTTCGCGGCCCATCAATTCAATGTTTTATTTAAATTTCACGGTACATTTCTTCGTTAATTTAAGATCTTTTGCAGCGCTAGATATTAAAATAAATAATTAAATAATGAATAACAATAACAATGAGGAAACATAAATACTAGTACTTTTTTCTTCATCTCCTCTGGTTTTATAGCATTTCCAAAAGAGAAACAGCTTGATACAATGTGTGTGTATCGCAACAAAGAATTTTGGGTTTCAGTGGACGACAGAGGAGGCCTAAATAAGCCTGCGTCGTAGCGAATATAAATAAATAATTTACAAGAGTTGAATGTTGGAAAACAGGGGGTAGTGACTAGTCTTCCACATTGTCTAATGCGTTAATTTCCCGATCAAAGATAAAGTGGGCTTATTCTACCGGTACGGTACTGCATTAAACTGGTCTGAAATACCATTTCTGCTTGCGCTGTTTCAAATAGTTAATGCTACCATTGTTTACAGATACCGTTAAGACTTCCGCCCGTCATGTTATGACTTTTCCCAGTGAACCAAACTCCCCCCACAGTGCAATATGATCTTTTACCGGTTCGCCCTGATTAACCTGAATGAGCAAAAAGTTATATACCGGCTGTCCTATCAACGGAAATATAGTACATATGGTCACATTATGTGTTAAAATCGGGGCTGAAATATCCTGAGTTTTCCCCCATATAATTGTGTGTTAATTAATACCTCCCCATTTAGGTAGATACAATGACGTCACTGGGGGATTTTCCTCCCTCTGAAAAGCTTAATTTTAACACAGAAGTATATGGAAAAAACTTCAAAAAAGTATAGTTCAGAATCCATTTAGCATGATAATTTGAAGAGATGTACTATCTTTCTCTTCACCAAGTTGTAGAAATTTATCTCAAGTTTGAGCTAAGATTTTTAGTAAAAACCTGCTACGCTCCATTGAGGCCTAGGTTAAAAATCCATCAGTTGCGCGGGTGGCAATTACGGCACCGTAATTGATAGAACAGCCGATCTTTGTTAAGAGCTGCTGTTACTTCCGTTCAGTGTATCTAAAATCAGGGCTGAAATCAGAGTTTTCCCCCATATAATTGTGTGTTAATTAATACCTCCCCATTTTGTTAGATACAATGATGTCACTGGGGGATTTTCTTGTTGAATTTAGATTTTATAATAAAATTAATAAGTTTAATAAATAATTAATTAATAATCAGTCCAATCCGAAGATTTTATAATAAAATTGGACATAATGAAGAAAATAATTTTAGAAGAATATACCAGTTCTAACATGATTTTCAAGAAAAAAAATGCCCATTAATGAATACTCTACCCTCTTCATTATCACCAATTATATACAGATAATATTATTCTATTTTCCTGGTAGTCTATTACATTAGCAATTGACTTGATGGTATTAATTCAACAATTTGAGGAGAGTTATCTCCCCTGTACCGGTATATTTTAATTGGCCACTGGTGGCGCCACCATGCTGTCATATGAGAAAACAACAACAGCAGGAAAACAAAGTTGATTTGCTCATGTTAAGCTGGAACTATGGAGTGCCCAAGTACATCCATCCATCCATCCATTGAGGTTTAGAGAACTGTATTGCAGATGATGATGAGTGAAGCTACATGTAGTGATGGTAAGTAAGTTATAAATATAATTATAATGTTATAACTTAATTGGCAAAACAATTCTAATTTCTAGTTAATCTCAGACTGTTGTAATGTGGACCCTCTATGAGCTTTAACTATCAACAAGTTTCTCTTCATATACTTGGCATATTAAACAATTGATAATCTTCTCAGTAACTACTGCAGCACTTAACCTTATATTTGCAGTCAAAATTAATGAAATAAATCAGTTAGCCTCATTTAGCCTGGAATTCACAAAGAAATATCCATAACTCAATCTGTCTCAAAATTCCTTTCAGATCTACCCAGGTTCATCCAGGCAGTGAGTGTGAATTGCCATTGTTGCATTGTCAGCTGGAAAAGCCCAGGCTTGGGGACCTCATGTGAAGATTGGCCATGCACCCTTGAAGGAAATACCCCGGAGGGTGAGATAAATAGGTTATATCAAACCACTGCTTGTGTATTTCCTGTTCATGTCAAACCGTAGGATTTAACTTGCTAGGAAGTTTGAGGGGGGGGGGCATGTTAGCTCTCAATAAATCAGTTGACATCCTCACTTGTTGTTTAGAAATGTTTATCGTTTCCTGCTTATATTTCCAGAAGATTTGAGAATATTTCCATACCAAAGTTCTGATGAAATCGCAAAGGAATATTTATTAAAATGAATTGATAACAAATACACTGTTGGCATAACCGATATTTGCTATGATAAAAATGTGACCAGGAAAAGCAGGATAAATTATGATCAGATTTCCTATAACCATGATAACAGGCTATATTTTAATTGTCTATTTATTGCACTATTCTTGATCAAGGCTAAGGATTGCTGCATAATTCAATTGTACATCTGTACCCACATCTTGAAAATGAGAACATTTCATGCAACCAATCGGACTTGTTCGAGGCACACATTTCATCGACTCGGAGCAGACATGTGATTATGGAAATCATGCAGCGTCTATTGTTGAATTACTTCTTCGCCAAAGAGGAAATAGCATCAGGCTTACATGACCAATACAACTGGATGACGAACATTGTTAAAATCATATTAGTGTACATTCTCAATATTTTTTCCAATTGTGATTGCGTTTTCATTTAGCGTTGATCCATTGCAATATTATTTAATGACGATATGCAATATAAATTCAAATAACAAATATATCTAAGCAACAATGTTACAATGGATTAAATTTATTTAACTTTTCAGACGAAGAAGACCACTATTCACACTGGTGGTTTTAAATCCAGGTTGGACCATATTATGGGGCAGAGCAGATATTCTAAGGTAGCTATTGATTTATTGATTTTTGATACCGAGTTTGTGTCTTGGATTGAATGTAAATTTTATAAGGCCAATTCTCGTAAAGCAAGTAATTACTTGTATTCTACAAGTTGCTGCTACAAGTCACACTGTGCGAATGGGGCTGTAAACAGAGATGATTCTTAACTAATTGATATATCATGTATTTTGTAGAAGACTCTGCCAGTTATAGAAGACGACAGTGATGAGGAAGGAAGTTCGTTTGCTGAAACATCAGAAACATATGCTAATGTAAGTATAAATTACATTATTGACAGTGCACCACATAATGTAACCATACTATAGTTTTCTCCATCACATCTACATGTAGCTTTCATTTTTCGTGTTTGCATTTTTCGTGAGTGAAATAGTCCTATAACAGTCGACCAACACAGGCCATATTCATACAGCATCTGCATTTATTTAACTACAATGTAGTTTGTCATTCAAAAGTCCATGAACTGATCAAATACTTAATCCTTTGTTTCCAGATTTCAGACATCGAGAGTGTTGCTGATGATGATGGCACTCTGCGACAGACATTACGAATAATTGGGGAAGAAAACAGGAAGCTACGAGCAGACATTGGCAATCTTCATGAAACTTTGCAAAGTCTGAAAGGTAAGTCTGGCTCAGCATTCTTTCTGTATGCAAGATGGCCAAATAAGGGAATAAGACGTATGCATGAATATGTATTTGGAAATATATGGAAGGGTGTCCTTATACACATATATTCTGCAATAACTATTTTCCAAACAAATTTGCTCAAATGCTTTTCTTCAGATCAGCCATCAGTGGTTTCGCATTTACACATGCATGATTCTCAGCGTAATGAATTATCTCCTTTATAATATAATTACCTCATTTAAATAGCATGAGAATGTACACATGATCCGTATTGTAATTTAACTATCCTCAATATGTTATGGTGCATTTGCGAATACATTTCTATTGTTTTTTGTTCTCTCATTAGATCTTCCAAGAATGGTTTTGGACTTGTCACAACTTGTACAGGAAGTGAAGCAAAGCTGTCAGTGCAATTGTGCTCAGGAGACAACTGCCCCAGAGAGACATCCCTCACCGATGGTACATGCTGCTCCACTTGTACCAGAGCCCTCTCTATGCCGACTACCCAGTCACCAGCTCCATCTCCGCTGGTTGTTCGAACACCAGGTACCCTGGGACAGCAATCTCCAGTTTTCGCCATCTCACAGCATACCACCGAATTAGATGTTGACCTTGTAAGTCATATGTTTTTTTATCTTTCATAATAATAAAAGGCTTTATCTATACTCCATTACAAACTCTTAGCCCAATACAAGCGTCTAGTCCGTCATTCATAATTCAGTCGTCGTCCATTAAAGAATATCCGCGTCCATAATCCAAAGATCTATTCCATATCCATAGGAATGTAATGATATATACAGAGAAAGGTAAATTGGGATATCCTTACATAAGTACAATATGTTTAAAACAGTGATACCCGAAGAACAATTTTGTAGTGAGTTTAAATACTTAAAGGGTCTTCTAAAGCTGACTGATCATTTTGGTAGCCTATTGAAACAAGTTGATGCTATTTATATTCACGCAGAATATTACAACAGTTATTTTATCATCTTTCAGGCGGTGGTGTCTGGTAATGTATATCTGCCAAGACGAGTTGTACAGAACATTATCCGGAGTGATCCCCTAAAGATGGCCATGGATCTAATGTCAGCTTTATTCACAAGAGCTGAGATGGCTACACACACGCTGACTGGTGCGGAGTCAAATACTAGACCTGATGCAGACGTAAAACCACTCATTGAATCAATTGAATCAAGACAAGATAACTGCTATACAAGGTAATTGTTCTTGTCTTTGAAAATATCTCGGATCTTTTATCAGTTTTATGTACTGTGACAAAAGCATTTTGAGCGCTTAGCGTCCCATAAGCCAGGTATTCAAATTAAATTACCCCGCTATAATAAAATGCTGTAATACTTAAATAAGGAGCCAATCAAAGTAAAATTGCCCTTGGAGTATTAAACTTGGTTACCCACAAACTTGCAGCTGCCTATTTGACTGAGTATATAAATTGGGGTTCCAAGCCTTTGGCAAGTTTAATGCATTTCTTTTCTGCATTGCAGCCCTACTTCTAAATGTCTTTTAATGATGTGCTAATTAAATATTTTCTTTTACCCCTTTCGCTAAAGTACTACCAAAAGAAGTTTCCTGCCAAGGATAAGATATACAGGATTCTATGAAGGCCAAACTGAATGGCGAACAGAAGTGCTACAGACGGAAGGAGAAGCACAGAGAGGCTCCCCACATCATTCCCCAGTGACAACATGGCACACTGATATTATGTCATTCTAATATATACCCTCTATATTTATGTGTATCCTGCGTTATTTTGTATACAATAAAATGTCCGTATGCACGGATCGGCTTCTGTTAAATGTCTTCATGGGTAACATGTCTTACATGTTACGTAATAGTACCTGTGTGTTATCTGAACATTACTGATCAGTTTCTGTCCAGTACACAGTAATTATTTGATCAGTACTGTTTAGAGAGCAATCACTGCTGTTCCATGTAGTTGCTGTAAGAGGTTTTTCCTTTAAAAACTTCAGGACGCTGTGTATGTGCCATGACTTCAGTGATATCAGGGACCAGAAGCGAGTTGACCTGATCCATTTTATTTACTGAACTCCACATTTAAAGGTTCACCTCATTTTCAGAAGAGTACCCTGAAAATAGCTATGGAATATTGCTGAACTTCATAAATGATGCTACAGGACAGTCCTATAGGATTCAATAGGACAGTCCCATAGGGTCCAATAGGACAGTCCTATGGGATTGCTGTGGGAAAATGTCCTACAGGATCCCATAAGATTTTGCCTATAGGACTGTCCTATAGGACTGTCCTATAGGACTGTCCTATTAGATCCTATAGGACTGTCCCGTAAGATCCTATAGGACTGTCCTATAAGATCCTATAGGACTGTCCTATAGGACAATCCTATAGGACTGTCCTATAGGCAAAATCCTATAGGATCGTATAGGACATTTTCTTATAGGAATCCTATAGGATTTTTTGGTAAGGGAGTTCTCCATAAATAGCTTCTATTGCAGTCATACGGTTCACCCCTAGTATCCATCTCCCTGCCTGTAGTTCCACCAAATCCAATACTGCCAGCGTTTTCCCATCAAGTTCCACTATTTCTACCCCATATAAAATTGTAGGAACTGCAACTCTCTCCCACAATATTCTTGCGCACATACTTCGGTTACATGTACTAGTACTTATGGCCTTGACTATCCCCAACATTCTCTTTGCCTTTGCAATCATCTCTTGCTTTTGCACCCTGAAAATTTGCCCTTTTAACTTCATTCTAATTCCTAGGTACTTATTTTCATCCACCTCTCCTATCTGCATGACATGTTCTTCCGCCTCCTCCAGACTTAACTTCCCAAGTTGCCAGACTTAACTTCCCAAGTTGGTTTAACCTGACTACTAACCATGACGCAACTCTTTGTTGGGCTATAGATTATCTTCCTTTCAAATCCAAACTTCCCCACTATATCCAAGATAAGCTGTAATTCTTTCCTTGTTTTCGCAAACAAAACTATATCATCTGCAAAAAACAACCCAGGAATGATTCGCTTCCCGAGATTCACACCCCACCCGCATCCTTCAAGTCGTCTTCCTAGCTCCGCTAAATATATCGCAAAGAGTAACGGTGACAACACACACCCCTGCTTTAATCCTTCCCTCAGATCTATATAATCCGTTTCTATCTCCCCAAATGCAACTTTGAAACGGACTCCAGCATATAAATCCTTGATGATGTGTAGTATCTTGCCTCCATAACCCAGGCCTTCCAAGGCAGCCCAGAGTGCCTCCCTCCACACTCTATCATATGCTTTCTTAATGTCTAGAAAGGCCACACAGCATCCATGTTTGTGGTTCCTTCTTTGCTCCAAAATTTGAGTGAGCACGTAGAGGTTATCTTGACACATCCTGCCTTTCCTAAAACCCGCCTGTATCTCTCCCAAAAGACCTCTACTCTCCACATCTCTCTGGAGCCTTACTCCCAAAATCTTGGTAAACACTTTTCCTACATTACTCGCTACAGCTATTCCTCTGTAATTATCTAATAACCTCGTGTCACCACTCTTGTGCAACAATGTAGTCCTTGTTGTCTTTCAAACCACCGGGATTACCTCAGTTTCCCATATCCGACAAAATAACAATCTCAAACATTCGAGTATTCGCACACCTCCCTCTTTCATAAACTCGTTTGGAATATTATCTTCTCCCATAGCCTTTCCTCTCTTTATGTCTTTCACCACCTGCCTTATTTCTTTGATCTCAATTTGTCCCGTTAGACCATCGCTGTCTGCAATTTCTTCTTCGGCGCTAAGCCTCTCTTCCTTCCTGATGTTTTCCAGTATATCCCTATCCACTTCCCTTTCACTATGTTCTGTGGCAATTTCCCCCCATTTCTCCCCTATCATGGCGGCTAATACTTTTCTATCCGTGATAATCCCACCCTCCGAAGTCTTCAAGACGCCGGATACCTCTTGTTTCCTCTTATGGTTAACCAACTTCCAAAATGTTTTACTACCTTCCTTTCCCTCTCTATCAATTCTATTTACTACATCCTGATTATCTAATCTAATCATGCATTGTGTCAACTCCTTCACCTCTCTCCTAGCCTGCTCATACTCCTTCTTTGCTTCACTCACTAGCTCCTCTTTCCTTTCTCCCTCACTTATCAAGGCCATATTAAACTCTTGTCTTGCACAGCGCCTTTTCCGCCTCGCCTCCCGAATTTCTGTATTTTCTAATCTATTTCCACTATTCCATCTCACCCATGGGATGACCCCTTCCGTATCTGCAATGAGCCTTCTATTGAACATTTCTGCAAGTCCCTCTCCTGTCGTACATTCTCTAACCTGCACTTCCCAATCACTGAATTCTTGCTCTATATTTTTTCGAAATGTTTTCCAATCAGTGTCTTCATTCATCACCCACTTGAACTGGTTTCTACTGATATTTTTCCCCTCTTTGGACCCTCTGTTCCATTTCCATCATAACCCAGTTGTGATCACTGTCTAAATCATAATTTTGAATATCATCAATCACCATATATCTCACTTTATCCAGTTCTGTGTACTGTAGCAGAATGTAATCCACTATTGTCTTACACCCTGCCCTCTCTCGTGTCCAGAGCCCTGAACACTTTTGTGATCTATTCATTATATATAACTCAAATGTTTTCTCTATCTCCAATATTCTCGTCCCATTGTGGTTAACACCAGGTTTGTTTCCATGTATACCTTCCCCCTCTTTATCTCCAACATGCCCGTTAAAATCTCCCAGCAAAACCACTTTATATCCAATCTGCCTTAATCTTGTCATCTGTGCCACCAATAGATCATATAACCTATCATTCCAGCCCCTGTCAACTCCTTGCTGTGCTGCATACAGCAGCCCTATAGCATATTTGTCTCCAAAGTTTCCCGATATCCATATCACATCGTCAACTACCCCTTCCCATTCTGCACCAATAACTAGACCCAAGTCTTCCATCTTCAGCTGAAAACCTTACCGGCACTTCTTCACCGCCAGCGCAATGCCACCTGCCCCTGTACTGGCTTGCTGTTGTCGTCTACTCTCAAAACAATCATATCCCTGAATCTTAATTGCAGACGTCCCTTTATATTTATGTGTCTCCACCATACCCACTACATCCAATTTTTCCAGTTCTACTATCTCCACCACCTCTCCCAACTTGCCATATTTAGCCACAACACCCTGTGTCATTCCCAATCCATTTACATTAACAAAGCCCACTTTCCACCTGTTGCGACGTTTCTTTGTACGGGTCCTTCTTGTTCTGCCGTATTTTCTCCTCCGTCTTACGACAACATCCCCACCCCCACCCCAGGACCCGAGATCAGTTTAAATGTGTTTTTGGCATTTGTATTTCCGCCTCTACTGTGTTCCCTAACCCTCTTACAAAATGTTCAAGACCTTGTCCCTGCTCATCCAAATGGAGCCCATCTCTCAAAACCCCCCCGATCCTCACTGGACATCCCTTTTTCCAGAAATCGGTGTGTCTGCAAAATCCCCACCCCATTTCGTCCGCCGCTATCTCTAAACGCTGGTTTAGCCTTCTTATATCAGTATTCACCCTTTCTCCATCACGTGTCCGTGGTAACAAACCCGATATCACCCGTGGTATTTCTCCAAATAATTCTTCTGCCAAGAACATTGTTTTCCTCATTTCAGCCACAATTAACTCTATGGGTACTCCCTCTGCTGTTACATAATTTGTCTCCCCATGAATCACTAGGCATTCCAACATATCGTCTCCCACCAGTTTCTCTACTGCTGGCCCCATCTCACAACGTATATGCTTCAAATTAAACCCTGGCATGCTTTGAACTCTAACATTCAAATTGTTCCCCAACATACTCTGTAGGCCTTCTCTGATTGGCCGAACAATAGAATCCCCTATCACTGCTACCACCGGGGCTTTCTTTTTCGGAAGATTTTTCTCGCCGTTAATGGCTTTTAACTCTTCCATTTGCTCCATTTGTTCCTCCACCCTTTCTATTTGTGTCTTCACTGCGGTTATTCCCCCAAAGTGTGCCGCTTCCAGTACTACCGCAGCTTCATTAAACCCCTCTGGACACTCTTCAACCGTGCCTACTTCCAGGATCTCTTTGCTAGTGCTATTATCGCATCTTTCTTTTCTTACAATCTCTATCCTCCTCCACCCTTCAGCTTGCTTCTGTTTACCTTTCCCAGTTGTTTGGACTCTCTCCCCAACTCTAATATTTAATCTCTGTTGTATCATGTCCATCATATCTGTTCCCTCTCCCACAATTTCCTGTAAAACTTCAATTATTGACTCCACCCACATTTGCATCTTTTCCTTATCTCCTCTATACCCTCGTATCTCATCCTCGAGTCCTGCTACTCGACATTTCAGGCATATCAAATCATATATACACCCCTTCTCGACTATGTCTTCATCATCTAACATCGTCATCCTAGACCCACAGGTCGAACAATAGTACTCAACGCTGTCATCTTCTGAACTGGCACCATCCCCCTCACTCAGACATTTTTCTTCCATCGTATCTAACCATTGTCTCTCTATCTCCTCATCTTCGTCCGCTATCTCCATATTGAGTCACACTATGTATACCCCGTTATCTTGTTTATACAATGTTCAGTTCTTTTAGTATACCACTGAATATATGCCAATAAATATATATATAATTATATGTGTGGCTCCTCAGTCTCCCATTATATTTTAGTACCTTGTGTAGGTTTTCAAAACAACAACCTGACCCACTTATAGACTAATTAGCGAATTAGACTAATCATTATTCACAGAATTCACATATAATCATGTTTCTACATATATCAATGTATAAGAATAGCCTGTTTAATTCCTAATCTGTGCTGGAATCATTTAAAAAAGAAAAAATTCCAGAGTATGCCTCCCCAAGAATACAAGATTAATGTATCCTCAAGAATCTATAAGATCTAGTCCAAACTCTCCCTATCTTTTGCACAGCTCTGGTGTCAACAGATCCCAGCCTGAAACCAATTAATCCAGATAAATAACCCTCACCCTGGAGGCAATAAAATATATCTCCCCA
This sequence comes from Hanleya hanleyi, assembly GCA_036873755.1. NCBI lineage: Eukaryota > Metazoa > Mollusca > Polyplacophora > Lepidopleurida > Hanleyidae > Hanleya > Hanleya hanleyi. Next base: position 428,112 of record JAVTVY010009057.1, read on the forward strand.
GATATATTACTGTGGGAAATGTCACCTTACACTTTATTTCATATTACTCTGTGGGCTGGTCAGGACATTACAGCTTATGTGTTGACAATTAACCCACAGATGCCATAGCCCATGAAATACGACTTCCTGGATGAGCAATTTTTATGGGTCCTTTCCCCCTTCACACTGCTCTGGTTGTTTATATATCTACCAAATTATCTTACCAGCAGGGCTATATGTTAAAATCTCCTGCCTAATGACCCACTCTGTGTCCAGTCCTCAATAATTGTCACCAGATGAGACACCCAACAGGTATTTCCCTCTTGCCCATTCACAAGCCACTAAGTCCCTCTCAGGGCAATAAATCTATCCTCACAAACCATACTACACATGGAAAAGGCAAAATATCAAAGAGTTTGTCTCTTGATGTGAATTTCTTTAGCTGTCAACTGCACCTCCCACTCAAAATGGAATAGGCTCCAATTTGACCATAAAATCACTCAGTATATTTAAAGATGTTCTACGCTTGGCAGGCCAATATATCAGCCCTTTGAACATCTATATTTTCACCAAATTCCTACCAGATATCTACTCACTCAATATATCTTCACCTTGGGGACGAATCAATATCTATAGCAACATCACTTTGACTCCCATTCTAATCTTACTTTAAAATTTTTAGATATGCAACCTTTGATGCTTCGTGAGATAAAACGCTAGACCGCTAACAATTCTTTGTATCTGATAATAGAATATATTCAAACAAACCTAGGACATGCGAAGTAAAACAATAACAGTAGATCTTAAAAAAGACCAACAACTACAAAGTATATCAGCGAATGCATTCGTATAATTAGTAACCTATTCTATTCTTAACTGTTATTAGTATGTCTGTTCTCTACTTTAACATGCCAACAATTCAAAACGATATCACCGAGTCCTGTGCAGTTAATCCCTCTGGTCTCTCTGGTCACATCTCCAAAACTTGTACGACTGTTCATTCCATTATCTGCACATATATACGAATTCCAATGTTCCCAGCTGACTGTTATATCCTCAGCTGATTCTTCGGATGAGTTCCACTTTACGCTTCTCTTCTCTTCCAAATGAGTGACAAAAACTTCCTGTTCTGTCTTGTCCCACACTATAGGATAACTATCTCAATACTCTATTTATGCTTAATAAAAACAAACCAGTAGACTAAACTTGAAAACCTCCAATGCACTAGTATTACAAATAAATACACTGAACTTCAACACACTCCAATGGACTTGTATCTTCCGCTATTAAAGTCAGGAGCTCCAGCTGAACACGTCTAGTCGGGTCGGTGGTCAACAGTTAAAAATCCGTCGTCGCTATTATATAAATGTTATATGGAACAAGATGAAGAATGCCGATCCAAAAATACGTTGAACTGGGTTTCCTATATGAAAACTCTATTACAGGAGACCAATTGCCAACAACTCTGGGATAACCAAACATGTAAAAAACCCTAGGCCACTATAAATTGCATGAAGTCTTTCCTATGTGAGATATTTTCAGTTTTATGGGCTGGGAATATTGCTGATTTTTCTAAGATGACCCCCTATCGTATGTTCAAGAAGAGCTTTCTCTCAGAGGAAGCGGCTGATAGTGAAAAATAGAAAACATAGGTCCGGCCTTATTTAGCTTTGAATCAGTGCCCATAAACTCGGTATTGAACGTGGAAGACACTCAAGTACTGCAGGTAATGACCGTCTTTTTCAAACATGTCAGCTCGTCGACGAAAACCATGTTTTACATTGTACTAAACATGTGGAAATACGGAAAATTATGCTGGATGAGATCAAGTGTCATGTCTCCATATCTCAGATTAACGATAAGTCTTTCATTGACCTGCTGTCGACAACTGACGTAACCGTTCAAAATGCCTTGGCTAAGTATACATACGAATGTTTGAACCGAATGAAGGAAATAATGGTTGACATTGCTAATATTGTTTTAGTGTGTTGTACATTGTTGCAGAAACTTATAAAACAGGGCTATTCCTCCAAGCGCCTCCACTCAAAGTTTCTCAAATTTGGCGATACATATCGCATGCTGATAGCAAAATACGAACGTAGCGTGCAAGATCTATGGCGTAACGTTTCGTAACTTGTGTCTAATTCCGCTTAACCCGGGGCTAGGGGCCGTATGAATCCATGTATTTCAAGATCCTCATGGTGCTCATATGAACAGTCACAATCAAAGCGTGACTGAGATACACCATTCTCTAGATAACGACTTTAGAACGATTATTATGCATTAGGAATATTGATCAGCGATACGGATTTTATATTTTTGGAACATCATGATGTCTTGTCGGCATCATTGAAAACTGTTGACCGCTTCTCTCTTGCAGGAAACTAGCCTATGTTTATGTATACTATGATTGTCTTTTTGAATTTGGTGCTAATACTGTTATATGGAATATGGAATAGGTCTTTGGATTATGGACGCGGATATTCTTTAATTGACGACGGCT